>OU015494.1:62547569-63147569 GCA_907164885.2 Dolomedes plantarius | reverse complement strand
TAGAAACGTGGGTATACTTGTAATGTAATGCTCACCAAAAGCATTTCATTAGAAAGGTACGTTTTAAATCAGTCGCCACTTTGACAAATCAGTCTCACCTTTACATAGATTTGCATTTCGGACGAAATCTTGTCTTTCACTCGTGTGAGTTAAGGCTGCTGCGCACTAACCCTATTGGATTCGCTCACCTCAGTGTTAACCTATGGAGAAAATTTGTCTAAGGATTGCCGACTTGGATTGAAAGATTTTTTTTTAAAATTGTACCCCTTAACAGAGAAAGAAATTTTACACCTTGGGGCATTTTCCACTTTAAAATAAATGCAATTAATATTTTAAAATTTAAATTATTTGGGGGCGAATCTGGTATAGTGTGTTTTAAATGCTCATAAATTCCTTTGATGGACGAAGATTATAAAATGAATCCTTTTGCAAGGTGCAGAAAATTCAGGCTATCTGAAATTACCATTTATATTGGTTTATCAGCATTTCTGTAACCGTAAATAGTAGACAAATTTTCTCCATAGGTTAACATTCAGGTGAGCGAATCCAATAGAGTTAGTACACAGCAACCTTGACTGCATTTAAGATTTCCCTGGCGAACTTGAAAGTGGTTAAGTACATAGAGTGCAGAATGCCTATACCTCCAGTTAGTGGACACAGTTGATCAGAGATTTTGCTCCATTCTTTGTCACGGATTAAGTGCGAGGTATTAGTAAAATGGGAAAGAGGGACTGGCAAGGGACTGAAATTAAAAATCACTAAGATTATGCTTACACGTCATAAAAAATACCTTATCATATAGAGAAAATATTAATGAAAAAATTAGAAAAAAAATCTCCGGGTTTAGTTACCCCCCCCCCCCCCTGTTTCTGTCAACTAAACTTCTTACCCAATTTCCCCATTATTTGTAAAGGGAACAGTCAGCTACAACTTCATAATTCGTGTTGTCTGGCGAGTTTCTCAGAGAGTTCGGTAATTTTTGACCTAGAAAGACATGACTGTCTTTTCATACTCTCCTTACACGCCAAAATGAAGCAAATCGTTATCTATTTATGTGCCAATATCAATTACTCGTCAAAAATAATTTACTGGAAGTGTTCCAGCTACGTATGAAACTGGGAGGGACCGGGATATCGAGGATAAGAAAGACTCTTAGGCATTTCAGCAAGTTTTGAAATTTTAATATCGCTAGCGTCCGAAATATTTAATATATATATATATATATATATATATATATATATATATATATATATATATATATATATATATATATATATATATTTATTTATTTGTGTGTATATATACAGGGTGTCCGGGTTTAAAGTATCCAAAAGTTATGTCTTATTTTTACGAAACTATCCATTAGAATTTTAAAAAAATTATTTAAATAGAAAGAAGATCTCACCAAGTTTTAATATCAGTCATAGATTTCGATCATAGTATCATAGATTTCGATGTGTGCACATTTTGTAGCACAACAAAGGTCTAAATGGTAATCCAGTTTTCTCCGAGTGTTTCGTAGCATATCAGGAGTTATTACACGAATTGCTTGAATGATACGCTTCTTCAACTCATCCACAGTTTCAATTTTTTGTTTATACACAATGGATTTAATGAATCCCCAAGCTAAAAAGTCTAATAACTCCTGATATGCTACAAAACTCTTGGAGAGAAATGGATTACCATTTAGACGTTAGTCGTGCTACAAATGGTGCACACATCGAAATCCATGATACTATGATCGAAATCTATGACTGATATTAAAACTTGGTGAGATGTTCTTTCTATTTAAATATTTTAAAAAAAATTCTAATAGGTAGTTCCGTAAAAATAAGTCATAACTTTTGGATACTTTAGCCCGGACACCCTGTATTATTGTTATTATCACAGGCTAGCTTTTGTAAGTAAATTCTAAATGCTTAAACTTAGAATATCGACATTATGATGGATTTGAGTTCTAATATTTATCCAGAATGTGTAATTTACAGGAAGAGAAGGAAGAAGAAGAGGAGGAAGAGGAGGAGGAAGATGAAGAAGAGGAAGAAGAATGAAATCTACATAATAAAACGTTTCAAGTACGCATCCATTAAAAAAAAATTAATAATGCATGAATTTCATTGTATATTCACGTCTTGTGATTTAAAAAGTTTAAAATAAGTTACTTATTTAATTATGTATTATCCAGTTATTTTTGAAGGGAATAAATAAAAGAACTCATCAAAAGACGTTACTGATTTTAAACGATTAAGGGATCAAATTTTTTCTCAAAAGAATCGTATAACTGTTTAAGAAGTCAGTAAAGGTAAAAAATAATGTCTCTTACATATTAAAGCAGCAATTTTACATAGTGCAATGCAAACAACTAGGATAATAGAACAACTATTGCCACAGCGCAATACATAGTGCGATACAACAACTACTGCCATCCCTCAGTTTAAAGCCTAATCAAAATTGTCTGTTTCTTTTTTTATTCTGCCGAATAAAATAACAAAATGCGTTTAATATATCCTTTAACAGAAATGTGATTTCTTTTCTTGACTTTAAAGTACGTTTCATGCATTAGACCTGCGGCCAACAATATAAAATATTACAGATAACTACCCATGACCAAATTTGATAGAATTACAAATAATTAACAAATAAATGTTGTGCGATTTCAAGTGATTGCTAAATAAAAGTCGCTAAATTATTATTAAATTACTTTTGTAAATTACTTTTATCACATATACAAAAAACAAAAATAAGTTTAACTTAAGTAACTTAAAGTCGTCATGAATATATACAAACTTTTCAGGTTATAAGCTAAACAAATGATTTAGAAGAGATAATACTTATTTTAAATTGCAAATATACCTTTGTTGGTTGTCTTTTAAGGTAAATTGCACACTATTTATAAAATCACTTAAATATCTAAAGCTTATCAAATTTAACCCACAGTAATTTACACTTTTAAACCATCTTAAAGCACAATGAACTTCGAATATTTAGTGAACTTGATAACAGTTATACGCTGTACAGAAAATTTTATTTCAAAACTTTCAAAGCGAGAGCTAAACTTTGTGTTTTCCCTACTTGTCACCCTGGGCAGTTATCTGCCTTTGTGTCCAACAACAGTATGGGGCATATTAAAATATTTAATCTCTAACTTACATTTATAAGAATTAAAATTAAATCCAAAAGATTCAAGCGAATTTAAACCATTAAAATTTGGTAGATTAGTTTTATTAATACAGAATATGATATTAATGAAAGCAACAAACAAAGAAATAAAAGAATTATGAAATGTAGAATTTTATAAATTTACTTGCCTTTTGTTTTTTTAGAGGGAAAATTGAATTGTATTCTTCTTTTAGAAAAGTGTTTAAACATACTTTTAAAAGATTCCCATCTCATCCTCCAGTAATACCGAAAAAAGAAAAATAGCTTAATTGTTTTCTAGTAGATGGCAGCACTGAAAAAAAGTACTAAAATGTAATTTGTATATGTCTTTTCATTAAATTCTTTTCATTTCCTTTTCTACTTCTTTTACTGCGAAGAAATGTTATTTATAACAAATTTTCTTTTACTTTTCTTTCTAAGCTAAACAAATAGATTTAAACTTATGGTCATTAAAAGATATTTTAAAGAATATTTTTTGATTGCACCAATTTAAAAAAATATAACACATTCCATCTAAGCCAATTATTCTAACGGAATTTAAAATAACAAGAACAAGCAAAAAAACTGGATTCGTATATACAAACTTTCGGTCATTTTAATTCATCGCAAAGGACAACATCGCAAACAACATCGCAGACAACATCGCAAAGGAAAAACTGAAACATTTGATGTAAGGACTTCTTTAAGACTAAAAATAATTCCTCTATGTGTATATGTGCTTATACTTTCATAAGTTGTTTAATCCTCAAATGTATTCCGGCATTACTTATGTAACTTTTTATACTTCATAATACATTTTTTCTTTAAAAAAATTCTTTTTTTCTTTCTCTATAGGAAAATATTTCTAATCTTCATCTTATAGTCATCTGACCGTCGCCTGTCTTGTCTGCTAGTGTATGACGCATTGCAGAAATTTATTAAGAAAAAGAAAAAAAACTCTGCTTTTGTATGGAAGTTCATAAATTTCAGAAAAAAAGGAATTTTCTTGTAGAATAATTTACCTTTACATAGCATATAACAAGAAACTGCACAACTATTTTAATGCTAAGTTTATTAAATATAATACAATTAGTTGTAACAATAAATTAACAAAACTCTTTGTCTATATTATGTGCATTATTTTATCACACACCACACATTAAACTCCTAAAAAAATTTTTGATTTTAATGTAAGTGTAAAAATTCACAGGATTGAAAAGATTCTTATTTATTCGATGTATTCTTGTAAGATATTATTGCAAAAAGAAATTTTGCACTTTTTTTGCACAACTTTGTTTCAAAAATTAATAAAGAATACATTTGTAGCTTTGCAATGATAAAAAAAATTAAGTTAGTCTCTTCTAACGAAACTACCGCAGATTATTGACGTAGGATTACTTATCGTTGCTTACCTCTTTTGTATGTGTATATGTATATATGTATCTATATATATGTACGTATGTATATATATACATTAGGTCAAAATTTTAACGCATTTTGGTACTTTTCTGTTTAACTGTTTACTACTTGTCGAAGCGATACAGACTGAGTTTGGCATGCTGCCAAAATTATAATTCTCTAGGACGGATGGACGGACGGTTTTAGCGTCTGAAATTTTGCTTTCGAAGGACCGTTATGGAGGAACGTAATTCTACGTTAAAAGTAAAGGAATAGCTCTCTCTAGACCAATAATAAAAAAAATAAAAAAATAAGTAAAGTTTCAAGCACTGAATATTATCGATGCATCGAAAATAAAAACATAAAACTGGAAAAAGGACTTCTGAGATCATGCAATGAACAGACTTGGATTGAATGATCAAGCTTAGATTGATTATCGATGCATTGAAAACGAACACAAAAAACTGGAATAAATGGCAACTGGGATCCTTCGATCAACAGACTTGGATCAAATGATCGAGCTTAGATTGATTATCGATGCATTGAAAACGAAACATAAAAATGGAAAAAAGGGACTACTGAGATCATTCGATGAACAGACTTGGATTAAATGATCAAGCTTAGATTGATTATCGATGCATTGAAAACGAATACATAAAAATGGAATAAACGACAACTGGGATCATTCGATCAACAGACTTGGATCAAATGATCGAGCTTAGATTGATTATCGATGCATTGAAAACGAAAACATAAAAAAGGAATAAATGACAACTGGGATCTTTGATAAACAGACTTGGATCGAATGATCGAGCTTAGATTTGTTATCGATGTATTAAAAACAAAACCATGAAACTGGAACAATTGACAACTGGGATCAAAAATTAAGAAATAATACATTTGCAGCATCGCAGTTGTAAAAGAGAATGCATGGTTTCCTAGCTTGATTTCCAGGCTACCCAGTATTATTTTATTGTTGCTTTGGGGTTGCCCGAGCGAATGCGAATTTAGCAATTTCGACAGGATTTCAGATTAGAGCCATCCAGTCTATCTTAGGTGGAGGATAATAAATTCGATAGTTGTTATCAACGATATATTCCTCAGCAGTGTTTTAATCCCATAGACAGGTAAATGTTTCTGCAAATCTCACAAAAAAAAAAAAAAATTTAATTTTTTAGGACTTTTAGGAAATAATAAAATATATGTGGGAAATATATATTCATAACAAATAATGAATATTAAAAGCTTTATTTTCATTAATTAACTATTTAAGCCGAGAAATTTCCCGCGTTGATCAATTTATATATTGTAATTTGTGCTTGAAATAATTCTGCGGACTTTGAACTACAAGGTCATCTTTACACTAAGATATTTCCTCTAGCACTAATCATTAACATATTATGTTATACTCTTTGACCAAAACTTTTGGTTGCTTTCTCCTTTCTCCTTACCGACTAGTTACGAACATAATGTTTGCTGAGAATATCGGTAGCTAGCTAAAAACAACTCAAGTCTTACCGTTATCGAGGCATTTAAAACCCATCGCTATTGCGAGTCGACTTTGGAAAATATACTTACGTTAAATTAAAATTAAAAGCGCCTTTAAAGTTTGCAAATTTGAAAACTGACCAATTTTAATGTACCATTTAAAATCCCAATATTAGGATAATCACATTCTTTCGTTCATGCGAATAATTTGCGAGTTTGTTGGGGAATCTGGTGAATGGGCTCCCGTTGAGACGTGCATTTGCCAACAGAATTCGTCGAATTCATACAAAATTTCAAACTGTCGCAGCGGCACAATCGCGAAGTCATAGAACAGCGGTTCCCAACCAGTGGGTCGCGACCCAGTAGTGGGTCGTGGAAGGGTTAGAGGTGGGTCGTGACTCGATCATAAACTATTAAGATGGTCTTTGTGTACTTTTATAATTGTAGTTTTTATCTTCACCTAGGAACACTTGTTAGTGAGTATGAAACCACTTGTTGCATATATTGCAAACGTATATCTATTGTTAAATAAATAACTGTTTTGCTACAAAGTGCTTGTATTTTGTCAACGATTTTCAAATCAGAACACAATTGTTTATCAATAATGTTTATCAATAATCAATAAACAATTATCAATATGAATTGTCTATCAATAATCAATCTGTATCTTCAAAAAAGCATATATATATTTGCAATATTTAATGGTAAATTATATATACATAAGGAAGGGATACGATACAAATAAGGTTTTTTTCTCCACCATGGACCGATGGACCGTGGAGGTATTCCAATAAGGAAAGGTGGGTCGCCAGCTGAAAAAGGTTGAGAACCACTGTCATAGAAGAACGGTTGTAACTCCAGGGAATTTATTATAGAACATGTATTAACTAAAGGAGCAATTAAATAAACGAGATGAAAAAGGAGGCACATCTTCTTTGGGAACAATCATCGTACGATTCCTTTAAATTTATTTTTTCTCTTTTGCAACCAGGATCTTCACAGCTACAAATTTAAGTTGGAAAATGTAGTGCAAAGCAATACGTGATCTGAACTCTATGAGCATAAGCTGAACAAAACACAAAAATTTCAAATCGATAATTAGTTGTAAGTTTACGATATCTTTTATTTCACTCACTAGAAGTTATGAGAGGAAATTTCAAAACATAACCAAATAAATGTATCAGTTTTAATGTTACCAAATTCAGAAAAATGTGTATGCAAATTCATGATTAAAATGGATAGGCATATTTTCAGTTAATCCATGAGCAAAATTGCTTCTTTACTTTTAGTTTTAATTTGTGGAAGTTTAACGGATAACTTTAAACTTAAGAATACATACGTATACAAATGTTTATTATAACTGAATACTCCTCTAATAATATCGTTGGTCGATAACGAAAATCAAGGAAAAAACTTTTTTATCTATAAATTAAAAGGTATATGGACGTAGTTTTTAAATCAATAAAAACTATAGAATACTATTAGAAAAAATCAACCGTTACCACAGATCAATATTAAGATAGTTTTAAAATCCGATTTAAAACAATTCAGTATGTTTAAACATAAGATGCGATAGTGAATATTTTTCAATTTGCCCTTGCGCAAAAGTCTGCCGGTGAAAATGTTTTTCATAATTGTGTAACAACTAAAATAATCTTCTTCGAAGTAGAATTTTTTTTACTAAAAGAGAATTTCATCGCACGAATAAATATATAATGTAATACAATTTCAAGCATGAATTTACGAACGAGTAATTTTTAAATTCGTTCATACTTTCTCTTTAACTTGCAGATTTTCTGATTTTACAGTTACGTGCAAAATGGGATTGTTACACCTATTGTGGGAATTAAATTTCTCAAAATCGTTATTTTTTTTAAAACACATTACAGACTGAATAAATAAAATTGCGTAAAAGATTACGTAAGAGTTGAGTTACGTAAGTTACATTACATAAAGATGCTGTACACCAGGCCTGCCCAAGATACGGTCGACGGGCCACATGCGGCTCGCGAAGCTTTTTGCGACGCATGATATTATAAATATAAAAAATTAGGAATATTATTCTTAGGTTTATAATAATACTAAAGGAATATATAAGGAATAAATATTAATATTTGTTTAATTTTTTTAAAAAGTTTATAATTTATCTTTTGTTAGACAAAATATTTTTTCCACAGGAGCTATCCAATAACGTAATTAAGCCCTTGTCATGTTTCATTCACGTGATTGGAGTTTTTGAAGTGGAGTTTCTGGGTCTTGGCGACCTTATCGCCTGTTGCAAGATAGTTATTTCAAGGTACATGTGCTGAGTAATTAAAATTTTAAAGTTAAGAAAAAAATTTAAAAAAAAAAGGAATTAAAAATTATAAAATAATAAAAGTAATAAAAAATAGAACAAATAGTAATTAAGGGTTTAAATATTTTAAAAATTTAAAGATTAAATTTTTTTAAATGTGAAAAAATAATTTAACAAGGTATTAAAATTTTCCTGCTTTAAACGTTTAAAAATAAAAACTTGTCGTGGAAAATAATTCTCTGATAGTGCTGCCATCTACCGATACTAATAAGCATTTACAGAAATTTAAATATTCCTGAGTTTGTGATTAGCATCCTCTCTTTCAAATGATCCCGTTCGAATTCAACGTTTCAGATAACTTCTATGAGTAAAACACAATACTAAAACTGTTTCAAATTCTTACGGCTCAGATATTTCTTAGATACTTTTTTGTTGGTGTTTCATATCACGAACGAAATTTTATAGAAATAATCCAACCATTCTACATTTAAGGATGTACGTGTCTACCAAGTCAACAATAAACTTTTCATTTTATCTTTTACATTTGCCAAAACTCCAATGAATAGCTCTATTCAATCAGTAAGTTTTACCCATTCATCATGCGTTTAAAAGTTTGTACTGAGCAGTCTCATATCTCTTCTCATGTAACCGATACCGTTTTTAGACGTGTGCTATTAATTTCGCAAGACTTAGCCTTCCGCTAGATAACAGTGAACCTATGCTCACGTCCGCTGCAAGACAGTTCTAATTTGACTGTTATACAACGTATTTTCTATGATTTGGGCTAGTAGAGGATTATCAGTATACTAAAGTAAACGACTGAATTTTTTAATTTTTTTTTTACATTTATTGCTGCATTTTATAGGTACCATTCGACAAGACTTCATATTCAGTTCGATGGATTCCTTGTTATGCAAGGAATTAGAAAATATTTTAAAAGAACGAAAATATTTATATGCTAACTTCATATTCGTAAGTAACTTACGCAATCTTAGCTTACATACTAAAATTTTACAACAGCCTTAATTCAAAAATTACCATTCCTAATATCAGTGTTATACGTGTTTCAAGACAGAAGTTTCTTGCAACTCTTCATATGTTGCACAAAATAATCCCAGAATGTTGATTCTTCATTATAAATTTTATAAAAATTAATTATATTTTTATAACTCATTGAAGAGATACAGCACAATGCTCTTTTGAATGATAAGGTATACATTATTTTCTTAGTTAAATGCCTTTTATATGCCTTTTCCTGAAATTGATATCTCTTTAACCTAGAGGATAAACCAAATGAGGAAGAAACATATGAATTTTAGCTAAATGACAGTATTTCTTTTCTAATGGTAATTAATAAAAGGTAATCTAATAAAAGGTAATTTTATTCCGTATTAATTTGCATTTGTTAACACTCTATTTTCTATTACACAGCGCCAAATATTCCCCTAGCGGTGACTTTTGGAACTAATTTATTTTTTCGCGGAATCCTTCGTCCCCCGTCTTGTTTAATCTTCCTACAAAATGTGGTGTCATTCTCGCAAATAGATCGCGCTACAGAACACTGTGAGCACTGTCAGTTTAATTATGGTCACCCGGTATATATATATATATATATATATATATATATATATATATATATATATATATATATATATATATATATATATATATATATATATATATATATATATAGATAGAGAGAGAGAGAGAGAGAGAGACGAGGGAGAGGGAGAGTACACGAAATTCATTATTACAAAGTGCAATTGTGTAAACCCGAACAAGACACCGACATAACATCGTTAGAAGTAAATCCAAGCAATAATCAAGGGGGAGTTTGGTTTCCTAGTAGCCAGACTTCAGCAAACGCTCCTTTTTAGAAGAAGTTAGTAGAAGATATGAACTGAAACGATAAAAATTTGTACAAACTTTCCCTCATTATTATAACTGTAGAAAAAAAAACTCATATATTGAAGCCAACTTATTTCCCCCAAAACATAATACATAAACGGCTGATAAAGATTTAAAATTTAAAGAAACGACTGCAAACAGTGTAAAGCGAAAACACTACTCATAAAGAAATTAAATGGAGTAAAAATAACTTTAAACGGATCCAACCATAACTTCTGTCATACCTCCCAAAAAAAGGGGAGGGAAGGGAAGGATTCTTACCATATCGCTACACGAAGTCGAACGTCTGAGTCAGCAGAAGAAATGACAATTTCTTATATAAATACTCAGCCCGCAAGATCCAGCATAATTTTAATTATGTTTTTTAGGCTGCCTCTTATCGTAAACAAATGAAATTTTATTTCAGTTTACATAATTACACTTTGTCAGGAATTTTATCACGTTGCAGTTTAATTACGCTTTTATGTGGGTTTTTTTTATATTTAGTAAATGAGGTTTCATTTGAGTTAACATAATTACACTGTGTCATAAATTTTTTTATATTTACTATAGTTAGTATTTTGTTAAGCTGCTGTGTGTGTTTCAAATGAATTAAATTTATTGTTTCTTTAGATCCACATATATACTTAGAATTGAGAGACTTCAAATATCATTTAATGTCAGATATTTTTGCCTTTATTGTCGTAGAGGGAGCATGGTACATATAAACTTCGATCATAGCTTCTTAATATGCAAATACTCTTAGAAAAATACAGAGCACGAATGATTAAAAACAATATGTATGTCATAGTGGTATTGCAAGTTATTAAATTATACATAGGATGGAACTTTAATAGTGGCAACTAGGTATGTACAAAGTATACAAAATAGATACAGGGGTTAAACTTTTATAGCCCTTCAAATTAGTAACCAGCATTGTTTAGCAGTCGTTGCTAACATTCTGGAAGCTGCATGATGCCGTTAGCAGCACCTGATCAGTTGATCCTTCGAATGGAGCGATCTACAGCCTGCAGAATCTCTGGTGGAATCCACGGAGTGATTCCTTCATCTTGGGGATGAGATCAAAGTCACAGGGAGTGACTTTGATCTTAAGTCCGGGGAATATGGGGGATGGTAGAGCACTTCCCAGCCCCAGCGAGCAAACACATCAGCCACAGTGTGCGCACAAGCATTTCCCTTCAATTAGTACGATGTAACAAATTATTTCGTACGATAGACCGGTAACTAAAACATGACTGCGTTCATCCTGTCACTGTGCAGGCGTGTGATGTTTGTGGGGAAAGCGCATTCGCTCTGAGGTAAGGCAGGTATATGACGTACGTGTGGTGTAAACTGCTTTCCTGGGTTCTGCTGCGCGGTGGCTCTACAACAGTGTTGCCACTATTAAAGTTCCATCCCTCGTATTAGCTAGTACCATGTTAGGTATGGAGTTTGAAAAATGAGAGCTCCTCGCATCTCTGTTGGTAATGTCTCAGTTGGTAAAGAACCGGACATGAAGGTAGAAGATTCAGGTTACATTCCAAGTCTTGACAGAAGGTCTTCACAGTGATTTATGAGAGTTAGAGAGAACGACAGTAAAACTTTAGGCAGTGTATGATTCATATTCCTGTTGAAAAAAAAAATTGGCATTTTCAGTTTAAAAAGTACAAAGTACCAACATCCTGCGTCGTAAACTTCTAAAAGGAAAGAAAAATATATAAGTTAGGAATGAAATTAAAAAAAATAAGAATTTGTGACATTACCGGGATAGTTTGGTTAATTGAACCTCAGCTTTGAGATTTGGAGAAACAGGTTCGAATCTTGGTCCCGGCACACTGAGAAGTAAGGCTGGGGCATATAAAAATAAGAATAGAATTTCTGCGGCAAAGAAATTCCAGTCCTACTTTACATGATCTGTGTGTTGCATTTTCCTCCATAGTTACTATGTTCAATGTATATTTCTCTCAGTTCCCCCATTAAATTGTACTTGCATTTACTGTGACCAATCACTTACGGGATATTTACAATAGATTGAAGATGGGGTTAGCTGATTTCCGTAGTATATTTTCTGTGAGGGTTTTTCTTTGGAAAAACAAGCCTGGCCAGCCATGGTTTCCATTTCGACTGGTTTAAAATTCTAAATATTTATCTGTACTCTATTTCACAAACATTGTAAAAACCACAAATTGGAGACAAGTGAAAGGTAGATAAATGTATTTATGTATTTTATTTCATACTCTAGCTTTTAAATTTACTGATATACATCGACTGTTGATATACAACAACATCTGTGTTGTTGCACACTTAAGGCACTGCAAACTTACTGTCTTAAAAAAATAAGACCCCAATTTTTATACAAGAGAGCTTTTGTTAAAACCCGTTATTTGGAGTCATTTAATTATTTGTTACAATGGAATCGAGAAAATATTTCTTCCAGATTATTTCGTACCATCTTCTAACTGCTCTTGTAACAACCTCAAGACTTTTGTGATGGACAATACAGTTTCAACCCAATAGGATTTCAGTGAAATACGCTACGAATATGTTTAAAAATTCTTCGTGATATATTCATAGCGGGTTGGGGGAAGGTCAAAGTAATGAATTTCCGAGATCTTTGGTGTATCGCCTTTTCAAGTTAAATAATGGTTCAAGCGGCTATATACAACACCGTTTATTGCATCGTGTTGACGACGCAAAAATGAAGCAAAAGAATCAGAAATACCAATTCCACCGTGGGAAATTTTTAATAGGATTTTGTGTAGAGTAACTGGACAACAACGTACAGAATTCTGAAAAGTGTAGAGGGCAATATAATCTTTAACTTGGTGCCCCAAAAAACAAACATGGTAAGAACTAGATTTATAAATAAAGATTTCAATTGTTAGCAATTTAAACTACGACTATGTCAGAAAGTTTCATAAAGCGAATCTTAAAAACGTTAGAATACAAAAAAGATTCCCAAAATATGAAATTATAAATGGTGTTTAAAAGTTTGTTATGTTATGCTTCTCTTTCATTTACTTTGCATGTTCATAGAAACGTAACATTCACTTTTCTAGGTATTATATACACTGTAATAAGTAATTTTATTAGGATTTTTTCCGTTTTATCAGAAGGAATTGAGGTAATTTTTTGAAAAAGCATTAAAACGACGGATCAAAGTAATGCCTCAAATTTTATGCCTCATAAGCGAAAAAAAAATTACTTTCGTACTCTCCTTATTAATTTTCCTCGACGTTTTCTATTAAATGAAGTTTAATTTATAACTAACCTTCATACCTTTACATATGGCAGGAAGCTTATATTTGCACATTCTTTGTAAGAACTGTAAAATCTATTTGAGGAATTCTTGTAGAATTTATTGAAACAGCCGATACAAAGAAATATATTTTAATTAACTCCTGCATAATTACTTTACCTTAAGAGAAAATCTTCAAATATATAATCTCACAATTTACGTATCTTAATACAATAAGTATATATATATATATATATATATATATATATATTCTTATTTCTTCCCAGTATATCTATTACTTGCATACTCCTTTACTAACATATAACCGTTATTTTATCCAAAAATAATTCATCAATTTGTAATATATTAACTTATTATATAACTTATGCTATCTTTCACAATTTCGGCTGAATGAGTCCTTTCAAGTGATACAAAAACGGGTTATATTTAATTGCCCATGAATGCTTCTCAGTCACGCAAGCAAATAATGAACTTGCGTAAGTCACGAAGTTAGATCTTCTTGGATGTCATTACCTTGGACAAAAAATCAAGGTTCTTGCACTGTTTCTCGTGACAAAGCTAAGGATAATGTATTCACTTTCAGACAGGTATACGAACAAATGTTAATTTGTAAAAAGAGGGAGAAGAGGAGTGCAGTAGGAAACAAACTATCTATACAAACTTCAATGTATGCATGCAAAATGCATATACTGACATAAGATACGTGTATGCGAACGCGTGCGTATATTACATTTCTATTTATATAGGTTATTCTATTTTTCACTTTTCTTGTATAGTTTTTTTTTATAGGTAATGCTCTTTTAGAAGTTTGCTTACTTTATTTTATGTATATTTGCTTATGTTACAAATATATTTAATTTACTCTAAATATTTTCGTCTATTTTATCTATAACTATAACTATGAGTTATGCAACATTGGGTACTAAGGGGTAGAGTTTGGGATATATTTGAGTTACATGAAAAAATATGGAGCGTGCATCACGAAATCACGAGAATTTTCCTCAAAATTTCCAAATGCTTATGAGTATATTCTTATACTTTGCCGGTATACTTGACATAAATTCCGAAAAGTTTTACATTCTTTTCAAAACAAAGAGTAAATAATTTTCTTTCATATCGGTCTTCTGTAGCAAATAATATTAATTGTAAATGTAGTAGACTGCATTATGGTAACGCAAGGAGGGAAAAACATCTAAAATCACACACACATATTATCTATATAATAACAGCTGAAGGTAAACAAATGTTAGTTTGTTAGCAGAAAACGGGGACGGGCTAATCTCGCGAACCGAGCATAGCAGGATATCGCGACTGGTACCGATGGACGCGGTCGGACGAGACGCGTGCACTGGTACTATCCTCAACTTTCAAAACTTCAAACTTTTTAAATTATTCCATTAAAACCGCCGAACTCAAAAGAAGCGGGTAATAGAAACATGTCATTCCGGGTGGGCGAGCTCCTTTCCGTTTCGCGAATTTCCACTATTTTCATGCATGCAAAATTAAACTTTTCCGCCCACCAGTCGACAAATTTTTTATTTCCATGTGTTCTACAACTTTTCATCTTTAAGCATATGCAGATTTTCAAAAAGTTAAAAATGTTTTTCACTGTAAACGAAGCTTTTTCCCCAAAGCAGTTTTCCGAATTTCACGAAATCAACAATTTTGATGGACAAATATTTCTGTTTTCTGCACCTATTAATATCAATTTTACGATTTATCGGTATTTTATAGATGTTCAGCTTCCAAAATATACCAAATACATTTAATAGAAAAAATGTTATCATTATACTTACTAAACTCACTTTTGAAATTTCCCGCACTAATCGCCATTGTATCTTAATGTAACTTGAATGCCGAGTTCGTAATTTTTCGACTTATTATTTTACTCACTAATAATTCCAACAAATTCGTGAAATTTATTTCTAATTAATGAGGAAGTGATGAGGATTCTTCCGCCACCAATTTTGAATTCATCAGAACTGTCTTTCTATTTTTTAAGCAATTTTTGCCCCATGAGATGTAATGTTTACATTTCGCCATGTTGCCAAAAGGAAAATAACCAAATGCGAAAATAGTTGAGAACGAGTCATTTATTTAATAATTGAAATCCAGAAATAATTTTAAAGCACCAGAAATAATTTTTGTTTTAGGAAATGAGAAGTTAAAATCTTTAGAATTTATTCCAATTCAATGAACTTCTTTTTTGTTTAAAAAGCAAAATTTCAGAACGGAAATTTGAAAGAATTATTTCAAAAGCCAAAAACCAAAATTTGATAAAGAGAATTTTAAATAATTATTTCGCTTTTAAAAATTAATATATTTTTAAAAGTCTTTAAACAGTTTTTAATCTTTAAAAAATAAAAACATATCATTTTAAATCGAAAAAGCAACACATCGGGTTGCCACTCAGCTAGTATATATATATATATGTCGTGTATTCACACTACACCGAGGTCCTTTCTCTGGCATAGGGACAATGAGGTAGATAAAACTAGTCGTCTAAACGACACAAACATTTATTGACAATTTAACAAAAGATTACAACCAAAACTCTGAGCACGAGGTGGGTAAGCCTATTGTATCTTACCAGACCCCGACTCCTAATAGAGACGCTCTCCGTCTGTCCCTTTCTTACAGACTCCCCGCGATTCGCAGTACCCCTCTTGGGTTCAACGCCCCCGCAGCCAATCTTCTGATTGGTAGAGGGGAGGGGGAATCACGGGGCACAACATTTTCGCTTTAACCAGCGCTACGTTTAAACATTACACTACACCCCCCACGCAAGATAAGTGTTGGGGGTTGAAAAACAACAAACACTAATCTGAAAATCAGTAATGTTTGACCTAAATTCTAACTTAACTTGACATACTCAAACACAATTATCTACATATCAATACACATTACTCATAATTCAAATTATTAAAATACCAATTAAACAATTATATACCAATTACCAATTATCAACATGGCAAATTATTGACTTAACCTCTACTCGCAACTTTAAATTAATAAAATGTCACTTAAACAGTTATATAACAACACACTAAACAATTACTATTGATGCATATGAAAAGCATTGAATTAAACCCTACTCACAAATTTGAATTAATAAAATACCACTGAAGCAATTGCATACCAACACACTAAACAATTACTAATTAGGATTATGAAAAGTATTGAATTACTTTTACTCACAAATTGAAATTAATAAAATGTCACTTAAACAATTATATAACAATACCTAAACAAATACTACTCATAAGCATGAAAAATATTAAATCAACACTTGCACACAAATTTACGTTAATAATAATAATAATAATAATGTAGGTCAGGAATCAACTGGCTGAACAGGATAATATAAAAACCACAGCATTTATTTAAAACATTTGGACGACACATTTAAAAATAGATCAATATAGCATTAAGTATGTTGTCTTTAAAACAGTAAAACCCGTCGTTTAAACCTGCACCTGACATTACACTTAAGTATGTCCTAGTAGCACTTGTTCTGCACTGAGTCTGCTGGCTCTGGCCATTCGGCTCGCTCTGCTCACGATCTACCTTCCTTCTGCCGCCCCTGCTTGCCGTTTCTTCTTCTGGCCGACGCTTCTTCTTCTGGCTAGTCACGAATAAAGCTCAGTCTTAAATGGAGCGAAAGCTTCCCATCAGCATGACGTCACGGGAGAAAAGATTATGCATAATGAGGAGGGGAAAATGTAGCTCACTCTACACTCGGCCATTCCTGCTTCTCGACAGGTCCTCCTGACGACGGGAAAACATCTAAAAAAAACCAAAAGAAACAAAGCAAACAAAGAACACAAATGAATGCCACTATAATCATAGACAGTTTTTGGATCCCAAAACGCAGCTGGTACAGTTTCTTTCTTCTTTTTCTCTTCTGTCTTTAAGGTCAAACCAAATCAAAATTTTACGTTGTCCCCAGGTAGCCATGGTTTGATGAATTCAGCACCAGTGGTAGACTTTTTTTCTTCCTGAATTTTAAAGATCTGTTTTTTGGCGTGCTTTCTAAAGGTCCTAGGTGATCTATATGATAAGTATATAGCGAAAGGTCATCTTTACTCAACGGGTGTAGGAACCCCTCCTTCTTTCCTTTTTTACGGTTAACGAGAATGCAATGGACACAATTAGCTATAATTTTCTCGACTTTCTGCTTCACTCTTGGAATGAAATAGTATTCCTCTAGGTATTTCTCTGTGTAGTTCACTCCTTTGCGGCCTTTCTCATGTGCATCTCTGATTATTTCTGTCTGCATACTTTCAGGTACTACAATAACTTCCTTTCCGTCAATAAATTTATACAGAATTCCGTTTCGCTGAATGTAGTCTTCATAATTAGAAGTTTTAAGTATTTCCTTTATTGCTTTGATTTCGGTGTCATTGTCTTGTTCTGATTTCAACTTTGGGGAAACACTTTCAGATAAAACGCACATCGAGCTTATCGGAGCTCTACTCAAGGCGTCCACGTGAGGCATTTTAGATCCTGCACGGTATTCCACAACATAATTAAATTCTTCTAGCAATAGTACCCATCGAGCTACTCGCGTGCAAAGGTCGCGCTTGTCCATCGTTTTCTGAAATGATGCGCAATCGGTGACGATCTTGAAGGGAATACCAAGTAAGTAAATTCGGAATCTCTTCAATGCTTCAATCACGGCAAGGACTTCAAGCTCATAACTAGAGTATTTTTTTTCTGCTTCGGTAGTTTTGCGGCTCATGTAATACGTCGGATGAAAATGTTTATCATCCGGTGCCTTTTGCAGCAGAATTGCTCCGTACCCCTCAAGGCTAGCTTCCGTATGGACTTCTGTTTCATAATTGGGGTTATAAGTTCTTAAGACAGGCTTCTCCGATAATACAATTTTAAGTTGATTGAAAGCGTTTCGTTCGTCTTCATTAAATCTAAATTTACCGTCCTTTCTTAAAAGGTCGCTTAGCGGTCTAGCTATTATGGAGTATTTGTTTATATATTTTCTAAAGTATCCTGTGAGCCCGAGGAAGCGCTGAATTTGTTTCAAGTTTCTAGGCTCTGAAAAATTTATGACAGCTTTGGTTTTCGCAGGAGATGGGGAAATTGTACCTCCCTCTATCACAGGGCCGCCCAGGAACTCGATCCGTCGTTTTAAAAACTGAGACTTCTTGAAGTTTATCTCTAAACCGTATTCTTTAGCCAAATCCAAAACTTGTTTCAACATTTTAGTTCTTTCTTCTTCGTTGGCAGATAGAATGATCACGTCATCCATGTAAAGTAAAACAATGCCGTCATTAACTAAGGGTTGGAAAATAGTGTTAATAAATCTTTGAAATACTGCTGGTGAGTTACAAAAGCCAAAGGGTACCTTTAAGAATTGATACTGACCCTCATGAGTCACAAATGATGTGTACCCTTTACTATCCCGATGCACGTCAACGTGAAAAAATCCGTTCTTCAGATCGATAGTACTGAACACACGGGCTTCCTGCAAGCGATCTAGGACGTCCTCGATCAACGGCAGAGGGAATCTGTCCTTAACAACAACTTTATTTAATTTCCGATAGTCTATACAAATACGCGGCGATCCATCCTTCTTCTTGACAATAACTATTGGACTAGCATATTCCGAGGAACTTGGTTCTACTATTCCCTGCGCCAACCACTCGGCCACTTGTGTTTCAACTACCTTCTTTTCCGAAAAAGGGAGTCTATGTGGGTAGTGGAATACGGGCTCTTGATTCTTAACTAAAATTTTCAGGTCAATATTCGTTGATTTAGTTTTACTTGGCACATAATTGAGAACTAATTTGCGTACCGTATCCCTGAAGACTATAGGAACTTTTGGTTCAATATCAATTTCAAAAACATCATCATTTAAGATTGGTAGAACAGATATGATATTTACAGGTACATTATCTTGAGGTCTATTTTGAACTATAACTCCATTTTCATTAATCAAAACTTCACCCTGCATGATCACATTTAAACCAATTATTACATCATAAGGTAGACAATAATCGTTTACTACACACATATCAGCTGTACACGTAAAATCATCAATAACTATTTCACCAGAAAAAGATCCCAATGGTTTAACTAAACATTTCCCAAGGCCAGTTAAAGTTGAATTTACCGGATATAATTTCTTAACTTTTAATTCTACGTAAATCGACTTTCGAATTAGTGTAACTTGACTTCCAGTGTCAATCAGGCCAACTACTTTTGTATTATTGATTTCAACCTCTTTTTTCATGTTCGACACGACACATAAAGAGTTTACTTCGGGTTTAGTTTCTGATGTGATTTCGTTTCTGGGTTTAATTTCTGATGTGCATTCTGACGCCTGATGTCGAAACAGAAAACACCTATAGCACTGTAGCTCCCTAAATCTATGTTCACAAAACTTTGTTATATGGTTTCCAGATCCACAGTTAAAACAAGTTTTACGCTTGCGAAATTGAGGATGATCAAAATTAAATTTCACTTCTTTAACATTACCATATTTCGGCTTAACTCCCTCAAAATCAGACCTAACAGTGGAAATAACGTGGTGTTTATCAAATTTTGTTCTCGTTTTTTCAAAATTACCTCTATTTTGCATAAAACCAACATTCGTCCTTGTTCTTTCATTAAATTCTGAGCGGGTTTTAATTCGTTGTCTATCCTCACACACTTTCTGATACAAAGCTAGATTTTCTTTAAGTTCAGCTAAATTTCTAGATCTATAGAGCACGTACTTATTTTTCGGTGAATCCTGAATACCATTTATTATATAATGAATTAAAGCTGCATCTTCGACGTTACCTTTAATAGCGATTTCTTTCATAACATAAAAATATTCTTGAAACGATTCATTAAATTTCATCTTTCTGTTATTTAACATCATATGTATATCCGCACTATTATGTTTATTTCCAAACTCTTCTATTAACAGTACTTTTAATTTATCCCATGAGTTAACATTACGTTCACTCTGTAAAAATAATTTTGCAATGCCACTTAAAGATTTTTTAGCAAAAATGAGTTTCTGAATATTATTCCAAGATAATAATGTAGCGGTTTCCTCAAAATCAGAAATCCAATTTTCTACGGAATAATTATCATCAGCACCAAAATGTTCAATTGTACCCTCTACATCACAGAAACTAACCATTGCTTCTTTAAAGTTTGGAACTAACCCGACGTTTGAAAAATTAAATTCATCAGTAATTTCTGTTTTACCAATGGCTTCTTCGTTAGTTTCGTCAATGTCAACAGAACTAGAGCTTAGCAGTCCCAAATCATTTAAATTTGTAACAATACACTCAACAAGTTCATTTGGTTTGCCTTCATCCTTTAAATTTAGTAAATTACAAACAGTAATAAGTTTATTCACAGTAAAATTATCAGTTACATATTTAATTTTATCTTTATACTCTTTTGAATTAACATTGTAATTAAATCCTGGGAATTTTCTAAGTCTTTCCCTATTCTTTCTGTCACACGAATCATTCTCAAAAACAATTCTATGCAATAATTTTATGGCGTTGGCAGAAAATAAAGCTAAAATGTTCTTCATACGCGGCACTTCGCCGAACGTAGCCATCTTAAAATCACAAGTAAAAATTAGTTAATAAAACAGAGTTACTCACGTTTAAAATCAGCAAATTCGGGAGCACAATAATCCTATGGAACACAACGCTGAAAAATCAATCTTCATTCAACTTCTTCGAACGAATTTAAACACTTGAGAGCAATTGCAGGACTACAAATCTATCTCGTTTCTAATATAATTGTGTAACTACAAATCCATCCGGCTTCTAATATAATTGTAGGGCTTCAAATCGATCCCGCTTCTGATATAATTGTAGGTCAGGAATCAGCTGGCTGAACAGGATAATATAAAAACCACAACATTTATTTAAAACATTTGGACGACACATGTACACATTTAAAAATAGATCAATATAGCATTAAGTATGGAAGCTTGTTCTCTTTAAAACAGTAAAACCCGTCGTTTAAACCTGCACCTGACATTACACTTAAGTATGTCCTAGTAGCACTTGTTCTGCACTGAGTCTGCTGGCTCTGGCCATTCGGCTCGCTCTGCTCACGATCTACCTTCGTTCTGCTGCCCCTGCTTGCCACTTCTTCTTCTGGCCGACGTTTCTTCTTCTGGCCGACGCTTCTTCTTCTGGCTCGTCACGAATAAAGCTCAGTCTTAAATGGAGGGAAAGCTTCCCATCAGCATGACGTCACGGGCGAAAAGATTATGCATAATGAGGAGGGGAAAATGTAGCTCACTCTACAATAATAATACTAATAATAATAATAATAATAATAATAATAATAATAATAATATACTACTAGGAGAATCCAACAGATGTACAGAAGGCACCACACAAATTTTTGTTCATCAGGATCATAAAAACACTGCGCTCAGGATCAAGTAAACACCAAGACATTAAAAGTTTGCACAATGGAATACAGTTTCACTCACCAGTTTGAATGTCTCGAAACACCGCAGTTAGTTACTACGCACTTCACTAAAGTTTGAGTCGACGCGCTTCACTAAAGTTTTGCAGCAAGAATCGATGAGATGAACATATCACTCAACGTGATCACAAATACGCACACACAAAAAAAATCACAAAAAATAACACTTCGTCGCTCGATGACACTTAGGGCCACAACAAAGGCTAACCAGAACCTTTGACAATCGCACTTCCCGTCATAAATAATACTTGACGTGCGCACATAATCACACTTATCCATATTTCACTTTTACACAATCTAGTTGGATCCGCGAAATCAGCGGAAGTTTGTCTAATCACGAACACATTTCTGTGATCTTTACTCTCTCGTTCCACCACATTCTGTTCAAGAAAAATGCATCTCGAGGGCTCGTCACTCAAATTTGCTGACCTATCTAAATCTATATCATTTACGGTGAATGGCTTGCGTTCACTCACAAGAAACACATTTTCTTCGTTCTCATTGGTATCAATTTCTCTTCCATCTTCGTCCAAAGAAATTCCCTCTATTTCCTCAGAAACACACATTTTTCTAATTTCCGTATCATTTCGGTAAAGCTTGGTTTCGAATATCGGAGCAACATCACTACTCACAACAGAGTTTAGTACCGAAGTCTTATCAGCCCCTAGATGAAGAGAAAGTTCATTTTCTCCCCTGTCCGCAGCTAGTGTCAGAGATCGATCTTAAATCTGCAACCCTTCGATTATCACCGAACTCATTCCTCCCTTTCGTTTCCTTTTGACTCTCAACGGGGGGTTCGTTGCGGGGATGCGCTGAAGATCTTTCCACCCCGCTCGTAAATTCGGACACTTCGTCTTGCACGGTCCTCTTGGTGTCATATTTCAGAGAAGCCCCGATATTCTCGCTTCCACTACAAATTTCGGCGAGGGGTGATTCTTGATCACTGAACTTCGCGCTAGGCAAAAATTCACCCGCGTTCTCTGCATTCGTAGAGTGGAGTGGCTCGTTTGTAGTGATGAATTCTTCCCTTGTGGGTTCTGATAAACTCATCTTTTCAGTCTCTTTCTTGTCCCGTTCAGGAAAAACACATGAATTTTCGGCCAAACTTTTGACTGAATTTCTTCTTCCAGCCATAATTCTAGCGAGCTCACGTTTTCTCTCATTTTCTAATTTTTCTTTTTCACATTTTCTCTCATTTTCTAATTTTTCCTTTTCACGTTTTCTCTCATTATCTAATTTTTCTTTTTCCTCCATAATTTGTCTCTGCTCTAAAATATCTTCTGCCAGTTCCTTAACGAACTCAGGATCATTTTTAAACTCATCACTTTCCATAATGCTATATTTAAGGTCTACAATCCTCGCATTGGGGACCATTTCAGCTCTAATCTCTTCACAAAGAAGTACGAAGTCTTCTCTCTTAAACACTTTAAACATTTTCTTAACTTCGAGCGTTCAAACTTATCAAAATTTAAATCTTCTTACCTTCTTGCTGGTCATCCACAGGTATCTCACGGTTCACTTCATTCACTATTCACTTCATTCCGGTAAATCACACTTTATAATCAGGTAGAGCACTCTATCTCACCATCACTAATTTCTATACTGACTATTCTAGCATGAAGCCCTATGATAAACACTAACCTCGTCCCTTAAATGCCATCCTGCGGCTGCGCCAATGTGGTGTATTCACACTACACCGAGGTTCTTTCTCTGGCATAGGGACAATGAGGTAGATAAAACTAGTCGTCTAAACGACACAAACATTTATTGACAATTTATCAAAAGATTACAACCAAAACTCTGAGCACGAGGTGGCCAAGCCTATTGCATCTTACCAGAACCCGACTCCTAATAGAGACGCTCTCCGTCTGTCCCTTACAGACTCCCCGCGATTCGCAGCACCCCTCTTGGGTTCAACGCCCCGCAGCCAATCCTCTGGTTGGTAGAGGGGTGGGGGAATCACGGAGCACAACATTTTCGCTTTAACCAGCGCTACGTTTAAACATTACACTACAATATATATATATATATATATATATCATCATCATCATCACTATTCATTCATCCTCACGAAAGGAAAAAAAATTATGCAGTTAAACCAATTTAAGTATATACTCCAATGACTTTTACGTGTATCGAAAATTTCAAATCTTTAGCATTAGTGAATGAGATAATCACATAAAATGCTATCCTGTTTAGTGGTTAACGATTGTCGAACAGAAATAGAGATCCCACACGGGTCTTCACACCCTGAGACAGTATTCTCCCAATCGAGAAGCCCTAGCATTGTGAGGAATACTCATTTTCCAATATTTTTTTCATCTTTTCCTTCCGTCTTTTTGGGGCCAACGATACAGAATGTTAGGCTTACATATTATAATTATTTCTATTAATATTATTACGTAATTATTATAGTTGTTTTATCATCATCATCAATATCCTCACTATTATTAATATCTGATGAGGATGAATTCTCTTTTCACTGCGAATATTTGGTTAACGCTAATCAATGGTGAATTATCATTTTTTTCCAAAGCAGCTAGAGTGTCTGACCAGTAAGGGAAGAGAACCCAGGTCTTCTAACTTCAAGGCCAACGTACGCTCTCCCAAATGAAATATTCCGGGAGTGTGTGGTGCTGTCCTTGTTGAATTCCATTCCACAGATATTGAGTGCTTCATGAAATGAATTCTTGATTCTTTACAGTATAAACAATTCTAATCCTGGCCTACAAAACACTCAAGCGTTTACTTCCAATTTTACTTTACAAAAAACAAATAATATTTTTAAATTGAATCCTCCTGTAAGCAATTTTCTATGTTAATAGATGGCAGCATGTAACAGACCGCACGAAGAATGTGAGCGCATGCGCACTGCAATATTGTAACAGAGAGAGAGCGATGTGTAATGGATGGCGGTCGCACGTTGACGGCCAGCCGCTAAGTGTTTTCTATATTCCTCAAATAAAACTGTTGTTATCGTTTTAAGTATAATGTCATGTTGATCTTCCGTTATTAAGTAACCAGAAGCTTGCCTTGTTAGCAAAAGAAGAGCTAACAATTATCAGAAGAGGGATAGAGGAACTTCCTGACAACGGCAACGAACAAGGTAATCTTGAATATTTGAATTTTTGTTTTACTCAAAAATGGCGTACTTAGGTAGATATAAAAAGTGTGATTTAGTTCAGTTAGCGATTGAGTTGGGCGAGTGTGTCCCTGAAATTAGTACGATAGTTATTTTGAAGGATATTATAACCAAAAGTAAAAACTATGATGAACCGTCTGTTAAAGAAGTATTAGCAGGATTAGTTGACGAAAGAGTGAAACAGGAAACACAAAAATTTGAATTTGAGCGAGCTTTGCAAGTAGAGAAACTAAAAATTGAAAATCAGAATAAGATAGATGAACAGGAATTACATAAAATTGAACAACAATATGCTTTTGAATTGGAAAAATTAAAAATCCAGAATCAGAATAAGATAATTTCTCAGGCTGAAAGTAATGTTATTGTACCAGAAGTAAAGAAAAACACTATAGATTTGAGGAATTTAATGCAGAAATTTGACTTAAAAGACGGAGATATAGCTTCATTTTTGGTATTATTTGAAAGGCAAGCTAAACGAGTAGGACTTATGGAGAGTGACTATGTAACACACTTATTAGGGCTATTGCCTCTTGAAATTACTCAGCTAATTGCGAGAGAATCAGAACAGGAAACTAATGAATATATATTTGTGAAGAATTTATTGTTAAAAAGATATAAACTAAGTCCCGAAAGTTTTAGACAGAAATTTGTCAACCGTGTTAAAGATGTAAACGGAACGTGGACTGATTTTGTATTCGAATTACGTACCTATTTTAATGAGTGGTTAACAGGATTAAATATAAATGACTTTGAATCCCTAAAAGAACTTATGATTACAGATCAATTAAAAAAGCGAGTCCCAAATACGATGCGTGAACATTTCATTGATTCTTGGCCAAAGTTTGTTAAAGCGAATGATTTAGCCCAAGTGCTGGACGATTATGAAAACGTTCGATCAGGAATTAAAACTAATAGCGAAAGCAGAAATACGAAGCATACTAACTATCGTGATGATTTTAAATACTACCCGCATTCAAATTACAGGATGAGTAATCGTAATAGGAATAGGTTCGATTCGACCAAGTTTGAGAACAAAAACGCGAACGTCAGCAGAAGTAAAATAAATGAAAAAGAAACCGCAACTCATAAAGTATTTAGTTCTTCGATACGCGATGATAGACTATGTTTTGTTTGTGGAGGGAGAAATCACATTGCTAGGTTTTGCAGAAAAACGAATGAAGCGCGGAGCGAAAATCTGAATGTTTATGGGAATCGTGAAATGACGGCGCCAGACAAATATCTACGCCAGGCAAAGATAAACAATCAAAGCATTAGTATTTTACTTGACACGGGAAGTAGCAGTTGTCTGATGAAAATGTCAATTGCTAAAAAGTTAGGATTAAATATTACTCCATGTAAAAAGGATCTTTATTCGTTTGGAAACCAAATTAATCCAGTTTCGTAAAGTCTAGGTGTTACAGTTACAGATATAGAGATAGACGATGTTTTGGCTAAGGACGTTACTATTTTGATCATGTCAGACAATACACAACCAGTTGATTTATTAGTTGGAAGAACATTACTCGATTTACCGTACATAGCATATGCTAGGGTTGGAGAAAACTTACATATCGGATATGCGAAAGATTACCCATTCGTTAATTTAGAATTTATTGAGGAAAACCCAACGGTTAAATTGAAAGTAACTGAAACAGTACAAATTGTGAAGAATAGTATAAATTTTGTCAAAGCGAAGACTGAAGATTTAAATGATGGTTTAATTATGATTAGGGGAGAAGGTGAAAATTTAGACTCATTATTGGAAGTCGAGGAAGGGGAAACAATTGTACCAGTTATTAATACCAGAGATAGGAATATTATATTGAATAGAAATCAAAATGTTGGTAAAGCGGAATTAGTGGACGATGTCAATTTAAAGTCGTATAAGGACAATATAAATTTTGTTAATGAAGAACAATCATTAGAACCTCTAGACATGAGTACTAACGTAGAACGAGAATCTATAACTTTAGAACAAATTAAATTTGACGAGACGTTACTTGAAGACCGAAAGCAAGATATAGTTCGTTTGTTGAATGAATATAGAGACTGTTTTGCATTTGATTTAAATGAATTAGGATGCACAGATTTAACTTTCATGGATATTAAAGAGATAGACGATAGTAAGCCGGTATGTTCCCGACCGTATAAGACGAATGCTTCTGAGCGTAATATTATCAAACAAATTGTGAAAGAATGGAAAGATAGCAAAATTGTTTCGGAAACACGGTCACCATAAGCAAGTCCAGTTTTGTTAGTGAAAAAAAACAGGTGAACACAGATTAGTTATTGATTTTCGTCGTCTTAATAATCAAACGGTAAAGGATAAATTCCCCCCTGCCAAAAATAGATGATTTATTGGAAAGTTTAAGCGGTGCTAAATTATTTACCACCTTGGATTTAGCTCACGGTTACTTGCAGATTCCATTGTCGGAGGAAGCGAAAAAAAAACAGCCTTTATTACACCTGACGAAACCGGACAATTCGAGAGAATGATTTTTGGATTGGTTAATGCTCCCTCAGAGTTTCAAAGATTAATGTATCAAGTATTAGGACCGTTATTTTTTACTAAAGCTGTTTGTTACTTAGATGATATCCTCATACCTGCTTTCTCTTGGGAGGACATGCTTGAAAGATTGGTATTAGTTTTGGAACGTCTACGATTAGCGAAACTTACTCTTAAACTTGCTAAGTGCGAATTTGGTAAAAAGGAAGTACAATTTTTGGGTTTTGTAATAAATGCCGATGGTTTAAAGCCAGGTTTAAGGAAAATAAAAGCTATTGAAGAATACGTTGAACCTAAGAATATTTATGAAGTAAAAAGATTTCTAGGACTTACAGGTTTTTTTAGGCGTTTTGTTTCTAAATACGCGGAGAAGGCCGAACCATTGAGTAGATTAACTAAGAAAAATAAAGATTTTGAGTGGAAAGAAGAACAGAATAATGCTTTTAAAGCTTTGAAAGAAATTCTTAGTAATCAACCAGTTTTAGCTCACTATAACCCCACATTAGAGACGGAAGTACACACAGATGCGAGTTCAGATGGATTAAGCGGAATGCTACTTCAACGTGGAGACGATGGAAAATGGCATTTGGTGTATTGCGTAAGTAAGAAGACAACTGATGTAGAAAAGAATTACCACTCAAGTAAGCTAGAATTAATGGCCATTGTATGGACACTTGACAGATTAAGACAGTATCTCCTTGGAATTAAGTTTACAATTGTTACTGACTGCCAAGCATTGATCTACATGAATTCGAAGAAAACGACGAATCCCCAGATAGCTCGATGGTATGATTTGATTCAGGAATTTGATATAGAGGTAAAGCATAGACCGGGTACGAAGATGAGTCACGTCGATGCGATGAGCAGAGCTCCAGTTTTAGAGGCAGAAGATACTATGACAAGCATAATAGAACGAAATCTAGAAGTTTGTCTTACACTTAGTGAAGAAGAACAAGTTTTAATAATTCAACATGCAGATCCAGAGTTAAGGAAATTAATAGACATTTTTCGAAAAGATGAGTATGAAAGGACAACTGACGACAAACAGAAAATATGCAATTATGTTTTTAAAGGAAATAAGCTGTATAGAAAGGTTAAAGAGAAGGGAAAAGAAAAGCTACTTTACGTAATCCCCAAAAGCATGAGGAAAAGTACCGCAGTGAAGTTCCATGATCTGATGGGACACTTTTCAGTCGACAGAACTGCCAACAAAATTAAAGAATTATATTGGTTCCCTTATATGAAGCGTTACTTACGAAGACATATATCTATGTGCTTTGAATGCCTGATGAACAAAGTACCAGGAGGAAAACAACAAGGCTATTTGCACCCCATTAAGCCAGGAAAACGACCATTCTCTCTTATACACATGGATCATCTGGGTCCATTTGTGAAAAGTTCTCGAAGAAATCAAGACTTACTAGTAATAATTGATAACTTCACCAGATTCACACGACTTTTTCCAGTCAAGAATACTTCATCGCTACATGTCTTAAAAGCTCTCAAAACTTTTGTTGAAGAATTTGGATTACCAGACAGAATTGTCAGCGACAGAGGCACTTGCTTCACCTCTCGTCAGTTCGAACAATACTGCCAAGAAAACGGAAGTCATCATACCTTAAATTCTACGCAACATCCACAAGGCAATTGTATGGTAGAGCGAGTTAATAGAACCGTCTTATCAACAATAACGACATCAATGAAGGACCAACGTCATAAAGACTGGGACTTACGAATTAAAGAAACTGAAAGAAATTTAAACAACGTAGTTAACAAAACCACAGATAAAACTCCCTTCGAGATGCTACATGGTTACTTGCCCAGATTCAATGATGGTATCCTCAGGAAAGTAGCAGACGCAGACGCAGAAAAATGGGAAGACCCGAAAGAAATTCAAGAGAAAACACGTAAAGAGATTGAAAAGAAGCAACAAAAAATGAAGGAAGATTATGACAAGAAAAGGTGTCGAACTATAACATACGAACCAGGAGAAATAGTAGTTGTCAGACGACCACCAAAACCAACAGGAGAACTTACGAAGACGCAAGCGAAATATAGAGGACCACTGATAATTACAGAAACACTGCCGAATGACACAGAGTTACTCAGCTGGAGGAAAAGCAGAAAGGACGATTTTACACCACCACAGCTCACGTCAGTCAACTCAAGCCATGGCCTAAACCTCGATATGAAGACGATGACGATGACGATTCAGACAACGAGGCTCCCAGTGCAGAACCTCCTGAACCACCTTAATTTAGTTCAAATCATCACCAGGTAACAACCTCCGAAGATCAGGTAATATAGTTTTTTTTATTTTTTTTTAAATTTTACCCAAGAACTCTTGAACTCTAAGAAGGACTCAATTAGGACATTATCCAAAAGACTTTGAAGACCATATATTATTTTTGTTTTTTTTGCACATTGTTTATATTTCTAAATGTTTAAGTTGTATTTTTAGTAGTGTTATAAGTACGAATTGAGGGCAATTCTCTGTCAGGATGCCCGAATGTAAGCAATTTTCTATGTTAATAGATGGCAGCATGTAACAGACCGCACGAAGAATGTGAGCGCATGCGCACTGCAATATTGTAACAGAGAGAGAGCGATGTGTAATGGATGGCGGTCGCACGTTGACGGCCAGCCGCTAAGTGTTTTCTATATTCCTCAAATAAAACTGTTGTTATCGTTTTAAGTATAATGTCATGTTGATCTTCCGTTATTAAGTAACCAGAAGCTTGCCTTGTTAGCAAAAGAAGAGCTAACACTCCTATAAGCGAATCCCCAAGTCTTACTAGAATAGATTCTTGCATATTCCCGTAACACGCATTATAGTGATTACCCTAGATTTTTAGACTCAGTCATTTCATCTTTAACTTCAGAGACGCCATTATTATAGATAAAATTAGGAATAAACGTTGCTTTGTATGTATAATGAAATAAAGACATCGATAATGAGGATGTATGGTAGGTAGAGGTAGAATGCTGTTTGGTTGTAATTATTCCATAGTATAATTTTGTTTAATATTTATTGATTCCAGTGTGTTTGTTCCTATGCTTGGAAATTTTGCTTGGATTTAAGTAAAAACCATCACCTTTTACCCTTTTAAATATGTTGTTTAATTCTTTTTAGTCACTCACCAATTAGGCCGTATGTTCAATTCCGACTCTTTCAAACATTAAACAAAGCTTCTTACCATTCGTACTCGAACTGACGGAAAGGAGAAACAAAGTTGAGCAATCAATGCAAATTTAGGAACGAGTATGCTGAATTCAGTAGCAAGTGATATTGAAAAGTAAGAACCGGATATGAAGCCAGCCGAGAAGTCCCGTCTAAGAAGTTGACCCGAAGCTCTATAAAGCATAAAGTGGGAACTATAGAGGATGAGAACTAGACACAATCTATTTATAATAGTCCACATACTCTCTTAGGTTTAGAATAAAAATAGAGTATGTGGTTCCGTCGAAAAATGTACCCAACTAAGTTGGATATTATTCAATATTTTATACGACATCCAACAAATAAAATTATTTAAAGTAGAAATATTGTCTGCTCTTCTTGACAAGTTATTCGGTTGTGTAACTTGTCAAGAAGATCGTCCTCCACTGCACTTTTATTTATTTATTTTTTTACCAACGTCAACTCTATTTTTGTTGTTGCCGCTGATGTACTGCGACAATTATCTCTTGAATTTGCTGCTAGTATTACTTACATGAAACTTGTCGATTACTAAAAATAGAAACACATAGCTTAAAATCCACAACAAAAGCCAAATACTTTGGGACTAATAAATACACTGTTCTCCATCATGCCGAGGAGCGTTTGCTGGTATTATCTGTTGACAACTCAGAAATGCTACATTCGAAGAACTCTATCAGTTCGAAACTAATTGCTATTCTTAATTTTAATTGTGCATTTTAAGATGCTACGCGTTTCTGTTTCTGAACTCTATAAGTTTATTTTAAACTCAAGCCGAACCGCTTATAAAGCGTTCGACTTAGAAAATGGCTTCTTTGTTTGTTTGTTTGAGAGTTACCTTTGAAACCTTGAAGTAGACAGCACTGTTAGATAGTGTTTTCATAAAGAAAAAGAAAAAAATAACCCCACTTTCGTTTTACTTTACAAACTGGCAACTAACAGACTTGGTCGGGAGATCATAAGACTTAAAGGTCGAGGTTTGGAGTCCTAAATGGTAGATGCCATAAAACAGCGATGACTCTGCTACAGGTTTTTCCTCACAGGTTTACCGTTACTTTGAAACAGCTATTTTGCTCGAATATTTTTGGAATCGAAGCGGGGGTCCTGTCCATTACATCACCAAGCTGTGACACATCTTTCCTTTACTTTTCTTACATTGAGTATTTGTTATATATGCATAGAACTAAAAAAAATATATAAATGAATCACTATTTCAGAATTTGCATTATTCTCTCAAATCACTAATTTTTGACTAAAAAATCTAAAAATGGTTATTCAGTCATCCATTTGTTTATGAGCATGTAAACCAAACATTGATTGTTTATGCCTGGAAATGTAGTCATTCAGAAAAAATATATCGTTGCATATCACAAATAAGATTTCAAATCTTTGGTGAGATTTCCGAAGCGAACTGTCACTTAGTCCACGCTTCAATTATTCCTAATATTATCCAATTGTTATACACTGTTGTTTGATTCATTAAATGTCACACATTTTAATGAATTGTTTATTCTAACCCTTGTCACATTCACATGTCTGATTGACTCCGACAGGTGTTCGTTGCTTGTCCTTGAAGTACAACCATTATCCGTCATTAACGTTTCTTAAATAGTCTCCTAAGTAATATATGCCTCAGGGGCTGGAAATGTTGAGTAAGAGTCAACTTCCTCAACCGAGAATGGGATACGTTTGCGAGCCGACAATGAATCTACGATTATACGGGCAACTATGAAGTATTTTTCATCGGTATTTTTTATTATTTATTCGGGGAATAGTGGACTTTATTTCTGATTCATGTACTTATTTTTCAAATTCTGACATAAGGACAATGTAAAATGCATGAATTTGTACAGACATCAATTATATAAGTCAAATATTAATATATATATATATATATACACTCATGGACAAAAAAATTAGCGTACCAAGAAAAAATTGCGGGATCGTAACGAAACTTGCAAAGAAGGTACATGTCGGGGAGATATGCAAATGATTAGAAATGCAGCGTGATTGCGCATTACGTATAGCCGGTAGAGGGCGTTGAACATCGTACTCTGTGGAGTATAAAACAGGTAACCAAAGCTTGTTTGAGTGTGCTGAATCATTTACAAAGGAAGAGCTGAGATAGACATGCCATTACGCCGTGTTCGAAGACAATATAAGCAGTTGTCGCAGTTTAAGAGGGGGAGAATCGTCGGCATGATGGAAGCTGGGTGGTCAGCTAGGCGAGTAGCTCGTCAATTAGGCCGCTCTGATTGTGTTGTAAGGAGGTGTTGGGACCAGTGGACCCGAGAGATGTCATGTACACGAAGACCAGGCTCAGGACGCCCTCGACAGACCAGTCGTCGAGAAGACCGCCACATCGTAAGAAATGCACGCGTACAGCCAACTGCTTCATCGGCCGCCATCCAGGCACAGGTAGCACCTTCATTAGGGGCCTCTGTGTCTTCTCGAACCATACGAAGGCGCCTGTCTGAAGGACAGTTGGTATCGCGGCGCCCATTACGTGTGCTGCCCTTGACGCCCACCCATCGACGCCTCCGTTTGGAGTTTTGCCGCGCACGAGGAAACTGGACTGCAGCGGAATGGAACCAGGTCGTCTGTAGCGACGAATCCAGATTCAATCTCGGGAGTGATGACAATCGTGTTCGTGTGTGGAGAGCCCGTGGTGAACGCTTCAATCCTGCCTTTGCTGTACAGCGACACATCGCTCCCACAGCTGGTGTGATGGTATGGGGTGCCATTGCCTACAATACACGGTCACCCCTAGTATTGTTCCGTGGCACCATGACATCCCAGCGGTATGTTCATGAAATCCTGCAACCACATGTGTTGCCACTCATGCAACGGCTCCCAGGAGCCATTTTTCAACAAGACAATGCTCGGCCTCATACGGCAAGGGTGTCACAAGACTGTCTCCGCAGTGTTACTACCCTTCCTTGGCCTGCCCGATCCCCAGATTTGTCTCCAATCGAGCATATCTGGGATCATTTGGGACGACGAGTTGGGCATCCCACGAGTTTGAATGAACTAGAGGCAAGGTTACAGCAAATATGGAACGAAATGTCTCAAGACATCATACAGAACTTGTATGACTGAATGCCCGATCGTATCGCATCGTGCATTCGCGCTAGAGGGGGTCCAACGGAGTATTAACTCCTCCGTTCTTTTGCCTTTTTCTCTGAAATAAATTATCCTTTTTCTTTGATTTTCTTATCATTTACTTATATCAAAGTAGTCATTACGCATTCAAAATTTCGTTTCATTTTGACGACTCCTTCTTGGTGCGCTAATTTTTTTGTCCATGAGTGTATATATATATATATATATATATATATATATATATATATATATATATATATATATATATATATATATATATATATATATATATATATATATATATAAAGGACCATTTCATAAGAAGCTCATAAGTACTCCAAGAGAAAATGCCAGATTTTGAATAATTTTATATTTCTGATATACCAGTGGACACCATGTATACCTTTATATAATGATTAAATTGTAAACAATGGATTTTTAACCAGAAAACCAACAGCTATCTAAAATTTGTATCACATTTTATGAACGTTTTGAAAAGTAGAACCCAAACCATTTGGTGTATTCATACAGCCGCAATCTATTAATTTTACTCTCAACCTTCCATTTCTCCTAGGATTTAATTAAATACTTACATTCCAGCACATGAACTAACAATGAGTACTAATGAAGGACTGGAATTTGAAATCTAAGGATTATGATCTATTAAAACGTATCATTTGAAATTAATTTTTATCTAATATTTTTTCCAACTCTCAGTGGAATTTTTTGAGTGTGTGTGCAACTGAAATCTTCATGCAAACAACCAGGAATATTATCACTTTTTGTAGGGAGCAATTTTTTGGGATATTAATCTTGTATGTAATTCTAATCCTGTAATCTAATTATGTAATTTTCTGCATTATACATACTTCAAAGTGTTAAAGAGCTTTACTTTTGAATGTTCGGCAAAGTTTTGCATTCGACATCGCCTGCAACTGAGCATCCGTAAGCTATAGATACACCGAGTGAAAAAAGTTCCAAAGAGATACATTCCGTGACACTGCAATTGATTGTGAAGTGTTTGTGATTTTTTCGAGGTGTTTCTCGAAAGAGTAACGGATTGAATAGTAAGAAGCGCCCCGGATCTAACGGTGTGAGTTGGAGGGGGGAGCCGCAGAGAACGAAGGCATGGAGAGAAGAATCCGGTGCCAAAAGTCGGGCTTCGCCGCAATCATTTGGAAAGGAAAGAAAAAAAGCTACGTAAGAAGCCAAATTCCTTCATTCTTTCATTCTTGATTTGGACTAAGTTTGTTTTACTTGTCGTCCCTTTCTTACGTTGCCAGTGTCTGAGCAGCCTGTTGTGTTCTTGGTGCCGTGCCCACGAAACCAGCAGTGTTTCGTTGACGAGAGACACAAAGAAAGGACGAGCGCCCATCGGATAATAACAATCGCAAACAAGCCGTTTGCACTCTCCATAAAGGTAAGCCGTATCTCACTCTTACAAGCCGCGGTTTAACTCTAGATGAGGGAGTGAAAAGACTTTCAGAATCGCTTACATTTTAGTTAGAGTTTTTAAAAAAGTTAATTCACTTCAAAAATTGTCATACCATGTTTGGTGTTAGAAAATAAATTTTCAAGCCTGACTTTCTAATGAAAAACCTCCTTTAAACAGGTTGAAATCATAAAATCGTGAAAAATTAAACATACTATATCTATTTTTTCCCAGTTTCGTTCAGAAAAATGCGTTTTTCTTTGTAATAAAAACATTGAAATAAAGAAACGATATCGCAAAAAATAATGAAAAAGAAATTTAAAATACTTTTAATCAATAATGCATCAAAATCGGTATAAAAATTTTAAAAATATCGCACGGTTCAAGTTCGATCCGACCCAACATTTTGTCGACAGTTTTGCAAATCGGATACGGCTCCAAAAATAGATGTTACGGGGAGAAATTTTCATGCCTGCAGGTGTCGTTTAAATACACGAGTAACGGTGATACACATTATGCATACGTAATCAATTTAAAGAGAAACTTCTCTTTTTATTTAGTTTTATATAGTTTAATATTCCATTTTACGATTAACTTTGAGATTTAAGGAAGAGAAATTTTCGCATGAACATTCCTATAATCGTATTTGTATATGTGTTAAATAAAATAAAGGTATTTCCCTTACGAAAAGAAATTGCATTTTTCCCGTAGAATGAATTCGGACGAAGATAATATTCATATAAACATAAAGTTATAGTTTAATTATCGTCTAACACTCAATTTTCAATCCTTTTTAGTTTAGATATTTTTTTCTTTTTTACATAAGAATAATTGACTTTTATAATTTTCTACTGAAAAGCATGAATAAAGGTTTATAAACCTATACGTCTAAACACAGGTATAATTATTATGTATAAGTGTAGATGTATGTAAAAAATTAAATTTATTAGAAGTCTCGTCATAAATATTAGACAAATATAGCTGATGTACGCACTGCAGAAAACAGGATGGAGAAAGTTAGAGGTAAATTAAAACAAACCTCATTGCAATAATTTTACGTAAATATATATCTATTCTAATCTTATATAAATAAATAATTCTGTATTTTAATATTTCTTTCTAAATGGCTAGATTAAAAAAGCATTTACTAGCTGAAGCTGGAATTTTGGAAAGCCCACTTGCACTAACTATTAAAATACCAAAGCACACTTTTGCACATATATAACCATAAATATAGCCGATATGAGAACCACATTATTAATTTTCTAGGTTCAAATAGTAAGTGTTTAAGTTTGTCATGATGAACTTTTTATTTGGCTAATTTTAATCTTCTCATTTAAAAAAAACATTGTTTAGTTAAGAAAGTTTTCATGTTATCGAAAAGATCATGAGACATTAAGTTTTAATGCTCGAAAAACATCTGAAATTTTATTTGTTTCCTTTTGGTTCATTATATCTTGCAATCTATTTTTCCTCTACTCCCTTACCACCATGCAACAAAAGCTTTCTGAGCTAATGTTTGGCAGCTGTTTCCTAAGGTTAAGGTTTTTGAATCTTTGTTTCGATCATTGTTTTTTTAAAGGTTAAATGAAGGTTCTCTAAACGGATCGAAAAGTGAATTTAATTTTATACTAGTGTTATGTTTTTTTTACTTTTACAAATGGAAAACAGAATCTTCAGAAATGGTAGTTACAATTTCTGAACACATACATATTAGCATGCTGGCTACTCGAAAAATATGTTTCCACAAGCCATCTGTGAATCCCATCCTACCGAAAATTAATATTCATAGGTCTATCACAAAAGAAATTTGTCAGGGAAAACAACTCTCATGAACTCTTTCTACTGGATTTATAAGACTGATGCCATAATCATAATACACTTTTATGCATGTATGTCAGTGTTAAATAACTATTTATTAATAAATACGAAAAACAAACATACATGAGTGTATATATTTATTTGTAGAGCCCCATCTTTATTTATTTTTATATCTGGCTTAGTCTAGATTTAAAAATCACAGATTTAGAAATAGCTAACTAATTAAAAATTATTGGAAAAATCCTTTTATCCTATACATTCTCTACAATCAGAATGAAAACTTTGTGCTAGACTTTAAACAGAACTTTATACATAATGCTGCATAATTGGACGAAATTTTTTCTAAAATATTTCATATCTGGAATCCCAAGAGTGAGGCTTTGATTTTATTCCCGACAGAAATTTTAAATTCACTGACGGGATTTTTGATTTCAAAAATAAATGATTTTTCTCCTGTCTAAGTTGTTAAAATATTTCGTAAATTTTTTAATCTGTCTAAAAACTATGCAAAATATATAACTTCAGAGCTTTTATTAAAATTCTAGCATATTAACAAAAGTTTCTTATCATGGAAAGATGAAAATATGCGAATTTTTGTTGCCAATGGTCAGGGAAGCGTGACTCTAATTTTTATTTTTCCGGTGGCTTGAAATACAAGCATTACGGGTAACTTAATTCTGTGGGAGAAGTTGCAGAGGTCAAGTGAAGCGTTATAGTTAAATGTGAAATTCTGAATAACCCCCCAAAGCGGATGTAGTGGTTAGTGTAACCCGTAAAAAAACACAATAGGGAAAATTATGGTTGTTAGGCCACACGCACGCACCATTCTTACGTTTTCTCGGCGAAATCTTAATATAAATAAATCGAAATATAGTTCATTCTTTAAATAAAATCCATTGAATAAGGAAGGTCAGTCATTGAATAAGGAAGAAACCTATAAAATTACATTTTAGCTAGCAGTGGTTTAATTTTATGCGGTAAAATTTTATAACTTAAAAACTATACGGATGGATACCAAAACAGTCATTGATTACCTCCTTAGTTTTTGGAGAGCTACTGTCATTTTTGACTATACGATGGCTACTACAATGAACTTTGAATACAGAAGAATAAATATATTGACTCTTAATGTAACAGATCAAGAGTATTTGTAAAAAACTGCTAATTTAAAGGGAAACAGTAATGTAATACATAAATGAAGAAGTCTAATTCTTAAATAACAATTTATTAAACAGCTTAAAAAACTAGCGAATTTAGATATATTTTCGTTACAGGAAAAAAAGACATAAAATGTATACTGTATGAGAATAAAAAACTAGTTTTTTTACCATTTTTATGTTTTCGAACTGAACAAGCATTTTAATTCATCTAGTAAATATTCTTGGTGTAATTGTCGAATAATCCCGAAAAAATTATTTTAATTAAAATTTCTGCCGTTGGAGCTTTTAAAAGAGGTTTTAGTCGTATTTTGTTATGCATTGAAACATAATAAAAATAAGTCCTTCAATAATAAGTCCTTCAATAATTTTTTTAACACTGATATTATTAAATATATATAAGCTATTAATCTTAGTATTCAGTACCAATAACAAATCCATTGAACATATAGTCCTAAAAATGACACATGATTTATTGATTATTATTGATGCAAAGTTTAGACACCCAAAAATTATGTTGGCAAAAAGCTGAAAGCAACCAAAACAGAATGCTGGATATATTGACTGATGATGATTGATGAAAAAAGGGAATGAAAAAGAAAGTTCTATGCAAAAAATTGTAAAGGAAGTTCATATTTCATACTCATACTACATGTCGTTTCTAACGCGGAAAGCACTTTGTCTGTTACGACATTCGCCCAGCCACACCGCAAATTCGTTGGCCTCTTTATTATGTGAGCACCATATATGTGAGCCAACATTACTCCCTGATCCCAGCCTCATCCTCGGACAAGCGGGAGTCTAACCCACAACCTGGCGGTAGAGGCATTCATAGATCGGGCGTGGGCAAAACCACTGAGCCACCTGGCTAACAATTCGGGTATATTGATTCCAAAAGAGATATTAATAATTTTCTTTTCAACGTATAAATCATATTGCTTCATATTCCTCTTTCAAGAAACACAAAAAAATTTGTATAATATTTGTTTACAGAATCTTGTTCGCTTCTTTGTTTTGAACCTTAACTTTTAGATTCATGTGATTTAGTTTTACCTAAAAAATTATTTTTTTCTAAAGAAGATATTATTGGTATTAGAAAAGCTCTGTGAAATTTTTAATTTCGGCCAGTTCTTCACAAAATTCTTGTAAACTATATCAGCTCGTTTTGACAAGAGGGTTATCATAAGACGTGTTCTTTCAGCACTTGTGTTGTGAGGAATATGTTGTTATCTCAGTCCTTAATGCCACGGTCATTGACACGAAATCGGTATTCTGGCACAATGCCGCTCGAATGATTGCTGCATTAAGAATTTGCGAGTAGAGAAAGCTTCAAATATTTTGAGTTGAGCGTTATATGCTGAATATGTGTGTTACAAAATTATATCTGTTACTGTCAATATATTTATTAATGTGCTATAGCATCCGTAAAAACTTCATTCACGAACTGTTTGAGTAAACAATTTTTTAAAAATGATTGGAAGTGTACATGTATGACTTAAGGAACATACTAGTTGGTACCCTTCAAAACAGGACAGCTGTATAGTAAATAAATGTACTAATACACAAATTATACTCAACACATCATTGCCAAATGTTGAAAATCATAATATTAAGAATAGAGAAATGCACTTAAATAAATTACTATTGAACTCAATAAAAAGAAATATGGTTACTCAACAACATGAAATAAACAATTTCTGTCAGGTTTAAATCTATATCTCACAAACATAATTAAAAATAAAAATGGCAGCGAGAGAATTAGAGAGATTTCTTGGAATAAACAAATTAATGTGTTTATGCGGCCTCGTGCTTAGTAAGTATCTAAAGCCAGATTTAAACATGTCAGTAAGCATGCTCAGAAAGCAATTTTTAATTGTAAATTATCGCTACTTAAAAAAAGTTGCGGTTACGAAAACCAAATTTGACACATCTATAGATTAAATCTTGAGTTTAAGATCAAAATGAAGTAAATTGGTGCAGTAGTTTTCTCTCACTGACTGCCCAAAAAATCGGCTTAGCAACTTAAATAATATATAGATATTTAAAAACTGAAAAACTCCCAATGTTCAACCGGAATTCAAAAGCCAAAGTTAAAAGGACTTTCAAATATCTAAATAAAACTATGGTTGGACAAACTAAAAAAAAAAAGAAGATTGAAGCAACTATAATGGGAATTGAATAGCATCTGAACAGCTCCATGAAGGAACTTTTTAGCAAGTGTCAGGGGCAATATTTTAGAGTTTCTTAACCAGGATCACTTTGCGTTATTTTTTTTAAATTTGGAACTGCTCTATAGGATTTGGAAGCAATGAAAGATCGTTGATAATATCGCTTAATGTATTGTAAATAGTTCTAAAAAGGTAAATACAGACGACTGCAATCCTTACCCTTTTTAAGTAATGACATATGTCATTCGTTGGCGATATTGTATTCTATTTGAGATTGTATTCTATTAACGGTTTGATTACTAAAACAATCAGTAAAATGAAATTTTTATAAAAAAATATCCTTATCTTAAATAATTGAATTTCAAATAAATTAAGCTATAATTTAGTTTATGAATGCAGAAAATAAGCTTTTTTTTGTAAATTTATTGTCTTTTCAACGCAATGAACAGTTTTTATTGAAATATAGTAGCACATAGTGTTTCACGAACTTTGAAAGTTTAAGAGTTTTGAATTAAATTATAAAATTTATCGTTGATAAAAATATTCTTGATTAATTAACCACTGTTTAGAACTTTAACATGTCTTTGATATTTTTTAGTTATTTCGTCTTAATTTCATGTAATAGAGTCGAGTCTCTAAATTCGTATGTTTGATTATACACGAATTTGCCACTGCAAACAGACTAGAAGTTTTGAGGAGAACTATAGATAGTAATTTTCCACCTACTTCTGTACTACAACAATTAAAGTTAAAAAAAATAAGCACTGCTTTGTGTATAAATGCATTTTCTAAATTGCATTTTTTAAACGTTGTACACGAATTGCATCTCACACATTTTGCGTGTACTGTAAAAATGAATACTTTTAATTTGTTTTGAATTATTTGTACAATCGCATTGAAAGACTGATTAAGGAGGAAAATAACATGATTTTTATATGTGATGCATATTTTTCTCTAAACAAGATGTTCACACCGTCTTAGAAAAACAGGGTTTCACCCCTGTTCCTTTGTGGAGTAGAATGTCGAGTCAATCCATTTGAAATCACTAAATTTGGCAAGGTAAAGTTGCTCAACATTTTTAATTATCTCAATACCCAATTTTTTTTCATAAATTTAATGCTCTAGCACTCTAAAGCCAGTAAGGTTCACTCATAAAATTTATATGGTAGCTTTATATTACAAAGCTGTTTATTATCCTAAGTTTGCAGAATTTTTTATTCAGTCTCTTTTGGGATATTAATTAGTGAAAACTGCCAAAAACTGGCTCAGCATGATTTTGACAAGCTGTACAAAAAAAAAAGGAAAAGGTTTTCAAGACTGAAGTTTTTACAACAAGTAGCCCTATGAGAGATTTGCGTAAGAAAAAAATATTTAAGGTCAGTTTGATTTCCGTCATAAAAAATAAGTGTAACGAAATGTGGCGTTTGACCTTTTATTTCTAAGGTTTCTAAACATTTTTGGCTTAGATCCTCAAGTCTAATGAAAATACTTTAATAATCTAAATGCAGACAATTTCGTGCTGAACATTTTAGTTTTTTATTCATCTTCTAGGTATAAAAATAAGCAGCTACAGCATTTTCCATGAAACACATTTTCACCAAAAATGACTCCATAGCTGGTTAAAAATGTCTGCCCAAAAAGTATTATAAGGCCAAACAAATTTTTAATCATGTTTTTAAACTCATAAAACCATGAAAAAAACTTGGATAAAAAATTAGGAAAATTAAAATTGTTGAGCAACACCTCCTGGTGATTTGAAATGGATTGACCCTGTCAGGAACTTAAAAGGAATATCCTGAACGTTGTAATGGTTAGCACACATCTCCCGGAAGAAGGAAGTCGAGATTCAACTACTGAGTCAGACCGCTTGTTTAGAGATGAACGACAAAAATGTGGTGAGAATGAAGGAAGTGACATCGTTGTAATGACACATAACAAGAAACAAGAGTGTTTTTATACAGGGATCAAATTCTACAACGATTTCCTACGAGAGGCTGGGTGGGTGGTTAGGCAGTGCTAGAATCCCAAGAAACGTTCTCATGATGTAAGATCAGCTCACATGTCTGGAAAGCCCGCAATCGGGATTTGTTCATTAAGCCAACCCAGGTGTTTTGAGGTAAAAGGAAGGGCAACAATTGCGAATGCGTGGAAGAAATGTCATCAAAACGTTCAATATTTTTAGATTCCAATTAGGGGGAAATACGCAATTTCTAAACATGAATGCAGATTCCATATAATACTATTTATGTATTAAATCAATATTATAGCTTCGATTCTTCATCAAAATGACATACAACTTAATTTAATATTTCAAATTTTGTTTATACAAGTCTAAAAAGAAACATTTAGTTCGACAAAATTATGCAGAAAATAAGGACTACTTATTATAAGTTTAAATCAAGCTATACAAATTTACTCTTTTGTTATTTATGTATTCAATTTCAATTTCATTAATTGTTCTTTGACAAAAAATAGTATTTTTTTCTAATTTTCAGAACTGTAAATGTTTTAAATAATAAATGTAAACTTATGTTACGAAGACAACTTTATATTGATAAGAAAAATAAACAAATTCTCGTTAGCTATCATTAAAGAGATGATATCATGAATATTTTAGAGTAGTATGTAATTTGAAATTCTGATGAGTCGTCACTTTGAAACTTTTTCTAAGTAAACAAACCCTACGCTTTTTCCTCGTCGAAATATCAGGTTTCCACCAGGTTACGTTGTTTTACTCTTTGCTAGGCATTAATTAAAGTGATACACGAAACTAGAAATTATCAGTTGAGTAAAGGAAGTTTTTATATTCTTAAATAAGTATTAATGTTTTCTCTTTACTAGGTATCACTCAAAATGATACATGAAACGAGAAATTATCACCACAGTGTAGGAGTTTTTATATTCCTAAATACGTATTTGGCGTGTTTGATTCATTCTTAACCACATCGGGATTCCTTCACATCCTAATTATCCTCACACAAAGCTGGAAGTCATAAAAATAAGCAATAAAGTTATGCAAATTTACTTCAACCACAGTGTGTGTAATACATCAACAGTTTATCATTAACATTTTAATTTATAATTTTCTATATTTTAATGATGTAAGTTTCATAGGTTTCATAGAACAGAATTATCTTATTTTCCAGATGGTAATTTAGTTGTCCATTTAAGATTTCCAAATGTAAAATACGTAGGAAAACGTCATTAAAAGAATAATCTGGCTCCATCATGTCACAAATAATATGATAAAATGAATCTGATTTATCAAAACTGCATACATTTGAAATAATAAAAACAGGAAAGGCTTTGTTGTATAACAGAAACATGAAAGGAATTTTCTCACATGGATATAATTATATTATACTTGACTTTGAACTCTAGAGCAGCATAAAGGTTAAGTAGTATAATCTAACTTTTGCTTTATACAGTTTACACGTGTACGATGTAAACACAAGATAAACAGGATTCTGAAATAAAATGTCAAAATTTACTATATTAAAAACTTTAAGAGAAATGGTAAAGTATGCAGGGTTGAACCTCTGTTTCCAAAATTCATCCGAAGAGTCGTTGTGGTTAAGAAAAAGGAATATGACATCTTTAAAGGACGGTCGAACACATTAATGACGGGCATATCAAAGACTTGGGGGATGCTGAATTTGAAATTAACAAAAAGAATTTAATTTAAAAATATATTGACAGACTCGATAAAATTACTAGTTTCTTTAATTACTGTTTGCATACTTGTTTGAAAACAAACCTGTAACCTATAAGTAAATCGCTAATCGTGACTTTGATATTCCCCAGTAAATCATTTATATATATATCGAATCATCCTTCTAAGACTTAGTGCCTCTCATATATTTACAATCAATAAATTGGCAGCCTTTGCCTATCCAGAGATCAGCATTAACAAGACGAGCCTAGGGCTAAGGACTTTAAATGATTGATATAAGAATGTAATGTACAGTAATATGCGTTAGTTGCGGATAAAATTTTTGAAAGCAACTTCAATACATGTATAATAACAACTGCCATTCTTTCAAAAGGGAAACTACTTTTAAAGCAAGATATTTCAATTACGATGCAACTTCTTAACTCAGCTGTCCGAAAATCGGTATATTAGTAGATGGTAGGTCAAGTGAACAAGACACTAATCTGACTGTACGACACTTTTTCACGTGATTCATCAAAAATGCTGCACACTTATCGAGTTTGTCATGCCGAACAAGAGCGCGATTCATCCTGCGGCTGTTGGACGGACACATTCTAGAGATGTTTCCTCGCCATCCGAATCTGTCTGTGATTATATGTTAAACTAGATAACAGATAAGAATCCGATCAGTTCAGAGACAAATTCTTTATTCCGTTTTGGGTTTCAGATTTGAATAAAGAATTTTCTTCCCTTTCGTGCGTTCAAGCGTAGAAATTCTTCTCCGTGCTTCCACTGTAATCCCGTTAAGCCTGTTATGGCTGAAAAATCTCTCCCTGGAAGTGAACTTGAGGTTTCTTGAGAAAGGTTGCTGACCTTTTTGTTTGTTATAATGATGTTTACTCTTTCAATATAATAATATCTAAATTTTGAAATTGGTCAATCTCTCAACTTGTTCATATTTCTCCTGTTAATAAATATCAATCCATAACTGTAAAAGTATAATACAACCAGAGACCATCTTCTCCAGATAAAAATTGCAAAGCTTATTCATCCTGTCCGCTCTCTTTCTAGGCACTTGTATTCATAGTTTAAGTTTTTATACCTTTACTTATTTTTTATGATATTGTTTGTGCAGTGAGAAGCCTTGAAAATTGTCCTTCGCATCAGAACACCAAATGTCCTCCGTATGTCCTTCTCATCTTATATGAAACGTCCGTGACTCTCTTTTAAATAGAAACTCATTTTCTGCTTCGGACAAGCCTTACTGAAAACAGTTACTATTGTATTTTTTAGACTGTTTTTTCGTTTAATTAAAAATTCACAGCCCACAATGCAGCGGATTTCCCAATATTTTAGCAATATAGTTAATTGACATTTGAAAGGAATGTATTGTCAGTCCATTGGAACGAATCTACCCGATGTTCACATTTTCTTATTGCTTTACAAATAATATATATACATATTTAGCTCTTGCATACATAATAGTATATTTAAAAGTATATTAACTGAATTACTCAGAATTAATTGATTATGCTCCTCAAATAACGAATATATATATATATATATATATATATATATATATATATATATCAGGAATTTCCGCTTCCAATCTAACTCCTAACAGTCTAATAAAATATCTCATAAATTGCTATAAACTTTAATGAGTTGACGTAACTTTCTCTCATGTTAAAACTTAAGAGCAATTTTCTTCAATACAAAAAATTAATACTGAAATTTAAGAAATTATTCTTTTTAGTTTATATTATATTCATTACTAACTAATTTCCTTAATTTTTCTTCTACTTCTTATTTTTATTTAGTGATTTATACTATTGTGACTTTACCTATAATGCTTCTTTTATGCATATAGCATGCATTATAGCATATGCATTATAGCATATTTATGCATTATAGCATTTTATGCATTATTCTTTTTCTAAGAGTTCTTTATGCATAACTTATCTCCCATACTATCAGTTACGCTCTCACTAAGCTGAGGTTATCTATCTGACTCTAACTAGCCATGTACTATTTCAGAAGTTATATCGATGAAGTTGTGACGATAAAGTGCTTCTCTCTTAGGTCTTGCTCTCCATGCGTTCATTTCCTTGTGTAGTATTTCTATTCTTATTTTTTTATGATTTCAATTAGCAAAGTGTCTAGCCACAACGATATTACTTGTGATATCGCTTCAGAAACTGTGTGTTATTGTCTCATTTACTCATAAAGTGGCTAATATATATATATATACCAGAACTCTTTCTTTCTGTAAATTCTTAAAATCCACTGTCAAAGGTTACCTTTGTACACCTGATATGAAATGTAATCTAACATTGAAAATATTCCAGCGGCAAAAAATTAATGTTGTAAATAAATAATTTTATATTGAATTTTGTAACGCTGTCCCAATTGTGATTTATTTTTAATTAATTAATTCCAAGCAGACCCATAGAGAGTCCTTTTTTTTGGTAAAATCCCTTCTGTCCTTGGCGCTATGAATGGTCATTATTATATGTAAATAATTCTCAGGGGATTGAATAAAATTTTATTCAATCCCCTGAGAATGGTTCGATTTCCTTCTATGTATAAATTCATTTTTCTTCTTTCGATACGAATGTGTATTGTTATATGCAAATAATTTTTATTCAATCACCCCAGAATGGTTCGACTTCCTTCTATGTATAAAATTCATTTTCTTCTTTCGCTGTGAATGTGCATTGTTATATATAAATAAGATTTATTCAATCCCCTCAGAATGGTTAGACTTCCTTCTACGTATACAATTCATTCTCTTCTTTCGCTATAAATGGCCTCAATTTAATATTTTTAATAGTATGACTCTAAAAATATAATTTTGCCAAATAAAAATGGTATGTAAAGGATTTTTTTCGCAGCAAAAATAAATAAACATGCTACCTTTTTTTTGTACACTGTTTTGCGGGTCAATCTAAATGTGGATTAAAATGAACCAATAACTAGACTAACAATTAATTGTTACATTGTTTTTAAGGACAAAGATGATCGGACTGCAAAAACAAATGGGATTATATCGCCTATAGTTTGGATTCATTAAACTTTTCGATAAAGTCGTAATTCCAATAACAGGAAGACTTTTACTTGTAAGTGTAACTATGTCGCCAGTCTAAGAACTTCAAGTCTGATTTTATGCAATTGGGATCCTGTTTTGCTCTTATTATGAAATGCTGTAATATATTGCTCATTTTCCTTTCAAATACATGGCAAAACTGAAACAGCCTTTTTTTTTAAAGAAAAATCTAATCAACTCTCTGATGACTTACATTCGATTCATCAATGAATTGCGAGCTTTTTTTGTACTGGAGATCAGGGAGTATGTAAAGAAACAATTTCATACATTCTATTTATTAAAGCTCACTTTGTTAATAATTTTGTATTGAAAAAAATAACATAGAAATATATAACGTTATATCATTTGACGAAGAAGCTTTTCGTTTCCTCAACAAAATGTTTAGTGAAATTTAGAATCTGGTTTGTATTAGAAGTTGGTCCAAAAATCGCTCTTTTTATCTTTAAATAGATTTTGAGGATCATTTGGAAAAGAGCAGGTGGAAAAAGGTTTCCTTATCTTGAAATCGTCGCATTTTTTTGCTTTCATTTTCACTTGGTCAGCAAATTATTTATAAATCTGATCTCACGTCCTTAAATGTGTCTATATATAAGTAAGAGCAAGGATAAAGCAACAAAAGCAGGAAAAATTTCTGACATTTTTTTTAACCTCAAATAAATAAATAAATAACGCTTTACTTCCTACAGTAATGAATAGGACTTACGACTAATTCACGGTGATGCTTTCAACAGTTAAATGCATGTGTGGCGATGTTTATCGTTGTGCGTAGCTAATGTTTATGTCTGAGAGCTAATGCATCATCATTGTCAAAATCATCGCATTAAAATAAAAATAACGTGGTGAAATGTGTTCATGTTTTTCAAATCATATTCCGGATCGTGGTAATTCGAAATAAACGCAACAAACTCTCCTTTTTTTTTCATTTTGGCAGCATTTCATTGGCACATAATCAAACATGTGGGATTTGTGCTTAATATTCATGAGATGTAAAGAAAACCTTAGGAAATCTCTTTATTATATGTTTTTGCTGTTTATACGTCAATTTTTGGATACCTGGCTGAATAATAGGAAATCAGAGTTTTTTTACTCTCATTTGATATGATCATGGATAGTTCACACTTTCTCCTTTGCAAGGCACTGTACGGACGCAGGGCCGCCGAGAGACTTTACGGGGCCTGGGGCAAACTTCTGTTGGGGGCCCCATGAAAGCTGATTAATCGAATAATTTATTTTTTTTTTGGGGGGGGGGCCCTTTTTTCAGGAGATTATTTTAAATTTTGAAGTACGGTACAAGTTTCAGAATTTTCTTTCGGAGGAAATCTAATAAATAATTTTTTTAAATTTTTGGGGCCCCTCCGGCAGTTGGGGGCCTGGGGAAAAGTGCCCCAGTTGCCCCCCCCCCCCCCCTCTGGGCGGCCCTGTACGGACGTCCTGCCACCAAGCACTATTGAGAGACGCAAGGTCTTCCGGGATATAACAATTAATCAAGCTCCTGTTTGTATTTTTTGTGTTCCTTTTGTTTTATTTGAACTTTTTTGTCAACTCCCTTCCCACTGGAAATTAAAAGAGTTAGAATATAAAAAAAACTGTCGTTTATACTCCTCAGTTTTAACGGGTTCTACTTACTATGCATCGCAAAAATTTCCATTACAACCCTTTTCGCTAATTTCTTAGTATTAGGCATAGGCTGCTGATGTCACGTGACAAAATATTAAGCGGCTCAGCAAAAATTATCTGCAATCTAATGGGACAATGGTTACTGCATTTAAGATAATCCTCATCTATTTTCTTTCTTTTCTTGATATGTTAGGCTGAATCCTTACCATGGGGAAACCCTTAAATATGTTGCTAATTGCTTGGTGATGTGATTAAAAAACAGCACAGATCGACGTTTCTCACTTGAAACTCCTGAAAGCAAATAAATATTTTGAGTGTCTGTTTTGCCACTGTTTTGAACAACAAACTGCCGAGTCAGTGCTTTAAGCCGAAGACAAAGTCTAAACGCGCACCTCTTTTGCCACTTTTAGCAATACACAAATGATCTGCCCAGATTGATTGCTTCCAGTTCAGTCCATGCCTCATTGAATCAGTTCATCTCTAGAAAAGATCTTTACTTTGATGGTTTTTATCCTCTCCCGTTTACGCTTCTCGAAGATGTTACCTGATTTTTAATTCTATATCCACTATAACGTCTCGCTTTGACAAAACTGCTTCTTTGTGGTCCAAATCTCTCCGCACAAGATATCTCATTGATTGTTCGGGTCGAATAGATGATTGTCTTTACTTCACTAACTTCTGTTTGTCAGTGACAGGTTTGATGAACAGAACATAAGTAAAATAAGCAAACTTTTCAATTTCTTTTAAAGGCACGTCATTTAGAAGGTCGGGAAAGAGCCAAGTTCTTCAGACATTTTCGCACAAGCTACTATTTAAATTTCCGGAAACAACAGTAAAAGGAATTCCACTATACAAAGAGACTTTAATAAAAGTTTACAGCTAATATGGAGTCCATGATACATAACAAATTGTTTAACAAGCTAAAGACGGATTTCATTCTGTAGTTTTATGCAAGTTCGTGCCTCTAGTTGAACAGTAAGACCTCACTTTGTCAACCTCTCTGGGAATAAAGTTTCATATTCGCTAATTACTTAATTTTTGAAGTGTGTGTATATATATATATATATATATATATATATATATATATATATATATATATATATTTATTTATTTAGTTCGGTTTTAAAAAGTTATCCACATTTTGTATGTTATTCTACTGATATCCTTTTCAAATCAAAATTTTTTTAAAAATTATACGACCTCTTACTTATGAGCCTTTTTAGTTTCCGAGATGTCACTGTATAGTAATACTTTGACTACTTTAAGCTAACTACTAAAATGCAGTTATGGCTAAATAATTCGGCCTTACGAAGGGGAGAAATTAAAATAATTTCTTTTCAGTGGTTTTTTCGTGTAGTGACCTGTAACTTGCATACATACTCTTTCATAAGTGAAATTTAATTTTTTATGGTGTGCCATTAAGAAGTATAAGAAGTTTCTGGGGTATGTTTATGGGGGTATAAAGAAGTTTCTGGGGTATGGTACTATTTTTAGATGAAAAATTATTTTTTAAAGAAATCCATTTTAATATTTAACTAATTTACTTTTATGAATGACTGTAGAGTTTCAATGCTCCGGTGGGCTTAAGATTCAAGGATCTCATTTAGTTGTAAACCTATTATGGGTTGTATGTCAAATGCTATTCTAATGCCCATCAAATGCTAATCTAAATGTTGGCTTCTATTTTATGGAGCACCGTATACGAGAACCAACCATATGAGGAACAACTCAGGGACGTCTAATCCTTACCCGGGATTAGAAGTCCACACACTGTGGAAAGTCATAACGCCAACACTATACGATGTCAATGGCTGTTTAACATAAATTACTCTCTAAAATAAGAAGATATTTTCATATGAATTAAACATCACATCTGAATGATCTGTTAAGTATAAAGCGTAGTCAAAGATATATCACACCTGGAAAAGAAAAGTGACACAGGTAAAAAAAGGGCAATTTTGAGGTTATGTCATTGAAAAATATGTATGAAGTGCCCCATGATGCACGAAAAGAGATACATATCAATCGTGCAATTTGTCCACCTTAGGGCAGTTGTATCAGTTTAATTGTAATGCTAGTTCAAGCTGTATAGTATTCTTTAAGTTTATTTTCTCAAATGCTGCATTTTTGATTTGTGTCACTTTTCTTGCCGGGGTGCGATAAAGAATGGGGTTCTTATGGGAGAATATGGAGGTTCATATGGATTGGTAGAACAGAGTATAATTTATCTATCCTGAAAGCGGAGTATTAGGGAGCGATAAAAAGAGACTGAGACCCGGCGACTGAGTCCGATAGTCCCGTTCAAAGAAAAATAAAAGACTGAAGACTGCGCTCAACGATAAAAATACCTTTATGTTTTTCCGCCCAGATTCCAATTTTTCTCTCATTCTACTTTTTAATCTTTCTGGAAAGAGAAAATGTCGAACTCATTTGAAAATAATTCCAACGCTTGGTAGAGTAAATATCCTCTGCCCGGAAATGAAATATGCTGGGTTCGATTCCATGGTAATTTTATTTATTTATTTTTTTAAGTTTAATTACGAGTGAAACAATGTGAAAGAGATTCAGTTGTTCTTTTATAATACTATAATGAACTATTATACTATAAATAAAGGATAGAGACACAAAGAGCGAGATATAAAACTATAGTAAAATAATGATGGATTAGTTACTAGGATTTGTTGTTGTTGTTGCTAATGCCCCCTGTTGAGGCTCCATTCACCAGGTCCTAATAGGCTATTGGCTGAAAGGGGCGGCTCCTGTTTTGAATTAGCACCACAAGGGTCGGAGTCCGACTTGGCTAAATGACCGGTCCCGTAATTTTAAACCGAGTCAAGTGACGAGACCGGAACACTTGGACCCCGAACATCCAGAGGTAAATTTGAGAACTTGGAGGACATTGCAACCACAACCTATTTTACGTGCCCCGGCCATCCTTAGTGAACACGGCGGTGGATTCGCAGCGACGAGCATCGAACCAGGGACATTCAGATCACTGGCCCGCTACTCTGGCCGAACTGGGCCAATGCGCCCTACACTAGGATTTTAGTGTGAAATGATCTAACCAAACAATTTTTACTAATTGAATAGTACCAAATGAATTCAGTTTTACACAATTCCTAGTTTTAATAAAATACGGAATTCATTCGAAACCAAGGTTCGAAATAAACAAATTGGATAGCTGAACTATCACTAAAGTTCAAAATGCACTAATTATACACTGAAATAGTATGCAAAATAAGTTGAATATATGAAAGAGGTAGGGGAGAGACAGCTTTTCAAGGATGCTAACTACTGACAGATAGAGAAGAGTTATTTTTCATCACGTTTCCTTCAACTAAGCAAAAATTATTCCACAAATTAATATAATTCTATACTTAACTTTCGAGACTGAAATTGAAAATAATTGAATGATCCTTAACAAAAGAGGAGAGTGAATAGAAATATTTAATCATTATAAAGTTGTACTTCCATGAACACATTCAAAATTTGCGCGACTGAAAGGATTAGAAAGTTAAGATTTTCTAAATGAAATTCATTAATGGCGTGTGTTGATAAGCATAGCTGTTAAAGATGAATATAAAGAATTAAAATTCCATCCCACTGTTGACATTATGCCAGGACCATCTGCCTTTTGTGAGTGCGTAAGGATTTGGCTTCAGACCACTGCATGTTGACGTTCGCGTGCTGCATACAATGAAAAACTGTATGTCGTTCATTACACGTCTTAGCAAAGTTTCTGATACAGTTGGTATCTAACGTTGCGCAAATGGTTTTGTTTAGTTTCAAGTGGTCCAAAGAAAATATGAAGCTGTATTTTTCCTTGAAGAAAGTTTATGGCAAATCAGACTGTCATAGGTATTCAAATATTATGTACTTCATTCACCAGAATATTATTTTTATGCTAAAAAAAGTTTGCGACTCTTTGTGTTCATGGATCCATCAAAGATTATTCCAAACAAAAGTGAAGCAGTTTTTCCTGCCCCTGTATATTTGGGCTCCACATGGAAGACTGTTTGGTAATTCGGCCCTGTGGTTATCAGTGGAAGTATAATATCGAATCAGATCATATCTATGGCTTTTAAGTAGAATCTGTACACTTAATCCCAAAACTCTTTCTTATAAGGAACGACAGAGCTCAAGACGTTCGTCATTTCTCATCCATCTTTGTGTTAATCAATGGCATAAGCCCCAAAGGCCAAATATCTTTACCATCATCTTTATAATCTCCTAAGAAAATTCAAAATGCCGGATTTAACGGGTTCGTGCGTCGCGTAAGCAGAGTAAATGTAAAATTGTTTTTGTCCGAAGGAAACGATCTTGAACTTCGCCAAACTTTCTCAATCTTCATAACCTAAATTTTGAGTATGTTCTACTTTGTCCCACCTCTGAACATTTACTACTGCTGCAAGAAATTGAATATGGAACGTATTGTAATTTTAATCTCTTCTGGGATCTTCATTTTATTTTATCGCATTCTGATACTTATCAGTTTAGTATATTGTCACCTGATTTACCGCAACTACCTTAAGCTTTTTTGTCGTATATTGATTAAAAGTATTAGAAAAATTTTATTCATTTTACGTCGGAACATCGACAGCATTCTTTACTTTTTATTCACGATCCATTGATCCATTACTAAATGCTGTACGATTTTATCAACAAAGGAACAAACATTTTTAAGCACTGCTTAATCCTTAAATATTTGTTCAGAGACTGGCAAATTATGTGAAAAAGAGTTTGAGTTCTCATGAGAAGATTATTTATTTTCTGTTCAATAAAGATTTCCTTCTGTAGTCATCAGCTGATGTTTACTAGTTCACTTTTGGAAATTTTCCATGGAAAATTTCGGCACAGAACTAATACAAAGGTTACAGAGTATTGATATACTTTTTATGTAATGGAAGGAACAATATTTCATAGATAATAAATTATTTTATCGATAGAAGTAAATCAGAGCTCATTTTTTGCATTGAATTTTTTGAATCACTGATTATAGTGTTTCGACTCTATAATTCAAGTCATAGTGACAGAAATTATGTTTCTTTCACCACAACAGTCTCAGATTTATCAGGGTCTAAACTAATTAAATATGACGTACCTTGATCAAACTGAACAATATTTACTCAACAACAATTTCTTTCTTTAGGAATAGTATTTTATTATAATAAGGGAGTGCTTCAAACAAAATTATTTTTAGTATTCTCTTGTAACAAATAATCGGATCACAAATATACGGCAATTTTAACTCCGAACCTAATAGTCACCCTTTATTTTAAATTCAAAGTAAATAATTCGACTGCATTATGCTTAAGCAAATTTTTTTGGTTGCATACGTGGATGTGTTTTTATTTTGGAAAAATCATAAGAGATTTCTCAAGGAGCTTTTAAGTAGCATCACACAGAAATCAGTTAACAGTCAGTTACTTGCAAGAAAGTCATTTCTGAAACATTTTTTAAAACTCAAAAAATTTCTTTTGTTTTCTACAATATATTGCCTCCCTGGGTTAAAATTACATTTTATTCGAAATAATAAGACATTCAAATGGTAAAAGACTCGTTACATTTAGAAGTAAAGAATATAAGATCTTACTATGATTACTATTCAGATTACATTACTAAAAATTCCATGAGATTTAATCCTTTAACAAGCGGGAAAAATAATACTTTAATAGAAAACTATTCAAAATATTGAAGTAGAATAAGTTTTTTCAGACACACATTGTTTTCTTTTTATTAAGTACACTTAATTAAAATGGAATTTTAAGATAAACCTTTTTATAAAACCTCCATATTGTCATTATGATTTGATAGAAAGTTACTGAGTTCTCAACTCTTAGCTACTCTACATATATTATGATAGTTTAATAGCAATTTTGCCAGAGGCTGTTTTTAGAGACAGGTTAAAGAGGAAAAAAAATAATTTAAACTTCCTCTCAAATCTTTGTTTTTAATGAAAGGATCTTTGAACTAGTTATAAAATGGAAATGTATAACGATATCATGCTACATATAAACCAGATAATGATTCGTATATTCATTTAAGTTTAAAAACATATTAGGCTTCAGATGATTTGTCGTAATTATGCGAAGCTGGAGATCTGAGGTCATTAACTCTCAGAAGCCTTATTAGAATTCCCCACTATTTTTTCTTGTATTTGTAACCTAACCAATCATCAAGCACGTTATGGTATGTACATGGTTAATACTATCATTAAAAAAGTTCATGAAATTTTCAACTACTAAAAGTATCTTTTTATCCTTGAAGTCTATGGTAGTGATGTGGACAATAACCTTATAGGTAAAAGAAAAATTTCCGGTACCTGAAAATAATATTCTATCAGTACCAGATTTTAGGAATTTTTTTCCTTGTTCTGAATAAGTCTTTTAGACAAAGATATTATAAACCTAACCTTCAAATTTATAGCAAGTAAACAAAACAAAATTTATCAAATTCATTGAATTCCTTATTTAAAAAATTACCAAATGAGGAAAATTTCAGAGGAGAGAGTACTAAAAAATGTCTTATAATTATTCTACCAGGATGATACTTTACAAAAGCAGTACATGATTTGAAATTTGAGTTCTTAGTAGCCTACCTTTGTGTATAGCTTATTTCATCAGCTGATATACTTTACTTATCTAATCATATAGTCAAGTAAAAATAAAAAAAACTGTAAAAGGTTAAAACTTAAGACCACTACGTAGATTACTAGTAAATATGTAATAAATGAAAATACGTTTTCTCAGTTACTCACGCATATAAATATGCAATGGCACCTTCTAATACAACAATAAAATATAATATTTGAGACCAGAGCTAAGGTTAATAGTTTATTATGTAAATAATAAAATATATTTACACAATCGCGAATACACACATACCCACACAAACAAACAAACAAACACACACACACACACACACACACACACACACACACACACACATATATATATATATATATATATATATATATATATATATAATATATAATATATATATATATATATCAAAGCTGAAACACGCTACATCATACTTATGCTTGTGTGTGAATACATATGCATGAGTGTTTGTGCAGGTATGTCCTAAAGGGAATATTCTATTAATTCTAACATTTTCCAAATCTATTGCAGTAGAATATGAAAAAAAACCTCTACGAATCAGATTTCTACGGTAATTTTACCCAAAACGTAGGCCATATCATTTATTAAAAAATATTTTCAGCATGTTAAACTAATATTTCTAAAGGAAAAACATCATTTAATTTTCTTCGAATTCTAACGTTAGATGCGTCTATTTATTGTTTTTGTACAAATATTTTTAAAAGAGGATTATAAAGATCTGATAATAGCATTGTGAATACAATGCGGGTTTCTACTATTTATCTAGTGATTTATTAAGAATCACAAATCCCGTGGAAACAGGGAATGGGCTATGATAAAGGAAAATAGCTATATTACAAAATTTCGTTTTACTTAATACAGATACAGTTAACATATATTCTTTTCTAAATCTAAAAATAATTCAACGAATCGACAGAGTTCATACACATTCAACTACAGCTGCACTTCAATTTGAAACAGTTATGAATGAGTAGATGGAAAGACATCACTTCGACTCCGGCCCATGTAACAGTATTAGATGTTTAGTATCTAAAAGTAACTAGTTTTGTCTTGACTAATTCTCTCCCCCTATGAGCACGTCCAAATGTTACTTTTAGCAAAGGGAGGAAGGCGGGGAAAGGTTTTTATTGTTGGCTTCAACACAGGTGCCAAACGTCCTCTTACTCACGGGTACAAGGCAGTCGGGTTTGGCACGTTCCCCACTTTTTCGAGCTGGTGACAAAACTATTTATAAAACGCACTCATTTCGGTTATCATTGACTGGAAACTTCACATGTTGTTTCACTGGGATCAGGGTCACATTCACTCGGATAACTTACTTGAAATAATACTTTGTTTTGGGGGAAGTTTGTTTCGATATGAGTGAATGCTAAATGTGTTCGTAAATTCCCAATTGAGTCGACCGTGTTGATGAATTTTCACTGAAATTTAGCGAGTCTATAAATGAGCAGGACGTTAACACAACATTTTGGAAAATAGAGATAAAAAAATTGCACATAAAGGAGAGATCTAAAGATAGCAAGTAGCTGATAAAGTGGGGAAATCCGAAAGCAAGGGATACCAGAATACGAAAGTATGCCTGGCTATGCACGTGTGTGTGAATGAGCGCGTGTGTGTTTTTATTGAAAAGTTATATTTGGATCAAAATCGTTGATTTTCTATAGTTAGGTTTCTTAAATACAAAAGTAAAAGAAACAAGAATTGATTCCGTATAAAAAATCTGAATTCTATTATTTCCATATATTTTTATATTAATTATTTTTCTTGTGATCACATACAATCCTGGAACTTTTTAACACCTCTCTTTTTTTTATCATTTATATCTGAGTTTGCAACATTGTTTTCAAAACTGTGGAATTTGAAAGCTGTCAGAATTCGGTATTAAAACGAATAAAAATCAGTATAGGAAAGCAATAATGTATACCAAAAGTATTGGAAGATTGCTATTATTGATTTGTATTTAAAATATATCTTATTCGATGGATTTGTAATATGATAAGTTCAATACAGAAAGCTAGTTTAGAGTTTTTTTCTGTTGGTGTGTGCATGTACTCAATGAAAGAGTAAATTAAATATCGAAATGTAACTTAGAAAGAAAAATAAAAAAATTCTTCAGGCTCTAAAGTTTTATTTTCATGGGTGTCGGTAGAAAATAGTTTACATTTCTTTTTTAAAATACAATATTGAGCTTCTTCCTTCGTACAGATGCGATGCTCTGTAATATTTTTATCATTAATCCAAAAAATTATACCAAAAAAAATGAATTGCCGAAAAGTAATTTTTTGTTGTAATGTTACTTTTTAAAACTCTAAAATCAGAAATCAAATTTTTTAAGTTGTACTCAAGTATAAAAAATCTAATATTTGAAAAGATATGAATTATTAGTATGAAAATTTGATGCAATTGTAGAAGTGAAATGGTATAATTCCCCACGGTTGGTGCCAATAACGAATGTATTATAAAGTATGCAGATTCAGGGGTAAATACAGGCTTGTAAACCAATAAAAAATAGAGGAATAGCTGACGTTTTTACTGTGGGCCATAAAATAACGACCATCCATCTTCTAAAGTTTAGACTTCAGATCGTTATTGCTGGCCACACTGACAGTTCAATTATTTTCATTAAAGTGCTATCATTATTTATATTCATAACGCTGTTTCCGAATCCTCTAGCACGTTTTCTATGTTTCTTGCCGTTTCGTAAGCCTCGTTAAATGTGGTAGGAGCCGTTTTTTTTAACTTCCAATTGATATTGGGTCTTAATACGTCTAAAAATTTTGATAATTTTAATTTTTTCCGTCAGACCAACCGCTCCCTGATCCTCTGATAGTTCGCAACTTTTAAATAGTTGTACGCGGCCCTGACAATTTCCTCCTTAAAATCTTAACGGACTGTTCGGGTTTCTGTGAGATTTTCATTAAGGCATTTTGTGATTTCATGAAATCTTGCTCCGGAGTGAATTTTAGTTTTACGTTTTCTTAAAATTTTCATAATTATTTTCGTCTTGTACTCTTCGTGACTGCTTACATATTGTAATGCTCTGTCCTTTAGTTTTGCTTTTAAAAATAACAATTTATGTTCTTCATTTAACTTCCCTATGGCTGCTATTTTTATCAATTGGCTTAAAAAAAATCAATGTTGTCATTTTTATTCCAGAAAATCCTGCCAAATGCACTAATATATCTTTGCCCTCCATAGTTGTATTATCCTTTGTTTCTAATTTACGTAATATTGCGCTCTAATTGCATCAATATCAATTTGCTGCTTCTGCATCAATCTAATGATTGGCAATATATCTTAATATTGCCTAACCTATCACTCAAACTATATAATATCATTAACATATCATACATAAACTACCAACAATTGTCATATCATTCTATTCGCATTAGTTTTAAACAGATCACTTAGTGTGTATTCAACATTAGTCAATAATAAAGTTCATAATTATATATATAATATCACTTCAAATTTCAAACAATTCACAGTGGTAAAGAAATTGCACACAAGGCTCTGCTTCTGAATATCCCACGTTAATATCCTACGATTCTTATCATTCATAATATTATGATAAATATTCTCATTATTAAGTTTGGCGATTAACGTAATAGATCACCTCTCATATTTACTATTTCTTCATACTCGTTATGATCATAATAGTGTTAAAATGTAATCTAAATGGTAATCATAATGTTGCTCACAAATCATATTCTAAGTCTATTTTCACTACAGTTGGTAAAAAAAAAATACTTGTTTCCTCTTCTACAAAATAACTTAATTATTTCTAGCAAATAACAAATATTATTTTAGTCTTGATTATTACTAAGGTCTCTTCCGTAATATCCACACCTACTTCCAACCACGTGCATCCTGGTCACGGCACCACAGATGTAGGGTATTAATTACCTTGAAACAATGGATGCATGCATGGGTTGGAACAAGCAAGGAAGACAACGCATTGACCTTAAACTACATTTATTGATAACCCAAATTTCAACTAACTTGTCATAGCTATTAATATAACAATCCGTTTCATATTAACAATTTTAACATAGAGAACCCAGAAGCAGAGGCAAACTATATAGTCAAAGATGATTTTTAGAGTCTGTTGGGGGAGGCACTTACTATAACGGATGTATGCAGCGATGATCGTAGCATCGGCGACCGGGACCCAGAATCATCTCCAGTGTAGGAACACCTTGGCGGGATCTTCGCACTTCTCCAAGGCTCTGGGGCAGACGAGAGTCTCTAACATCTAACTCTAAGGAACCCAATCTAAGATCCGTTTCCTTCTTCGCCAATTCCTTCCGTCCTTAGCGGAGCTGTTGTCCGTTTACAGGGGGGCCATTCTGGCCCGCCCCTCACTTTCATTGAGCTGTGGGCTGTTTTTCTTTCAGTGGTTCCTGCCCCAATGGTTCTATTAAACCGCCCCTGTCACCTCTGTCCATAGTCTAGAAGTACCTCCCCCAACATAATTTTATTTTGCAAAACAACTTTGACCCTTCTCATTGACGTTCTGACGATTTTACTGTGGGCCATAAAATAACGACCATCCTCTTGTAAAGTTTAGACTTCAGATCGTTATAGCTGGCCACACCGACAGCTATTCTTCTATTTTTTATTGGTTTACAAGCCTGTATTTACCCCTGCCTCTGCATCCTTTATAATACATTCGTTATTAGCCACACACCGTGGGGAATTATACCACTTCACTTCTACACAAATATTCTGCTATCAGTGTGTTGTGTAAAAAAAAACATTATTTTTTGACTAGATTTGCTCATGTTATGTATAGACTTTTTGATATTAACATATATCAAATATGGCAAGCAAACCTTAAAAGATTAACAAGAAATGTAATGTTTATGCTCCGGGAGTGAACCATAACAATAACGGTCAGAAAGTTTTGAGATTTGCTTGCTTACTTCAAATAAGTACTTTGGAAACACTTCAATTAAACTGTAAAAACCGATCATTAGAGAAATTCCTCTCGGTCTAGTTTGGGGTTGCAATTATTGTCTGCATATTTTCGTGTTAATCCGATGCGAATAATTCCGTGGAACAACTCTTTCTACAAAAATGGAACACTTAGCGTCTACTTTGTGGTTTTGCAGGTTGACAGTTTGAAAAATTAAGCAGCTTAATACCTCGTGTCATGGTTTACTGTGATGTTAAATTTTTGCTTTAAACTGAAGTTTATTGCCTCTTTTCCTAAATATATAAGGCTAAATTGTTGTTCATAATCTAAAACTTCTATTATCACAAATGGTACATATATATCGCTTATTTCTTTTAAATGAAAGTAGTTAAAATCTCAGATCTTATATTTAGACAATTCCCGCTCTTAATTTTGCACCCGAATGTACAGTAAACCGCTGTAAAATGTTCCAATCATTGCACTACAGGAATTAATTCCCCATTAATTTTCATATACTGATACAAGTTTTGAGTTTACCCTAGGAATAATGTTTTATCTGATCATTCCACATTGTAGGAAACTGCGACATTTAAAAAAAAGCCATAAGAAAAATTGCATTTTGTTTACGTAAGTGTTCGTAATCGTTTGAACTTCACATGCTAACTCCACATACTTTAATCTAACAAGGGCCCTTCACTACGAATCAAAACTTTTTTTTGTTGTTTCTTTTCTGTTGTTTCTCTTAAAAGTCTAGAAATACACCTTTCCTAACTTTTAGGTAGACTGGAGATAAACAAATCTGTGTTAAGATGTTTCTACTAAAATATTAAATTTGTACAAAATATATTAAAGTACCGTTAACTCAGTCTTGAAAAATTCATAGGAGAGAATTTATCCGTTTTGAATCATTGGAAAAAACTTCACGTCAAGGAAAATATATATACTTATTAGGAATTATAGATGTTTAAAATAAATAGTTTGCTTCATGATGGAAGAGGTAAACTTCAAACTCACCTTTTACTACACAAAACTAGAAAAAATTTTCAAAATAGAAGCATTTAAAGACATACTAAAAATTTCAAAAATATGTGTCTAGATATGCTTGTTCTTTTTACATTAATTTTCTTTTGAAAATTTTAAGCTCCCAATTTTAAACAAAAAAAAAATTAATTATAATATGATTTTAAAGATTAAATTAATTTTAAAGGACGTTTTAAAATTCTGTCATCTTCCTGTTATAGTAGAAAAAAGTCACAGAATAACATTACTGGAAAATTTTGCTGAAGTCGAGAATAATTTTCCATAATAACATGTCTCTTAAGTTTAGTTTTCTACTCACAATTTAAATTACATTTTCGTATTAGCAATATTCTCTTTCACTTCAGTGTTTTAAAATGTTCCATACACTATATACAGCTTCTTCTTGTGTATAATTTCTCTCTGTTTTGAGAATTGTAGAAGCGTCCGTAACTAAATCGTGATAAATTTTTTGTAAAATTTATTGCATTCTTTCTCATTATTTTCAAGGTTCCAAAAAGTAAACTAAAGTAAATTTTAAATATGCATATGTATATAAATATATGTATATATATATAATATATATATATATATATATATATATCTATATAATATATATATATATATAATATCATATAGATATATATATATATTATGTGTGTGTGTGGTGTGTGTGTGTGTGTGTGTGTAACATACACATCGCATAGTGGAGGAGGGATTCTCGTAATAACGGCTCATCATGAGCACGATTCAAACACTTTTGTACACGTGCGATGGCGGTGGAAACACTCGAGGTTGGGAAACACATGAGAAAAACAGAAAACTGTCAGTTTTTTGGATTCACTTTATCCCATGTAAGTAAGAAGGCAGATATCAACAATTCACGAAGGCAAGAAGATACAGTAGGAAAACATTGGACAAAGTGGCACACCATTAAACTTAACGGCACTGGAACTGCCGGAGTTTGATATATACGTTTACGTCATCGGAAGAGAACAGCGGCGGTGACGGTAACAACAAGCAGAGTGTCACACAGGACGAGATAACGCGGAAGCAGACAGAAAGATCCCGGGAAAATCCTTTGCAGGACCTTTTATACCCAGGGGGCGCTACCCTGATGCTAGGTGTTAAAAATTCTTTAATTGGCCAGAGCCGAAAATCTGACTTGACCACGGGAGCCATAAACTCAAGATTCCGAACATGCGATGCAAGGCGCGTGGTTTCTGAATCATTCGAAATCATAGTCACCTGACTTTCCGCTCGTGCATTAATGGACAAACTAGTTAGTTAATTTTCTTACCTTGATGGTTGCAATTTGGAAAAAGGAACTGTGCTTTATTGAAACGATAACAAGTAATTTGGAATATACGTTAGATTAGGACAATTAATAAAAATGGTGCGTTTTATTACAATATGTTGACTCAAACTTCGGAAAGTTTGTGTGCTGAAACCTAACACTTTATTAAAAACAACTACCACAGGTAATTATTTTTTTTGTCAATATGTTGGTAAGATTGTGGAGCAGTACAACTTTTGTGTAATGATATTTCCGAGAGATATGAGAACATAACCTAAATATCGAAAGGTGACGGGGTAATTTGTGACACATTAACACTGTCACAAAAAACCCACTAAGTCGACCCCCCTCCTCCAACCGCTCGCGATGCTACATTTTTCTGTCCTCTAAATACCACTGGAAAGAAAGAGGTATTAACTATCTAGAAAAAAACTACCCGAAGGAGCAGAATGTGTCGAGGACGAATTTTCCACATCTTCTCAAAGAACTGATGGCTGTTCCTGAGCACCCGAGATCTCTTTGATATCAAGATATAGATTGTAAAATAAAGATATGATATCAAAGATATCTTATTAGGACCGAATCATAAAGAACCGAAACAACTCCTATTGCATAAACCTAATAGGGCATGTTCGTGTAATCGGACCAGCCGGTTTTTAGGACCAAAAGGATCGCGTCCCGATGTGGTCCGATAAACCGGAATTGACTATATATAATGTGTATCAAGCTTTTAATAAGCGTTTTTACTGCCTAATTTTGTATCAAGTAATTTTTCCTCTTGGATTTCAAGGTGAAAACACAGATGTCACAATTAGCCCCACTTGGGGCAACTTTGTGTACATTTTAACCTTAATTTCTCAATGGTAATTAAAGATCCGGGTTAGCGCAATACATTATATGTAAGGACTGATAAACTAAGGTTTTACTTTACTTGAGCACTTGCGGATCGGAACGAAGCTAGGGCCTTAAATAATATACATAACAGCAGCCTTCGACAGGAACAATCCGGGTCAAATTAACGATTAATCGGGCTCGGTTCGATCCTGGATGTTTGAATGTTTGGCATGCAAACCTCAAGCCCATACCCAGTGTTTCTTCGTTACAATAATCTCTATTAATTCTAACTAAAGGGAGTATTCTAATTTCCCTTTTAGTGTAAAATAGGATATTTGTGCTCTCGTGAACGTTTCTCAAGAATGGCTGCTTACTTTGCGTTTACTCCATGGTTTCAGACGGTCACAATCATTTAAGTCACTCAATATCAAATGGCATTCTTTCCATTCAGTTTTTTAACTACTCTATTCTTAACCGCCTAGGCTTATCTTAGGCCAGCAGTATCTACTTAACAAAAGTTTGTATAGAAGGTCACGCGGTCATGATAATTTGGCTATAATGTAACTTCTATTAAATAATCAAAGTCAGACCATGATAACAAATTTAGAAACCTAACTACTTGGAAAAGGAAGTGCAAAAAAAAAAATTCTCCAGTCAAATTATCTCATTTTTAAAGATATAAAGAAATTTCTTTTTATTCAAGTTTTCAATTTCTCAGGCTTCTGGAAATTTGCGAATCGTTATTTAAAGCGTGCAGGAATTCTCTAAATACGAAGATATAATTCTTGGCTCCCCAGGGAATCTTCGGTTGTAACTTCCTTAATACTAGAAAAAATAAAAGTAGGTGAGTTCCTTGACATACAGAAGAGCTAATTCACTATCGTGCTTTGATGATACGCATAAAATTCAGTAATTGAATTAGATCAAGGAAGTACTTGAATCTTTTTTTTCTGACAGTAGCAATGAGTCTTTAACAACTTCAGTAATAAAAACGACGAGGGTTTCTTACATTATTTGGAATGTGTATACGTTATTCTGTATATTTTCCTTTTTCATATGATTTATGATTATTCTAAGTTATAAGAGTATTAAGAGTAAACTCTCTTCCGTAATTATTTGTAATTACTAAGCAATTTGGAACATAAAATATTCATATGTTTTGAAAATATGTTGATATCGGTTTTCTATGAGAGCTCAAATTCTATAAGATCTAGAAGAAATATCTGATTGCTCTGTTACCTTTACTTATTATCCTTGTGATAGAAGATATGAATATTATGCATTTAATATCAATAAATCATTAAAATTAGGATAATACGTGCATGAGACAAAGGGCAGTACTAGAATACAAGCATTTTAAAAAGTTCGCCCTTAAATGGAATATACGTTTGACAAACTATTTCTCACTTTCTAGCGATTATACAAACAAAAGACTATTTTCGTAATCTTAGTAAATATTACAAGTATGATTACGGTTTGTTAAAATAAAGAACATTACTAAAGAGGCAGAAAAATGTTTCCTTTGTTTATGTTTATTTGTACGTTACGCAAAATGTCTCTTTCATAACTTATTAAACTAGAAAATATCTAGAGCACTTATCCAGACAATTTTTTGTTTTAGTCCTATATATTTTAGTCCTATATATAAGAATTTGTTTAGGTCAGGAACTCTCTATATAATAATAATCTTTGTATGCAGTGAAACTCAAGTCCTACTAATTTTCTAATCACCATTTTTAGAGTATATATATATATATATATATGTGTGTGTGTGTGTGTGTGTGTAAGTAAGTAAGTAAGTAATTGGGAGGAAGGGATCAAGAGTATCAGAATTAATCTATTTCTAGAACTATACTAACAAATGTTCATAAGGCAAAAATGTGGTTAAAAATATTTAAAATTAGAAAATAAAACTATGTATCCACAGTCTGTTGTATTAAAAATTAAAAGTTCCTTTTTTCATAGTGTCAAAAATTACGGCATAAGACATTCAGATATTAGTATTGAATACGTAATAACCCAGAATCTCTGAGGTCATACACAACCAAAAATTGTTGGACCTCAATAAATGGACGAAAGCTAATTTGAAATAAAATTTTTATTGGGAAAAATTAAGCTTGATGATGAGATAAAGTACAGATAGAAAAAGTTATCTGAGCATAAACCGAGGAAGGTGGATCTGAATTTCAGAATAACTAGATATAAGTTTCAGAATACTGTTTTCCTCCCTTTGTCCGAAAATAAGTTTGAAATTTAACACTTGAAAAGGATGAGCAAATATTGCACTTAATTTTGGGACAGAGGGAGTATGAAGTACAATGAAACATACATCCATGAAACATACAGTTTTCATTGGATAAACAACCAATTACGACTTTCTGAATAAATTTACTTGCTTGCTCTCTCTCTCTCTCTCTCTCCTCTCCTCTCTCTCTCTGTCTCACACACATACATGCACACATATTTATTAATGCATCTTGTATGTATGTTATGTTTTCGTACTTACACGTACACGTAAATAGATATGCACTGGCAATACTTTTCGTTGTTAATCTAATTTAACCCTAGTCTGGGGATATTTTAAAGAGTAACATATTTAAAGGCGCTGTATTTACTATACCTCTTTAGTCAAACTTTCCAAACTGGTCCTGATGATATGAATGGCTCATCTTTATAATGATATGTCAACGAATTTTCAAAAACTATTATTGTATGCTGATGAGCCCGAACAGCAGGACATTCTATCTAATATGCTGCTTTTCTTTCGTGTGATTTCAAAAGCTATGACATCCAGGGCCGTGCTTAGGGGGTGGCGAACTGAGTAACCGCCCAGGGCCGCTAAAATTTAGGGCCGCTAAAAATTTAGGGCCGCCATTTTATTCCTCATCGGAACACTTTCTAAATTTTATGGGTGTGTTAATAAATCCCTCCTTTTTCGCGGTTTCTATAATTCAACTTATAAAAGAAAAATATGTTTCGATTTTTGGAAAAGAATCTTAGATAGAATTTTAATTGACAATTACCCTTTGGTCGAAAAATTTCTCGGTTAGAAAAACATGATTTATCTTCAGTATAGTAAAATCCTGATTATCAATCCCTTTTTTCAATACCAGTTTCTACTATGTGTCAGTCACTACATACAGTCATTTGAAGAATTATAAACCGGTTTGTTGGAATCTGTCGCTTTTCCCGAAATAATACAAAATACCGAATAGTTGAGAAATTTTATTGCAAGTAATGTGTTTCGCCCAGGGCCGCTAAAAGCCTAAGCATCGCCCAGTGCCGCTAAAATCCTAAGCACGCCCCTGATGACATCATAGTGTATGGACTCAGTAAGGGTCTAAGGAGGGATTTGAAGCTCCTAATGACGATTATAGGTAGTAAAGAATCGAACTAATTTGCAACAAATTCATTTGATTCCCAAAATTTGTGAGGTATAGTGGATAACTTTATTACAGCTTATATATCTTGCTGAATTGAAATTTGGGGATCTTAAGGGGACAGTGGACCTTCAAACCTAACTTTTTTGCTTTGAATGGATTGCTTGAAATTTGAATATGTGATTAGTACCATAGATATGTAAAAGTGGTTAATATTTAATGATGAAATATTAATAATTTATGAATTATGAATTATGAATTATATCAAAAATTGGCCTAGTTAAAAATGTTCCATGCGCATTTCTTTTGCATATAATATGGTAATTTTTATTTACAGGATACCTTATAGAACTAACAATGAAACTTATTTCTTATTTTAAGGATTCATTAAAAATATAAGAGAAAAAATAATAATAGTGAAAACTCCCTTTTATTACGCAAAATACCTATAAATCATCTTTCAAGTACAAAGTTTAAAAATGCTGAGCTACGAAGCATAATTATTTTCAATAAGATTTATTTGATATACAGTTAAGTATATAAAACTTAAATTTCAAAAATTTCTAGGAAAACTTAAATTTCTAGGAAAGTAATCACAGAAATTAAAAATTCTTTTTGCAACACATTCCTACTCGTCCGTAGTTTCACAATTCAATAAATAAAAAAAAAATCGAATTTTGGGACTAATTTCACAATTTTGAAATTCCACTGTCCCCTTAAAGAACAAGAATATCCTAGACTGCACAACTGCAGAACGTTCATGCTACCCTTCCTGAACATCCTCGCATTTTGCGAGAGAAGAAGTTATAAGGATCTTTTGTAAGGTTCACTAAGTTGTTTGTGAGGAGGTACTTCAATCGTAGAATCGTCTGTTTTTAGTTTTTTAGTGACATCCCCTATGTTGATTTTACTGTATCTGTTTTGTTGCGGTATCCCATATCGAAACATTTTCTATGTTGCAGCGTATGGTAAAGCACATTCAAACTTTCTTATCTCTGATAAGCATATTAGAACAAAATGTTCATATTTACCACTACTACCTACTTTAACACTTCTTTCTCTAATAACGCTTGATTATATATTTTTCTAATTTGGAAGAAAAAAATAAATTCACCGATAACCAAAGGATTAAGATTCATTTTAGAATTTTATAGAGAGGCATACTGTCGATGCTTCATGCCTAATGAGTTAATAAAAACTTATTACAAGGATTTACACGTATTGCAACAAAGCGGAATCTATCTATTCAGCAATAAAATAAAAACTAGAATATTTATTTTTTTAACTCATGAATACTTCCCTGTACTTTACAAACTCAACTAGTAAGTATCTTTATAACTAGAAAATGAATATACATGTTACTAGTTTATTTAAATTTTCGTTTTACCTTGAAACTTAACTTTAAATTAACTTTAAAACTTATATATATATTTTATCTAGGTTCTTGTTCCTCTATAACAAAAAAGTTAATTTCATACATGTATTTTTAATAAAATTTTTTACTATAGTAAACAAAGATGTTCAGCAATGTTAATATAATTTCAAAATTTTTGCATCTAATAAACTTGACAACATATTTGTTCTTAACTTGACAAACATATTTCAGAAAAACGTAGATAAGAAGTATTACTGAATTCAAATATAACAGAATTTTGAATCTAGAGGAAATCAATTCCAAACTTTCAAATAAATAAAGGTTAGAAAAGGTTAGAAAAGGTTAGAAAAGGTTATAAAGATTTCCAAATAAATAAGGTTGAGTATATATTTCATGTGTTGAAAAAGGCAACTTACAAAAGAGCCTTGATCAGAATTCCCTATAATTGATCACTGAACCGTTTTAAAAAAATGAGTATTCTACAGGAAAAAAATTTTGTTTTAAAGATTAAGTCCTTCGACTAATCATATGTTACCGGAAAGGTTCATAAAGAGTATGTTCAATGATTAAAGATGTTGTCAAACGACCTTAAGTGAAATCTTACTTAATCTCTTAGCAAATTTTGATGTGATGATGCTCAATCTTCTAGTAGATATTTTTTCTAAAATGCTTAAAAGCTAATTGAGTTTTCCAAATTTTCCTTCTTCCTTTCAAATGACACTTCGGCAATGTTGAAATTAGAACACAATTTACTTTCGCCAATGTGTTTACGTAAATTGGGTTTTACAGAAGAAACTGTCAGTAATAAGTTCCTTTTTCTAAAAATTATCTTGCTTCATTATTTAGGCACAATTTCCTTTTTCCATTCATTCTCCTCCCTATAATTTTTAAAATCTATCCTTCCTTCAATTTGTTCACAGTATCATAAAACCTGATAAATATTTTCTTGATAAATTTAAGCTTTCTTTTAAACGGATCCTTTTCCCAACTTCTTTTCAAAATTTAAACTAGTATGAGTGTTGTTTTCTACCAAAATATTTCCCAGCCCATGAGATCTTTAATGTTTCACTTTTCAAACTTGGTTCTATAACTGAGATATTTAAGATTTCATTGTTCATCCATGGAAAAACAGTTTAGAATTAACATAAAAGTTCAATCATAAATAACTGTAATGCGATATGCTCCCCCTCCCTTTTTAAGTAAGATTTACGTTCCTCCATAACGGTCCTCCGGAAAGCAAAATTTCAGACGCTAAAACCGTCCGTCTGTCGCTAGTTACAAATTTGGCAGCGCGCCAAATCCAGTCTGTATCGCTTGGGCAAGCAGTGAACATTTAAACAGAAAAGTACCAAATGGGTCAAAATTTTGGCATTATATATATATATATATATATATATATATATACAAAGAGGTAAGCAATAATAAGTAAATCCTACTTTAATAACCCACGGTAGTTTCGTTAGAAGAGACTACCTGAATTTTTTTTGTTTTCAAACAGTTACCTGAAGGGCAAGGACGCTGGTCTTCGGAGTCAGAATCTGAGGTTTTAAATACCGGGGTAAGTTTAGGTGTTTCTAGCCGTTCGGAATCGGCGTTATGCCGTAGGTTCCGGTCAGTCCTTGTGGTGCAAAGAGGACATTAGCGCTCAAAAACCAACCAACCAATTCCTCGCCGTTTTACTTACAATGAAATCTAATTTATTTCAACGCAGTAGACCTCGTAGCACATAATAACTAAATTATTCATGTTCAATAAATAAATAAAAAATTAATATATAAAATAAGTGTTACTTGCTTTAGTTTTCTCTAAGAAAGAGTGGTTAGTTGAGGCATGTCTCTTAGTGATAGAAGCATTATGGTTTTCATACATGAGTTAAAAACCTCTTTTTTATCTAACTTTTGCAATATTAGATTATAATATTAATTCTAATTATTAATGTGCCTTTCTATTCCTTTCTAATATCTGTGTTTTGTAAACAAAAGTATTTAAAATTTATCTCTTCTTTTTTCTACAAAATTATTTGGTTCCAAGTTAGTAATGGAAAATTGGTTGAATTTACTATCAGAATTTGTTTTCTCGTTTTCAAGCGCTGCTTCATCTCCGTTATGACTAAATCTTAGATTGTTCTTCTTTCTTATTAAACTTGTTCTACGAACTGTTTTGCTCTACTAATTTCCTACTGTGTCGGTGCTTATGAAAGATACACTCTATTTTGGTCCACTCAAATTCTATTTCGATCCTTCAATATAAACTTGATATCTTTGATATCAAATAATCAAGGAATTATGACCCTCATCGTACAAAATGAATGCAAAACTCGTGACAATAGACAGAACAGAACTAATCAGTTTAACCTATCTGAGTAACTTGTCAGTGTTTAGTAGGAAAATGATTTTAAAATGGATAAAATTGAGGATTTGTCACACGTTATGGAAATGACAAATAATGGAGGCAAGAAAAACTGGTATTTCAGTTTCAAAAGCTCATTCACATGCGGGCTTCTAAAGAGCTTCTGTATTTAAAGTGCATGAGGATGGTGCTATTATAGTGAACAATGAGTTTTCAAGTAAAACCGTGAAAGACAACAAAACTTCCACATTAGATTAGCGCAGACTCGCAAAGGCTACGGAGACGTAAATCAGTTAGACGTATCATTGTTCCACGGTTGAATGCCTAGTTATAATATGGAGCAACCTTTAATAATTCCCAGCATACCAAAGCATTGCTAGCTCTCACGTATGAATTGACAAACCCTTTCATTTCTGGGGGAGACATTCTGTTTAATCAAGGCTCCCAAAACTCGTCTGGAGCAAAGATTGTACAAGTTAAACTAGAGACCAATGGAAAAAGTATGTTGGAGCGACGGTAACTTTTTACAACATTTCACAGATGTAGTCTTATTTTAGGGAGCATTACCAGTCTGAGACTATTGAAGATATTTTGCATGTTATTAATATTGCTGTCAGGACGGAGTGAATTGGATGGCAGAAGATTGGGCCTTTGGTGATTCGTAACAACATATGATTGATAACTTTTTTGACAGTGTGACCCTTAAGAGTGCCGTTTACATGTGCCAAAAACCCGGGTAAAAGCAGGGTCGTTTCTTACTTTTTCCCTACGATAGGGGAAAATGCAGGGTGGATTTTCGACCCTGCTTCGACCCAGGATTAAAACCCGCTAATTACCCATGATGCATTTCGAAGCTGGGAGTAAATAACATGGCGGGTTTGAACTTGTGTGAATCCATGAAAATACAGCTAAATGATCGATGGAAGGATCTGGACACCTTAACGATCGCATAATTTTCAAGAAAAACAGTAGAAAAGTGCCTATTTTCTCCGGAGGATTTCATTTATTTCTGCCATCTAGTTTAAAAAAAACCAACCATCCCCAATTACATTATAAATAGAATGGTACTGCCATCTGGTATGTAAAATAAGAAATAAAATTCATTTCAATAAAATTTCAATAACATTTTCATTTAAAGTGTTATGGTAAAATTAATAAATTTAATAAGTATAATCAATAATTAAACGTAACATTAAAATTTATTTATAAATTAATTATTTTAGAATTCACAGATAAACATTTATTTATATCTATTTATGTATTTTTTTATTTATACATGACTAAAAATTACTGAAACAAAATTGAAATCAAATTACATTTTGATTTTTATAAAAGGATTTATTAAAACAATAAGTATCTTACAATTAATTTTATAATTTAAAAAATGCACCTATCGAATGGAAAATTTTCTTTCCAGTCCTTTATTACTTCAGGAATTTTAAAACAATTTCTTCCCACCAAACAGAGCTTCATAATTTTGCCCACATTCTTTGTTGTGGAAAACTAAATTTAGCGATGAAGCCATAGATCGTACGATTATATCTAATATCCGCATCAATCTTCTAGTTCTTATATTCCTTTTTTCCTATCTATTTTCTAAATTTATTTTTAAAAACAACAGAAAACAATCGTAAACGTTCTATAATTATCAACAGCGACTGACATGTGCTGCATTTAAATAACAAATGGACGCAGACGTAATTGTGTTTTTAGAAGAGGAGTGCATTGGTCGTGTCGACTTTATCTCCTGTAAGCAAGATATATGTAATCAAGGTGGGATGGCTCAGTAGTTAAATTTTAAGTAATGAATTAAAATATTAAGGTAAGAATAACGCGGGTAAAAGAAAAAAATTAATAGTAAAGTTAAATTAAAACAAAAAGTTAATTTTAACAGAAAAATATAGAGTTACAAGTTAAGAAAAATTTAGAAGAAAAATTAGATAAAACTAATGATCCACGGAAAACAAAAAAGTAATATATTAAGAGCCCAGAAAAGCAGATATCATAAGAATACAAAAAATATTTTTTTAAGCTTTTCAATCTTTTGGATTTTTAAAGTTTTATGATTTTTTTGTTGTTGTTATTTTTAAAATTTAAGAATACGAGGTCAAAAGAACAACAATTGAAAAAAAAAGGCCTTCCCCAGGACCATACACTTCGTAAATACATAAATGCGGAGTTCGAAGATGGAAAGCTAAAAATAGCAATACAGTGAATTTGGAAAAGTATGACACCGGCTGGGATCGAACCCATAACGTGATTTACAAGGAATGATGGTGTATGAGGATCACTTCCGCCGAATCATGTGACGGCCTTTACTTCCGGTAAGACGGGTAAAAGCAAGGTGAAATGTGGTCCCATGTAAACGGACTTCGAAGGTTTTCCCTATTAGCGGGTAAATCCCGGGTATTATTGTTGTCCATGTAAACGCAGCTAAGATGTACTTTCCTCCAAGATGTTGTTCTCCAAAGTAATAACGTTCCCTGGCTTCGAGATACTCTGTGCAGAAAAGCCCCGATGAAAACAATCTGACACACAGCACAGACTAATGACATTCTAATTCTCCTAATCTTGACCTTAAGATCGCTCGTGGGATTCAGGTGTACTTGTAGATATTAAGGGATTCGGTCCATCGATCTCATCAATACTTAATTAAAGGTTATGCTACAGATTGTACATAGAGCAATACTTCTCCTAACGTACAGACATCTTGTTGAATCACTAAGACATATGGTAATTGCCGTGCTTTGAGCAAAAGGATGTTCAACTAATTATTAAAGGTAGTGAGAATTCATGGATCACTTATGGATCTGAGTGTATTCATGGATCTGAGTGTGTAAGAAACATGCTTTACATTTCTGTAACTATTTCTATAAAAACAGGCTTCTTTCTTTCTTTCAATATATAAAATTTCAAAACAATTAAATAAAAATGGTAATCCTTTTTTACTTCAATGCATATAAGAAGTCCAAATTACTTCTTTATTGGAATATAGATAGTGGCTGTAAAAGCATTTCTAGGGCACCCATGGGCTGTTATTTATTTTTTCTCTTTTTCTATAGTTTAATTTTTATTGAGGGAATCGATAACAGTTAAGCAGACCCTTTAACACAACTGGCCTATTTCTAATTTTATATTTTAGATTTACGTGTGTTTTGATGTGTAAATTTCTTCTATGTAAGCATTATAAAAAAAAAATTTATTATGATTTTTCATGCGTTTCAGGTTTATTTGTTGACCATAATAAACAACCATGTCTATTTATGTAGATGAGACCGACCCTGGTGAAGGTAAGTAGTTTAACTACCTAAATTTAAAGATTTCTGCATTTTTAGAGTTTTATAAATGAAATGAAGTTGGAATTTTTCAATAAAAACAAAAAATATTTGGGATGAAACTGTTATGTATTGATGAGTATGATTAAAAAATAATGCTATAAATTGCTCTTTAATTGGAAAAATGTGAATCTGAATCAGTTTTTCACCTCCTCCTTTTTTAACTTCTGCTTTCTATCAGGCTATAGTCAATTAGAATTTATTTTAGTTCCCCTCATCTGTGAACAATGATACTAATGACATTTCAATTCAGTATTTTGCTAGTCAACATTCCGTGTTCAATAATCGCAAACGTTCAAACTGGGAAAGCCAAATATTTTATTCTCGCATTGAAGGAAGAATAACATAAATTACTCAAGTAAAATAAATCCAGATTAGTCGCTGTATTTTTCCAAATATGCTTCTTCAGAGATTCCGTAATTATTATGCCAATAAGAAAAAAAAAGAAATATCCAAAATAGTTATTATAGAGAAATATTAAAAATAGTTTAATAATGCTTTGTTCGTGTGCTTATTTATTTATTATTTTTTTTAACGTAAGACACGTATAAATGAAGTACCTTAAGTGATATTACAAAAAAGAAGTTAAATTCAAATCTACTACTATATTTTAAGACATATGGGACTTCATAAGATAAACCAGAAAATATTTCTTCTTAATTTATCTTTAACACATTCCTCTATTACTATAACAGACAGTAATCTATTATTGACCTCGTTAAAGAAACTTAACATTTTTAGTTATAGCTGTGTCCGCTCTAATAGGTATAATGTTCTCAGCTTTGGTATCACCTCAGTATTGGTTAAAATGCTTGTAGGATTATGAAAATTCTGTAGCTTAATGTACAAATATCTGATATATTCGTATACATCAAGCTTACTACTTATGAATGCATCATTATTTATCATTTTGACATTAATTTAACGATATATAATTTTTGATTTTAATTGCATTGTTTTTAACTTCAAGTTAAAGCTGGGAACATTTTGGTTTCTATAAACTCTAGAAACATTTTTTCCCATTTTATCTTTGTTTTCTTTTGGATTTATAAATTATTCATCCCTACACAATTTAAGCTTCAAAGTTCGTTTGACTTAAATTTTCGAGAATTTTAATTGCTGTTGTCCAATCCAATTAAATTAAAAATTGTTTAACAATGCTTTGTTCAACTATTTTTAATTTGTTCAATGTTCCTTTTTTGCAGATCCTGAACCCGATTTCCAGCCAAGGACAATCATTGTAAAAAAAGGAAAAGATGTAAAAGAAGAATATAATCTCAATCAAGAGCTTGGAAGGTAAAGGCTTTAAGCATAATTTATATTCTTTAAGCAAGCGTAAATTGTACGTGATATGTTTGATGATGGATTTCTGTTATTTTTTCCTTGAAGCATAGAAATATTTTGCAACATACTTGCTTAAAAGCGGAACTATTAAGCAACTTGTTTTTTATTTAGATAAAATGAACTGAAATGCTACTTAGATAACAGTAAAATACACAATTCTAAAAATCTTATGACACTATAAATACCTCCATCATTTGAAAAATAGAATGAGATAGTTATAATTACACGGCACGGCTAACGTAAGATATTTTGAAAATTATTTGTTCGAATGCCTTTTTAGAACAAGGGGAACACGATGCACTCTACCGTTGACATGCATTTGTTAAGGAATATATTCTATAAATTATTGATTAAGTTTGATATAAGTTTTTATTTATGCTTTCTTTTTCTGTGGTATTTTCTGAGACTTCATTTCTAGCATAATCAGCATGTTCAGTGTTATCAAAATAATTTGTGTGTTTTGTTCTTCGGAAAGTTATTACTAAATATTCAAGCCAACTAAAGAAATTACTTTTAAGCTTTAAATTTCAATTTTCATATATAAACAGTTTTATTTGTGCCTTGTAATGTATTATCTTTATCTAAGTATAGGATTTTCTTCAAAAGCAACAACTTTTGCCCTTTCAATCATAAAGCCTAAAAAGAATACTTTTTTAAGTAAAAGGAAGATCATTTTCTCACGAAAACTTAATATATTGTTATTATATCACTTAAAAATACAATTAGAAAACGATATGAAGTAAATGTGCTGTTATACGTATATTTCACAAATAACTTATATTTAATATTTCTTAATAACTTATATTTCATAAGTTTTCATTAAAATTTGCATGAAATATGTATAGGCATGCATTGGATGCCCGTTATGGAATGAATATCTGGCTATTAATCCCATTTCTTCATTAAAATCAACAGAAAAATTAAGTTAATCACTGCTAAGCTAAAATGAGATTTCTTCTTTCGTGCCTTAAAGGAAGAGTCTTTTTATATACATAATTCTTACCTAGCTCATTAAGTCTAAAGAAACTGCCTTTGAGAAACGATGTTAACGCATCTTTAATGATCTTTTTTCAACTTCAACAATGATATTTAAGTAATCTTATGTAATCTGTGTCTCAGTTTCCCGTCATTGCACGATACGTTCAAGGAAAAGAGGTTACTTGGTTGCCCTCAAGCAAACCAGTGATGCAAATCGTTCATCAAGCACCTGGCAACAAGGAAAAGTTAAAACCAAAGGGAAAAAGGGGGCCCCATTGTCTATAGTGCATTTCTTTTCTCCAGATAACATGAATCTTCTAGACTCCGCTTGGGATTTTATGGATGAAACATTCCTTCTGCTTACATAACCTTTCAAAACGAATGATTTTCATGAAAACATTTTTGATGCTACTCGTCTGGACTCGTGCTCTGCACTTGTGTTCTTAAACTGTAAAGTTCAGAGATATTGGAAGGCAAAAGAACTAATGGCGTCATAGCCAATCTTCTGGGTATTTGTAATAAATAAATAAATTTTCAGTAAAACAATAACTTTTACTGATCTAATGAGTTAATTTACTCTTCAAAAGCGAGATTTTTTTTTTAAAAATTTAATATATTATAACTTGCATTGCTTAAACGCCCGATATTCAATTATTATAAAATAAATATATGTTATGCAAATTAGAATACTATATATAATGCACATGCATAACATGAGTTTTCCTTAAAATTTGACTGAAATATGTAAAAGTATACATTAGAGGTTTGTGATGGTATGAATAATAAGTTATGAAATCTGTCTCATAATTAAAGCTAATAGAAAACTAAAATATATCAGAGTAATGTGTTAATCCCTCATGCACGTTTATATATACATACTATATAATCGAAACAAAATTAAGTACAGACCTTTAAGCAATACTTGAAATAACCTGGTTAGATGAGGAAGTAGATTAAATAGCCCCGTATGAATATATATATACCGGGTGGCCATAATTAAACTGACAGTGCTCACAGTGTTCTGTAGCGCGATCTATTTGCGAGAATGACGCCACATTTTGTAGGAAGATTAAACAAGACGGGGGACGAAGGATTCCGCGAAAAAATAAATTAGTTCCAAAAGTCACCGCTAGGGGAATATTTGGCGCTGTGTAATAGAAAATAGAGTGTTAACAAATGGAAATCAATACGGAAATTACCTTTTATTTTGCATTCAAATGAGGTTCAATGTGGCTGCCGTTGTTGTGGACCACATATTGCATTCTGTGCACAGTATGCACAACAGCAGAAAGTAACATGTCTGCAGGAATCTCCCGTACATGCAGTTGGAAAGTAGCGGCTAATGACTCTTCCTGTTGTGAATTTCTGTCGTAGCAGCTGTTGCACGCGTACAGCAACGTGTGGAGGGGCTCCATCTTGCATGAAAATGATTTCCCCCAGGCATTGTCTTTGCTGAAGTGCCGGAATGACAAAGCTGTTCAACATGTGGCGATATTTCTCTCCGGTAACAGAACAGGTTTCCGGTCCTGTCGGGGTAATGTTCTCATAGAAGAATGGACCTACGATAAATTCCGCTGTGAACCCACACCAAACAGTTACCTTTGGTGAATGTAAGGGAATTTCTCTGACTGCATGTAGTGATTTGTCATCCCAAATTGGGCAGTTCTGGGTATTCACAGTTCCATGCAGGTAAAAGTGGGCCTCGTCTCCTCATAAGATTTTCCACGGCCAAGAATCATCCACCTCCATTCTGGCAAAAAAGGTGAGAGCAAAAGTCAATCGCTTATCATGGTCGGGGTACAGTAACTCCTGTACACGGCTGATCTTGTACGGATAGAAGTTGATAATCTTTCGTAAGATTTTCCATACTGTAAGGTATATCCATATTCCGAGCTAATCCACGAGCGCTAGAGGTGGCAGCAATATTGTCTGGTCCTCTGTCGACAATCGCCGTGGCAACTGCTTCGATTGTATCCTGTGGTACAGGTTTTCGTCCTCTGCCTGACTGAACCTTCAGAGAACCTGTTTTCTCAAACGTCGCAACCATTGCTTTTAGACCATTAACTGACACAGGACCGTTACCTTTACGCATTTTTTTGTGCGTTCTAAAAGCACGAAGAGCGGCTGACGCGTTGCACTGGTTGAGGTAAAAGAATTTGACCAGTAACGCACGCTCGACTAAAGAAGGAGACATTGCACATAAACTTTCAATCCGATTGATTCGAAACGTAACACATTGCCTTTTAAAACCCAAGCAGCTGGCACTGTGCCAATGGATGCAACGTGAAATTTGAATAAAGAACTTCTTCTTCTGCTCAGCGTACGTGATATTGCAGATCACGAGACTTTATCGGTGTTTATGTAGATTTTACGCTTTTTTAAAAGTGTTGCCATATTGCACTTGAACTAAATAAGAAAATGTGCATAATAAAAGGTAATTTTATTCCGTATTAATTTGCATTTGTTAACACTCTATTTTCTATTACACAGCGCCAAATATTCCCCTAGCGGTGACTTTTGGAACTAATTTATTTTTTCGCGGAATCCTTCGTCCCCCGTCTTGTTCAATCTTCCTACAAAATGTGGCGTCATTCTCGCAAATAGATCGCGCTACAGAACACTGTGAGCACTGTCAGTTTAACTATGGCCACCCGGTATATATATATATATGAGTGTGTGTGTGTGTGTGTGTGTGTGTATGTATGTATGTATGTATATATACCTATAAGTATTTGGACACCTGTGATAGAAAAGAAATACAAAATGTAGTCATATTCAATAGTTTATAGAGCCTCCACGAGAGGAAATTATAGCGTCAACCATCAGGGGCATGCTTTTCACAAGTCCTTGGATGACGGCTAGTAGTATTTTCATCCACTCGGATTAGACAAGACATGCAAGTTCCTTTACCGATTTTGAACGGTTGTTGCACCCCTTAATTTGGAGATCTAACTCGTCCCAGATGTTCTCGATGGGGTTCGGGTCTGGGCTCTGGGCAGGCCAGTCCATTTGGTTAACCCCATTGTCACCATACCAATCCATGGTGGACCTCGCAACATGATAGCTGTAGTTGTCGTCCTGGAAATAACATGGGTCCCACCCGTAAAACTGCCACAGGGTAGGAAGCACACTGTCATCCAAAATAGTGCAATAGACGTTGAGATTACCATGAATTGGGACCAAGGGTCCCAGTCCATACCAGGAGAAACACGCCCAGACCATAATTCCACCTTCTCCGAACTTCACTGTGGGCAGAATGCATTCTGGCAGGAGGCGTTCTCCAAGCAGACGCCAGAAACCGACCCTGCCATCCGAACGGTAGAGGGTGAACCTTGATTCGTCGCTCTAGAGAACCCGTTTTCACCGATCTACGGTCCACGTTCAACGTACTTTTCACCACATTAACCGAGCAGCGCAGTTGGACTTTCTGATCAAAGGCTTATGGGCGGCAGAATGACCATGAAAACCAAGCAGATGTTCTTTCTTACGGATGGTATTCATCGAAGCAACACTCCCAGATGTCTGTTGAAACTCCTGGAGTATGTGGGCCATCGGTTGGGAGCGGTTCTTCCTAATTTCTCTGGACAGCTCGGTCTCTATCTTCCAGTTTCGTGGGTCTGCCGAATCGAGTCACATTCCGACAATCCCCGCTCACCTTCCACTTCTGAATCACATAGGCCACTATCATTTTTGGGTAATTCTGTTCGCTAGGTATGTTCCATAAGAATCGACCCTTTCTGTGATACCCAACATTACACCTTTCTCGAAATCCGATAACTTAGAACTTCGTGGCATCTTGCATGCGACTAATGTTAATGTTGTTTTGATATTTAACGGCGGAGGACGTAACATATACAGGACCGCAGATATCGTCATTTGCATGGGTGTCCAAATACTTAGTGGTAGATAGTATATATATATATATATATATATATACATACATAAAAACATTTGTAGAATGCAGTCCGTTTATAAAACTAATCTAAGATACAAGATGCAAACGGCTGCTTTCAAAAACAACTAAAATGTTAAGATGAAAAAACTATTGATTTCACAGCAGTATGTAACTCTATTTTTAGACCAAGTCAACAAGCGTTGCATCTTAGTACATTGTATAGTCACCACTATCGGAGATATCTTTCAGTATCCGGAGGCATATAAATATACTCTTCAAAATTGTTATAGATTACAGTTGACTTTCTGTTATTCCTCTGGTAAATAACATATATTCCTGAATGGCAGTAACCTACATCCCAACATGTTCCATACGTAACTCACATTATATTTACCGACTTAGTCAAGGAACTGTCAGAACACCACACTAGAAGCGAAATCTTCTTTGAATATATCGAGATTAGATAACATTTTCCTTCATATAAATTTCCCCCTGCAGAATCGACACAATTGGCATTGCGGGCACGGTGTCATCTGACTACCACTGAAGTGTTAAAATGTTACACAGAAGAAAGGGCTTAAAAAAATATTTATTGCTCTCCCCCAGAGTCGTGATTTGAATCCCTTTTCAAAGGAGGGAGGAGTACATATACTGAAAGTTTTGTTTTTGAAGGGAAGTGATATGAAAACTATCTCTAAAATAACCTTTTTCACTAACTGTCAGGCTCCTGGTTGGTCGATCCTTACACCCCCATGTTCACGCAACTTGCTCCCCCACGTGATAAGTAAACATGGGTGTAAATAGTCATTTCTTTCTCCACTATCCTCCACAGAATATGGGAAAAAAAATTCTGGAACGAATTAGCCCATCATCTATGCCCACTGAACAGCACAGTTGATGTATTAAAACTCTATTTTCTAATCACAAGACTTCAATGTTTTTTTGGCATCTCACCCTTCAGACAGTGGTGAATATCTCACAGATGTAGCGTTGACAAACAGATGTCAAACATCAAAGCCGGTAATTTTACTATCAGTAACTACACTTTTTGTACGAATAAGACTTATGAATATGTGATGGTAGTGCCAGTAGTGTTTAGACAAATACTTTTACTTGAATAGGCTCCAGCTTTCCGTTTTCACTCTTGGTTTACCGCTGCCTTTGAGATATCTAAGACTGAAGTGCAGAACTCTATGCGCCTGCTTCACAATACGGCAGCATCACTTCGAACCATCAAAAAATGGTTCAAAATGACCCACTGTCTTCTTATAGGGTTCCCATGCTTTCTCTCTATACATCTCAGAACTAATAAAAAAATAAACACCCATCTCAATATGACCTATATTACGATGGGCAAGGAGAAAAAGAGCGTTTACGTCATTAATTTTCCTTTAAATGATTAAATAGGTTCCTGGTCGACTTTTGAGAAAATTGATATTCTTCTCTATACTTTCCTAAGCGACAGTAGTAATGAATTAGAAAGCCGTAGAGAAGTAGAACCCAGCAAGATCATCAATATTCTTACGCATTCATTTCAAATTAACCGACTCTTACTCGCGACTACCGGAAGCTATATTCGGGTTATCCGCATACCGTTTGGTTTGTTGACCTTGTAGGTAAGCTATATTCATTTCGGATCATCTCATACGTTAGACTAGTAAAAGAAAGCAAGAAATGCACCTCTTCGGTACATTTTTTTAAACATTTTTAAATTCAAATAACTTAACTTTAGCGTCAAAGAAAAATTCATATCAACATGTATAAGTGAAAACGTAGCAAAGTGTCTAATAAGAGAAACATTTCTAATAAGAGAAAAATTTTAGAAAATCTATAGAAGAATGAAAACTTGGTATTTTTTTAGTCTAGATTTGATGAGATAATAAAAGATTTCTATTTTTTCGCAAAATTTTTCGCAATCATACCTTGTAGTTCCATCCTTATAGTTTTAGAGTAGTGAAACAGTATTATTGAAGGTAAAAAACAACAAATTCTGATATAACTCTACGTAAAATTAGTAGCAAATATTTGCTTTTGATATATAACATACTCTGCCTCTATGCCTTCGGCTCATTTCCCTTATTTAAAACATCGTTTAACCCGATTCACAAATTTGGGTCTCCCTGTTAGCCAGAGAGCTTTCATTATTCTTGAATAATCTTATCACATCAATTAATTACTCATGTTTTTAATATAAAATATCGATTATTTATAAAATATTTACTTCCTAAATGTTTCATTAGCATTTCATTTCATTTCACTCTTGAATTCTTGAGGTGAGTTCAAATTCTTTTCAAACTATGCTGTCATAAAAATAACTAAAGTTTTAGAGTTTTCCTTTATATATATATATGTGTGTTATTTATTTATTTATTTACCGATGAAGCTGTTTATTTAAATTAATACCAAGGGAAAGTATTTCCTTTTTCTTTATACAATGCTTTGGGTCAGGAAAATAATTGAAAACTTTTGTTCGTAACCAGTAACAAAAATAAGAAGTTTGGAAATGTAAGAAAATCTTGATTAACTTCTCTCTATCTTGTTTTGTATTACGAAGCGAAAAATAATATTAGGAAAAAACAGCAAGGATAAAATGATCATCTGCAGGATTTAGTTTGAACCTTCCATCCTAAGAAACATCTGTCTTAAACAGAGGGTAGATTTTGCACCCTGTTTACAGGATATTTGTGTCAGATAAAAGAGTAGATTATTAGCTTTACTTCTGATTGTGATTGAGTGACATGGATCATTCCAACGTGACGTCACCTATTTGTGTTACTAACTTTTCCAATGTTTGTCTATGTTAATAGACTGTATGTGAACCAATGTTTTTACTGCAAACAATAATTCAGTTGTATTTTTAATTTTTTTTAATTCTATTTATCTTTTTTTATTTATCAGTGAAAAATGACTATATTTCAATTTGAAGTATTGAAATTTCCTGCTTACTAAATTATTGGCAGCCATTTACGTCTTCCATGTAGTTTTTTGCCCTGTTATTTATGTCTTCAATATTAATGTTTCATATTCCTTGTACTTCATTTTCTTTTAAAATAAGTAATTATTTGAATGTTATCAAAAATGTTTATTTATGCTACAAGAATTATAAATTTTGCCATTGAACTATAGAATTCTTCTTATAACTTTTCTCTTATAAGCATCATGTTCTTCTTAACGCATGAACTGTATAGGCGATTATTAGATTCAAAGCTTTTTGCGTTTTAAAAAGTGCTTCAGCATTTATCTAATCGGATATCAATTGTAAAGAATTTAAAGTGCAGGGCCCCTTAGAGAAATGAACTGGGGGAGGAGTAGTGATTGATCTATCAAGGGACAAAGTTTGAAATTTCAAGAAGTACATGTACAAAGATGTTATGTAGTGTTTATTTGAGTTTTAGCAATAGCGAAAGCTGAAGTTAAACTTTAAGATATTAAATGTTGAAATCATGTATATATTGTCCCATAAATGTTAATAAAAAATAAAGTTATGTCCGTAATTTGTTTTAACGATTCTTTGCGAGCTTTCATTTTTGCTATTTTCCTCAATTTTGGGATTTTAGTCTTTCAAGCAATACTAATAGTCATGCGTTGTTGCTCGTGAATGGTCACATGAGAGGTCCAGTCTTACCTGAAAATTTATTGCAAAACTTTTGAAGTCTTTGATTCCCTTTAACCCTGAAACTACCTACAATTAGATGTACCCATTTCTTTAAATGTTAAAAAAATCATTTTCAGTGGCTTGGCAGTTTTAGAGTTTAGGCACTAAACTCTTTGTCTGCCGACACAACGAAGTAGACAGACTTCAAAATATTCCGAGGAGCAAAAAAAATTAGAAATTTTTATATTTGGGCTTGAAGTTTTGTGAATCTAACTTGTTGGTGATGGTTTTATGTCAAAATGTTTTAAATACACATTTCCCTTCAGAACAGGTACCTCATCGCAAATTTCGTAATCATATCTCTTAAGTATTTCTTTACACATCTTCCCTTTCTAATTTATTTTTTTGATTTCATATTTCTCATAGTTTTTAATAACTATACATTTTTTTTCATTAAATCAAACTCAAGACCCTCACGGACAGTGACTAGGCCAAACAACCCTCCCCTTCCCTCTTTTTCGTTGGTAGGGCTTTATCTAGTGTATTGATTTTATTACCTGATATTAGTTTAAACGGACATGTAAACCTTTATTTTCCTTCCTGAAACCTTTATTTTACTAAATTTTTCTTCACTTAATTAATTATAGTTTATAATCTTGTACAAAATGAACTACAGTATCGTTAAAAGGAATGTATAGATTCCTTTCAATGCTATGAAATGATTAATTTTTATACGTAAGTTCAGAAACAATTTCTCCCAAGAAAGCACTTTCTAGGTAAATAATACAATACCTGTAAAAAGCCTGATAGAAATTCGCAATACTAAACACATTTGTTACTTTCTAAAAACTATGTTTGATTAATAAACAACTTACTTTTCAGAGGTAAATTTGGCACCGTTCATCGGTGCTCAGAAAAGGCTACAGGAAAAGTTTTTGCAGCAAAATTTATAACAACGCCAAAACCGCAAGACCGGAGTGATGTGGAAAGAGAAGTGGAGATAATGACGGTACTACAACATCCGCGGTTACTACAGCTATATGATGCATTTGATGACGGGAAGAAAACCATGTGTCTCATCTTAGAAATGTAAGTATTTTATCATAATATATTATATTTAAAACAAACTTCTGAATCTCGGACTCTATACAATTTTATAACAAGAATTACTAGGAAACTCTTCTATCTGTAGAAAAAATTTCCTGAAGAAATAATAATTTTTCATAAAGAAAATAAAAAACAAATTATATTAAAAATTGTTGAATGAATCTTTTGGGTACTTTTATACTGGGTGTCCGGGCTAAAAGTATTCAAAAGTTATGGCTTATTTTTACGGAACTACCCATTTGAATTTAAAAAAAAATATTTAAATAGAAAGAACATCTCACCAAGTTTTAATATAATCAATAGCACGACAATTGTCTAAATCAGGGGTCGGCAACGAGGTGCCCACGAAACAATTTTAATGTGCCCGCCGTTCAAATATCTAAATTTTAGGTATTTGAGATTAGAAATTTGATTTTAGATATTTTTCATTGTTTGATTTTAGATATTTGATTGAGAGAGATCAGTAGAGAAAAGGTATTTGAGCGGTTTTTAAATTTATCACCACAGGTGAAAGAATTTATATTATCCAGGAATAAAATTTGCTTAGAATTAGAAAAAAACTTTGGTTAATTGAGCTAGGCTTTCTAACTGATGTAACTGTAAAATTGAAGGAACTAAATATGAAACTACAGGATAGAAATTATCATATTGCTTCTATGACAAGTAGGATAAATGCATTTACAGATAAATTGGTGCTCTGGAGAAAGCATATGGAGAAAGATAATTTATCACATTTTCCAAATTTAAAAATGGTGATAGAAAATTATTACGTTGGAAATTCTACCAACTATCAGTTTGCCAAACATTTTGATTCCTTATTGGAAGAATTTAATACCAGATTTGAAGAATTTTACGAACTGGAGGCATTCTTGGCGTTTTTTATTGATCCTTTCTCTCATACAGAGGACGATGTGACTCATAAAATCGCAACATATTTTGATATTTCCAATACAGAGGACTTCTAATTCGAAATTATAAACATAAGAAATGACATTGAATTAAAATTACATCATAACGAAGAAAGATTCTGGAATTTAGTGAATGGAAATTTCATCCCCTTGTTGAGAAAACGTACTCTGAAATTGAACTCTCTTTGTGCGTCGAAAGATACTTCTGAATATATGTTTTCTAATACGAAATTCTTAAAATCAAAGAACCGATCAAGCCGCACTGACACTCATTTGGACCATTGCCTGAGAACTGGGAATTCTACTTAAGGGCCACATTACAACGAGTTGGTCGCAGATTTGCAATGTCAGATATTGCACAAATTATCAATTTTAAGATTATTTTGTTTAAATTGAAATTTTAATTTATGTATTGAAAAATTATGTCACATTAATATTTTCATGTTTAAATATTAACCTCCCCCCCCCTCCTCCTCTTCATCCAGGGGTGCCCGCCGAACTCCCGCATTTTTGAAATATGCCCTCCTAGTAAAAAAGTTGCCGACCCCTGGTCTAAATGGTAATACGGTTCTCACCAAGTGTTTCGTAGTATATCAGGAGTTATTACACAAATTGCTTGAAGGATACGCTTCTTCAACTCATCCACAGTTTCAATTTTATTGTTTATACACAACAGATTTAATGAATCCCAAAGCAAAAAAGTCTAATAATTCCTGATATGCTACGAAACACTCGGAGAGAACTGTATTACCATTTAGACGTTAGTCGTGCTACAAAAGGTGCACACATCGAAATCTATGATACTATGATATAAATCTATGACTGATATTAAAACTTAGTCAGATATTCTTTCTATTTAAATAATTATTTTAAAATTCTAATGGGTACTTCCGTAAAAATAAGTCTTGACTTTTGGATACCTTTAGCCCGGACACCCTGTATTTACTAAACTGTCAGTGGAATTATTTCCCTCATGATAAATATATTTGAAATATCTGAAATGTCCTTGATTACTTTTTAACGATATTTTTTAACTGATCTAGAAGCGTGAACTTTTATCTTTAAACCTATTTGCGTGTTCAATACTCTTGTATTAAGGAGATTTTTTCCCCTAAATGTATGTCGTGAGGACTACAGACAATAAAATTTTTACACATGGTTGAGAAGCGAGAACAAAAACTCATTGTTAAGCAATTTTCTTGAATGTAGTTAAAAAAAGAAGAGAGAAAAGCTCTTTTTTTCCCGGAAATTTTCTGTCTTGTGAAAGAGTTATACGCATATTACTGAATACTAAGTGTGTTTCTTCCGTCAAATTTAGTACATGTTTAGAGTTTCGTCAACTGTTGACTAGTTTTAGCCTCATCATACTTAATTGATGGACTGGGAAACTACAGTGATAGGACTTATATTTGTAATAAACTGCATGATATGAGAGAACTCGTGAGGAAGGATATTTAATTGATGTGAGTTCCAGACAATGCCATGGTTTCCGAATGATAGAAAACTAGCCTCCGAGGTTAGTAGATACTGGCTAGATACTTGCTTCTGATTGAAGATCATTATGGTGCCACCCAACCAATGAAAAATAGAAAACGATTATGGAAAGGCGAAATTTCATGGCAGAAAATAATAAGCATCATCGAAAGAAAGAAAAATAAATGAAAAAAGTCTACATGTCACATTCTTTGTCATTGGCTTAAAAAGAAATTGAAACATATGAGAAATGCCATTAAAAGTTTAATACCCGCAGCTGGCAAAAGGTTTTTGTCAGTTTCGCCTGACCGGTAGAAATGAGTAGGGGAAAGTATGTGGAAGAGTTGAAAAAGACTGCGGAATGTTGAAAACTAATGGTAAAAAAAAAATTCAGCATCATCGGATGATAAATAAATAAATAAAAAATATACAGGCCAATATCCTTTGTCGTTAGTCTCAAAAAGAAATATATACACGTGAGTTATGGAATTCGAAAAATAAAAGTTCTTGTTATCGCCGGGATTGTATTTTTATTTTGTTTTGAGAATGCTGGCTCCAGGTTAGGGTGCCCAATTGATCCTCTGTCCTTGCAGATAATTGTCAAAAACTGTCTGAAGGCGTTCAAAGAGTTATTCCATTTTTCCCCTGCATTTTCAAACCGTAATCATGTATTAGCTTCATGATCTCTATATATAAAACAGTTCCGTAACTGACTGACTCACTGACTGACTGATTGACTGACTGACATACGATGCACAGACCAAACCGCTGGACCTAAAGAGCTGAAATTTTGCATGGCGATTCTTCTTATAGTGTAGGGGTGCAATAAGAAAGATTTTTAAAAAATTCTTAGATTTTTTTAAATTAAATTTTTAAGCTGCTTTAGTAAGTTTTTTTAAGTTTGCATTTAAAATAATGATTTGAGGATTATAAAATTTATATCACGAGAAAGATTATAAAAATTCCTTTAAAATGAAATCTTTTTCGAAACTTTACCTCCATTTCCTGATTTTTGGTGAGTTTTTAAAGATTAATTTTTAGAATTTAATTTACTAAATTCTGATCACGTGATTTCTTTTTCTGGTACTTTAAATAAATTTATAACAACGTGAATAACAACTAAATAGACAAAAGAAATATTTTTTTTTCTTGCTAATGCGGCAGACGATTGGACATTATCCAGAAAAAATATTAAAATTCAATAAAAGATATTATGTTCCTCAAACTGTACTATATTAACTGCACTGTATTCTTTAGTATGTCCTATTACATTTAATTTGAATATTTTCTTCTACATTATTTTGTCTATAAAAATATCCCTTACGATTTTTTTATAAATATATTTTTTTGTTTTTTTTTTGCATCAATTGTATACATTGATCGTCGTATTTATTATATACCTATATATATATATATATATATATATATATATATATATATATATATATATATTGTCATTAATTACATACATTGACCGTTGTATTTAATTTGAATGTACTCCGTAGCGAAGTGCGGGTTTTCAGCTAGTCATGTTATAAATAACCACACTTTAGGATTCATTAAGTCTCCTTCTCAATATAGTTGATTATGTACTTTAATTTATCTTATATTATCTCCTTTTACACTGCAAAAATTTTGTTCGAGACTATTACTTGTGTCCAAATTTCTTGCAATATCCAATTCGTAATTGGATTATGCTAAGATCTGCATAAAAAAAAAGTCTAAGCATAGATCCTGTGATTTCGTAATTCCAAAATTTGAAGTTTGTACAATGAATGATATCATAACATGTATAAAAATATTTACATAAATTTAGAACGACATGCTTATACACGTGTTCAAGTGTGTAATACCATTCAATGGGTGCTGCTATTCAGAGCGTTGCGACATTCCTTAGTAACGAGAGAAAACATTTTTCGATTCCGTCGTTTTCAAGGAGGGAGGATCGTCTAACTCCTTACTTACAAACTGACAGCCAGACGCAAAGCTTCAGAAAAGAATTGTTTAAAAATAGCTCATCGCAGCTATTCGAAACAGTTCCAAGAGGGAAGAGTGAATATCTTTATTGAATCTTAAACGAAACTGAAGGAAAGCGATAGTGAAGTAAAGTGTATTACTTCTTCCACTCTCAATTACTTAAACACAATAGAGTAATTAATTATCCATGGACAATCAAGTTGATGTATGACTCGTAAACTTCAAATTCTTTCAGAATTTATTCTAATGCTGGGTCAGACATTACAAATTGAGAATGAGCTGGAAGGTATTCGGACTTCGAAACTATGATAAAAGGAGGTGTCTAATTAGAATGAATCGCATGACCAGTCAAAACAATAACTTTTTCATCTCTTTATTTATTTTTTATCACTGAAATTTTAAGGGTTAAAAACTCCCTTACATCTTTAAGAAGTGTATAAAATGCCTATGAATCAATCATATTCTTTAGATTTCCGATATTTTTGTTGACACTTTAGTGATCCAACGAATTTTCCTAGTTATCGAATTCTATAAACTAAATTTAAAGAATTTTTATAAGCTAAGTTTATTTGAAACGCCATAAACTTAGTTTTCGTTACCCTCCAAGTTGTTTTTCAAATGTGATATAAAAATGTGTGATGGAAAAATCCAGAGATAACACTCTAAAGAGTAAACAAAAATAGCATTTATTAATGTATTAATGCTTATTTTTTAGTAAATCATAATTTATCTCGTCTTATTATTAGCAAATATTTGGTTATCTCCTTTTCCCTAAACATTTGGGCAGCATCATTTATACAGTGCTTTCATGCGTTGAGAAAAAATGTATAACTATGAGTAACTTATACAGGAAACTTAAATTCACCCCAAAAAATCATATAAAAAATTATTACAGTCTGAAAGCACAAGGAAAAAGGCAGATATAAGGCCTTTTTACCACTGTTGAAGATATATATATATATATATATATATATATGGGTAGGGGTGAATAATACCACATCATCTTCAGAAATTAATAACACATCATCTTCTATAACAGGGAGTTTACTAATGTTTCATCCTTCACACATTAACTTGCCCCACATATTACAGTAATTTCATGTGGTCAATGTTCCATTCTGGTCAGCTTTCTGAAGCGTTGATCGACAAGGAGGAAATAAAAGCCTCAGCTATTATTTTTTTAATTAGTAAAGAAGTTAGTTCTCTCTATATATATATGGCCCTAAACAGTTTCCGAGATTGGGAATGTAAAAGAGAAATAGACATTAGTAAGTTTTCCAAAATGAACTAGCTAAGGTTTAATACTGAAGCAAAGCGAATAGGGAGGGAAAATTAGAAGTGTAGCGAAGAAAAGAGAGATGCCATGGTAAAAATCTTTTGAAAATATAGGAGACTATCTTTAAAAGTTTGACTGCTTTCGTCGCTTTTATTTTTGAAATCTTATAAAAATAAAAGGGACTCTTATAAAAATAAACTTATAAAAATAATATCTTATAAAAATAAAATCATATTTAATGCTGAGAGAGAGAAAAAAAGAGAAACTGATAACTCAGTATCTTTTAAAAATTCAAATTTCAAATTACTATATCTGCGGACGTAAGATGTCAGAAAAAATAAGTGTATATCCAACAGAAATTTTTTGTGACCTTGCTTCTGTTTATTATTACATTAATTCCACTCATCTATTTTATGAAATGCAGAGATAAAAAGAAGTTTAACTAAAACAATCTTGTTTCAAGACTACAGAGATAATGACGTATCTTATTATAGTATACCCTCAAAGGAAGAGGTTTAAACAAATACCTAAGAAGCTAAGAAACGGATATTTCCAATGATAGAAAATAAAATATTAAACTCGTTTCAAAGTTTGCTTTTATCTGATAGCTATGGTTCTTGACAATAGATCTAGTTCAAATTTTCCATGAAAGTAAATTTTTTCTTACTACTGTCATGTCAATTTTACCCCATTGCTCTTGGACCGTTTTCCAAAGTCCATTCAGTGTTTTTGGATGCCGTTTTCCTAAGGCTCTTTTTAATAAACCGAAAGCGCAAAAGTCCATTGGAGAAACATCAGGTGATTTTACAGGTATTTCATTAAATGGGATACACTTTATTCATGTTTCTGATTTTTTCTTTGTTAAATAAACGGCAGTTGATTTATACGTGTAACTAGTGGCTTTGTCCATATGAAGCTAAACTTTATCAATGTCTTTTCCATATAAGGCTGGAATTTCTTCTTCAAAAATTAGTTCTAAAATTTTCTACTGATAGTAGAGTGAACTCATTTTGGCTTTACTTGACACTTTTTTTATTTTTAATTTGCCGTTGTAACAAAATCCTACAACTATCATGAATCCCTTTGTGAACTTTTCTGTACACTGATGAAGCCATTTCGTACGGTCATTCCCGTTAATTGAGCAATAGAAAATTGATCTTTTTTTATTAGATTCACTTTAATACACCCATGCCTCATCGAGTGTTACCACAAATTTCCATTTTTCAGAAGCTAGGTGTTTTTCATATAATTTTCTACAATTTGTTTTTCTTTCAGCAATATGCTTTGGCATAAAGCAACTGAACTTTAGGTTTAAACATCTTTTTGAACTTCAAATCTTTATGAATGTTTTTACTTACAGTGCCAGAAGACATTCCTAGATTCGATGCAATGAATCTTTGAGTCGGCGGATTTTCTTTTAGGATCAGAGACTTCACTTTCTTGATATTTACTTGCGTTCGAATAGTCTTAGGATGAGGTTTCGCGGTTATGTTTTAATTTTTACTTTCAGTTAGAAGGTTTTTCCTTTCATATTCAATGTAGTATAAATACTTTTTTTTTTAAATGCCATAACCATGATTTTTACACCGCTTTATATTTTGTTGATACGAATATTTCTCCTCGGAAAGCGCAGTTACGTAACCTTCGAGCCATCAATCAATTATAGGAGCCATTTTCAAAATAAATCTTTTATTTTACATTCCAATCAAAACAAAACAGTAGCAGACGATTAATCTGAAGTTTCCAAATTTTTAACTCAAAATGCAAACGACAAAAAGAAATTACAAAATCGTTTCCATAAAGTGCGAACGACCTTCTGTATTTAGACGGCTTATAAGCATGCTACCAATTGTAATCTCACAATCACTATTTTATATTTGTAAGTGTAATAATGTAGCTTAAACAACTTAAATATGCATAAAACATTTGAACAAGTGGACCAAAGAAGCAGAATTTTTGTTTGCTTTAATTCTAAGCTGGCAAGTATTAAGGAAATATATAGAAAGCAAATGATTTATGTAGATACTATTGAAATTTTCTCCCGGATGCCGTCACACGTATTGAAAGCAAACTACAGTCTTAATTTTGAAACTTTTAAGGATACAAAGATATATATATTGCTCTCATACTAATTTTATGCCTTTGTCTTTGCAGCATAGAAGGAGGAGAGTTATTCGAAAGGGTAATTGATGAAGATTTCGTACTTACAGAAAAGGCTGTAACCATATTTATGAGACAAATATGTGAAGGGGTGCAATACATGCATTCAAAAAATATCCTTCATCTGGACATGAAGGTAATAGTTTCAACAATTTTTTAAGATTATTTGCATTTAGACATTAAAGTTTACGTAAATTCTAAAGTACTTGTTTATTTTGATTATAACTCTTTATGCAGTCGTTATAACTACGCACCTAGGATTACATGGTATTATGGGGATGCATACCCTTTAAAGGCCAGGAGACTCGACAAACATATCCCTATTTTCATTCATCAGTAGTTACTGAAATAATATATTCAGATATTTGAAAATTTTACTGTGAGTTAAACACTCTTTCTTCTTTATAAATGTGGCTCAGTTTTTTTCTAGCTTGAAAAGAAATTTTCTAATTGTTTAAAATTTTAACCATTGTTTTTTTCATTGTTATGTCATTTCGCACATGATATCACCAAGACAGTTGGCTAGAATACCATGAAATTTTATACACGGGCAATATAAACAAGTATCATTAAAATGACCTATTATTATTCATTCCTGACATAAAAATTTTAATTTCAGTAAAATTTATCAATTTTTTTTTCGAAATTTTAAAATTTTAAAAAAATCCTTTTTTTTCTATAAAAAACTAAGAATTTGGATTTCAAAGAATTTCATTTTAAAGATATAATTTTACAATATAATTTTAAAACTAAAAAAATATATATATTCATTAATATACGGACGCAAGTCTGCGTGCATTGCCATAACAATGAAAAAAACAATAGCTGTAATTTTAAAAAATTAAAATATTTATCTTCGACCTAGAAAAAATTGAGAGCCATATTTATAAAGAAGAAAAGTGTTTAACTCAAAGTAAAATTTTCAGATTTCTGAATAAATTATTTTAGTAACTACTGATGACTGAAAATGTGGATATGTTTTTCGAGTCTCCTGTTATGTGTCCCCTTATATACTTAGGATTATGATATGCTCTCAGGATAACCATTACCATTTCGACATGCTTTGATCTTTGAAAGCACTAAAACAATATAAAGAATATAACAATAAAAACTTGAAGCCAAATCTTTTAAAACATCTCTCGAAGACGGGAATATACGGCTATACCTTTTGGTAAGGTAAGCGTTAATTTCACTCAGCTATGCAGCGATACAATAACCCAAAGAGCTCAAAATTCAAAAGTTGTTGTAAAAAAAAATTAATTCCTAATATGGTATGCTATACCAATGTTGGATGAACATAAGAGAAGAGGTAATACATTTATTATCAATATTTACAACTCTTTATCAAATTCTTAACATATCTACCGATTATGAGGTACACTCATTTCGGAATGCACTGCGACTAGAAAAATTTCAATCGTTTATGCACTGTTCGATAGAGAGTGTATGTTTTATACCAGTCTATTTGCATGATGGTGGCAATAGCATATTTAAAAAATATTTCAGGGTTTTCCCCTTTTCACTCTTCTGTTCCGTCGATTTTATTATTTAATAAGCAGGGCATTAGCCATAATGGAAGCATATTTCCAAGAAAAGATTTCTCGTCTAGTTTCAGTCGTAGTAGTTGGAATTCACCAGAGCTTTACTAATGGAAAATACCCCTCAATTTCGAAGCAATGCCACATATGGGGAAAAACCTGCATTGTGTCATTTATCAGCAAAACTCTCTTCCTGAAACTGAAAACAAAAAATATCTGGGAAGACAGGGTACCCTTTTTGTAAATGTGCAGTAAACGCTTTGCTATCTAGTAAAAATATATCTGCAGTATCTGATTATACTTTGAAAACCGTATTTTTAAAATCCTCCTGTTCTTAAGTTGCATTGGATGTACTGTAATTAGTGAATCCATGTTAAAAGCTGTATGACAATTTATATTAATATTGATGAAAGTCTACTATTATTAGATAAAAATTACTAATAATCTTTAGCAGCACAACAAAACAAATACGTAATTTGTGAAATGTCTTTAGTTGCTCTATATGTAACGATTAAAAATCTGAAAACTTTCTGATGCCGCATTTACACATTCGCGATCGCGCCACCTGCAAGACATTCGCGAAACATTAGTCACGCTCCTGCATCGACGCGAATGACCGTTCTCAAATTCGCGCCTCTTGCTGTCATTTGAGCTTACGTCAGCCAGTCGTCTGACATCTGGCGTCATTCGCCCCTTTGACTCGTGCCAGAAAACCGCCGGTGAGAACACGATTTACACATTCGCCGCCCGCAATTCGACTCGCCGCTACCGCGACTGTGTAAATGCGGTGTGAAGTGTTAATACTTTTCTTCTACGGTGGCATTCGGGTCCTGGTTGTCTGTTCTTCTTTTCCTTTAGCTCGTTGCATCACAACTAATTTTTTAATATTTTAACGAATGACTGACTTTTGGTACAAATTCACTATCATGTGATATCGCAATCATTGATGAAATGGCAAAATTGTACACGTGATGAGAAAATACGCATCTCAATAGAATTTATGAAAATTCTCATTCAAAGAATTTTTAAATAATTGCATGTGTTTATGTGAAATGTTATCATGTCATTTATCTTATTATAAGTTAATATAACAAAGTAAAAAATCTCGTCCTACGAGATAGGTTCTAAAATACTTTTGCACTGTTATTATTGATGAGGTATATAGATGAAAACTAGCGAAATTATTCCGATTATAAAAGTAGAGACGAAGTGAAATGTGATATTGAAGTAATAATATTATTAAACTACAGGGGTTGGTTATTTTGCTTCTAGCTGTTACTAAATTTAGTAGATCTCTAGAATATAATTAATACATAACGCCAAAGACTATTGTCTTTTACATGGGAAAAGTTACATTATACATGTGGGAGGGAATTATTAAGTAATTTGAAACTTATTATGCTTAGCCCAATGTAGATGATCTTGTCCTGAATTAAATGCATTCATAATTGCACAGACACTGGTTTGATGTCAATTAATGTGCAAGTAAAACGGTTTTATACCTTTTAATTTCGATTCATTTTTACACTGTGCTTCGCGCCTTTATTATACGATCATTTTGGTCTGAGAAACAAATGCTTAATGTAATAATAATATAGAATTTCTCAATATAATAAAGTGAATTTGTCAATCATGTACTCTAATACATTTTTTTAAGTTTTGTTTCTCTTTGTATCAACTCAATAAACGTCATGTCTGAAGAAATATTTTTCTTTAATTCCAGCCCGAAAATGTCTTGTGCATTAGTCGGACAGGCAACAGGATCAAACTGATAGATTTTGGTCTTGCAAGAAAATATGATCCAAAGAAGAAACTGAAAATTCTGTTTGGTACCCCTGAATTTGTTGCACCTGAGGTTGTTTGCTTTGAGACAATTAGTTACACCACAGATATGTGGAGTGTTGGCGTTATTTGCTATGTCTTGTAAGCATATAATTTTAAAGTAAATTGATTTATTTTAATATATTTTTCCTATTATTTTGACGTCTATGCTAATGTTAATTATCAGCATACACTAGATAAGTACATTTAAATCACAATCATAACTTCTTGCTAAGGACCTGAGGAAGCATAGTGGTAGAGTGTTAGTTTTCGGACTGGAGGTGTTCAGTTCGAATCTTGAGGAGCGATGTTAAATGACTTCGTATCTAGGCCGGGTATGGGCAGGTTTTTATCTCTAGACCTAAAAGTCTTTCCATGAGGTTATCGGGATGGGGAAAGGTGCGAGCCCTCCAGATGTTGCTCTTGGATATGCTCGTTCAAAACTGAAGTGGCACCAGGGGGCAATATCACTCCCCCGTATGGTGATACCAGCTAAGAAGTAGTCAATAATTTGTATTTTGGGTGAAATATGTCTCAGGAGAAGTGTCTCCACATAAAATAACGCTTTGTTAAGCGCGGAAAGGAAATAAGAATACACAGTTTTCTAAAAGTTTGTGTTACCAACATGTATTTTAAACAGAATAATTAAATTATCTAATAAAATTATTACGTATAATTTTATGAGCTATTCTGTATAAAACCTTTTTCTTCTCGTTAAGCACCGAAATTATATTTGAATGTACAGTATTGACATTCTATTCGATATTCAAATAAATTTTTAAAGTATAAGTTCGGATAGAAGAATAATTTTATGTATATCTGATAATTATGTAAAATTTCTTTAATATTTTTTTGCAATCGAGAGTTCTTTACAGCTGGCTTTCTCACTATTTAGAGAATCCTTTTCAATCCATGCTGGTATAGTGAAAATGCGCATTAATTCGCAAGTTAAACATGTATCATTTTCAAATAAACCACTTTATTAGGATTTTTTCTCGGTTAAAGAACAGTTATTTTTTAATTTAATTTTTTTAAATGAGACATGAAATTGGATTGTTTGTTTGTCTAGTGATTTACTGTGAAACTTACTGTTCCTGACCTTTAAACTTCAAATATTTAGAAAATACTAGGGATAATTCTTCAGAGTTTCTATACAAACATCTATACCCAAATCAAGTCTGAAATACTACTTGAAAAGACACTTTGTCTATCATTACAAAGTTTATGTTGAAATAATGACTTAGATGGAAAGCTATTGTAGTTAAATAATTTTTTTAACTTCAACAGCAGTGTCTGTATACACTTTTAAATTATATCAGGTCGAAATATTGTAATTATCCCTTTCCTTGCTTACATGCTTTTAAATACATCATCTTCTTCTCCTTTATTGACATAAGCATCTTCTACGCCTAATGAAGTGGAAACCCTCCTTTATATGACTTTAAACATTTTTCATTCTTCCTATTTGGACTAATGTTTTTAAACAGTATTTTCAATTCTTTACTAAGCGAAAAATTTCTCAAAATAGCCTTTTTTTAGCCGGTTTTTCAATTTTTAATTTATTAATAAGCACTATAGTTTTAGAATATTATTTTTTAAGAAGAGATGTTCTTATTTTTAATTAACAATTTATTACACTATTTTTCCGAATTGGCTTTTTTAAAGCAGTGTTTTATTTTTAGTTCTGATTCTATTTTTCTCTAAAACCTCAGTATCATAAATCATTCCACAGGCAATATCTCTTTATCTATTGTAGTTTTTGTTTTGTATATGATCTGATATCGATGACACTTATTTACTTAGTATTATTTTCATTAAGTGATTACTTTCTTTGACCTTAGTACCCCAGATATGTCTATTCAAAATGTTGACGTCTTTTCCCGAGACCTTGAAAAACAGTCTTAACGTCGAAAATGAACCAGGCCTTTATAATTTTTCCAGTGTTGTTTGCGAGTAGCGAAAAAAATACAAACAAAAGAGTTCTAAGGTCAGTTTGTTTCTCTTCAATTACGTCTCGAAGATGAAGTCTCGTCTTGATCATGAAGTACAAAATGTTAATGACGCTGAAAAAATCATTATTATTTTCAGTTTTTAGTAAAATTTTTAAAAATATCATTATTTTATATAAACCCATTCATTTTTAAGTATGTTATTCTATTGAAAAGGGATTTTATGTTTTAACATTCTTGTACCGCATGACTCTTGATTGGTTTAATTGAGCTTTATGAATTCTATGAAATATGAGGCAAATATTTTACATTTTTCAGCATACAGCGTTCAATTTTTTTCCAGTGCCCTCTCTAAAACCACATTACATTACTTTTAATGTACACAACATACAATTTTACACTTGCGATTACACTTAAATAAGTTTTACAAAAACTATTTAATCTCAGTTACAGAAAAAATTTATTACATATTTCTGTTTCAGATTATCTGGATTATCACCATTTATGGGTGACAGCGACATGGAAACTATGGCTAATGTCACAAGGGCTGAATGGGATTTTGAAGATGAGAGCTTTGACGAAATCTCTGAAGATGCAAAAGATTTCATTTCCAAACTTTTAATTAAGGATCGACTGTAAGTTTTAAAGTTTTTAGTATTTCGGCTAGGTGCAATTATAGCTTATCTTACTGTTTATAATTTAGCATTATAGCAAATTAAATATCGTAATCATTTTCTGTATTCGAATATTAATTTAACTGCTTTTTATTTTAATAGACAGCGTCTTGATGCTACTCAGGCTTTAAATCATGCATGGCTAAGGGTAAGTATCAAGTCTTTTTATGCTCAAGTCGTATCAAGTCGTAACATGCAAACCCTTTTCAAATCTATGTATTGTAGACACTTGTTCAAGTATAGAAACTTATAGATACATTCTGGAATTTTGAGAAGCAATGTTTTTTGCTACTAGTCTTACACAGGATAACTAACATGAAATAAATTAAAATATTAATTCCCAAGAAACAAAAAGTTAAGCATAACATAGTTACTAGAGAATATCTTACTAACTAAATGTCGGAAAGAAACTAAACTTGCTGTTGCTTGTGTAATGACGTAGCAAAGGTACAAATGTACGACCCCAAAAAACTTTGAATTATGCATTTTATAGAAAGAATGAATCAAAACGTGACTTTCAATTTTTGTAGAAAACAAATCAGTAAGCACTGGTTCAAGGACATTCATAATGGTCGTGGCTATTTCTTACTGCCACGTGAGCCTCACACCAATTTTCATGCTATCCTTTGAGATTGTTTAGGATTTGTATATACAACAAGTTCCACTGCTGCAGCAGAGCTATTTTCAGGTCCAGAATGTCCTTGGTTATGACTGACGGGTGCAGTTCTTATGGTCATGGAATTCAAACCCGCAGACTTTCAAGACCACTAAATTTGCAGGATATCTTCCCTTTGAAATTTTTTTCGAACAATGACATTACTAAGGGCGTGGATTATATCATTTATGAATATAAAAAGTGAAATCACATCACTTCAGAAGGCACGAACATAAGGTTTCACTAAGTCCTCTCGGTGCTTTTAATCAGTAATAAGACATCTGCCGCAAATGTGGTGTTCTGCGCGACAATACAAAGTTATCGCCGTCCCTATACTTACAAACCACTACCTCGAAACTGGTAAACTCTGTGGTGGTAAGAGAATGGCATTGTGTTCCCGGCTTTCCCCTTATGACGTAACGTCAATCAGTCTTTAAACTAAACTGGACATATCATACAACAGCATATTTCCCCCTTGGTTCAGAATTCACTCTCGATACTCTTCATTCCACTGTGTGGGTTGCGATAAGCTTGACACAATCTACTGGACTTACAGACCAGTTATCCCGAACCTCCTGTAAAGAAATTATTTGAGTACAGTTGTTACTTTGGCAGTTGTCAGTTCTCTAAAACATTGACAAGCAGATATCATCCTGAGCCTTTATACAGCTATTGTCAGATACTGATCCTCCTGAGGGATTGTCTTTCTTGGACAACTTCTGTCCTGCTAGTCTTCGAGCATCTCCAAAGTTTTATAACATTCTTCTTGGTCTGGATATTACACACTAAGACACATTTCTTAAAACTTATGTCTTCGACTTTAAAATTTTTCCAATGATGAAACCCTTCAAAGGGAAGGTTACTCGAGGTCTAAAGGCCATAATCAGCCCATGCCTAATAATGCATTAATGAAGCTGCGATATGCGTCTCTTGCTTCCACATACACGGTCAAATTAGACCAAACAAATTTTCGTGGGTATAGAAGTCGTTTTGATGTGGTTATAATCATGCAAATTTCTGAAGTTCTATTAGAATAAACTCTTTAATTCGTCCATTTTAAGAATCATACTTAACTTTGAGCCCCGAAGTATTACCACTGGTAATCTTACTGTTTTAAAATAGGTACATAATATTTCGATGATTAAATCTTCCTTGCTGCGATATAAATATATAATTTCGATAGAAGATACGATTAAAGTACTCTTAATATACTCTAAATATCCCAAGTTTAAATAAACATAATTAGACCAGACCTAAATGTGTAGTACGTACATATGTGTATTTATTGTCACGTAGAAGTGTGAGATACACCGAATAAACCAGCACGCTGTTACGGTCAAAGAAATTTATTAGCAGGATACGAGCAGGAAGTAATCACACTAATGATCTCCTTCAGCCTTAGGGAAGTCTCTTATATACAACTTAAGAACTTTCTAGAAATAAGGTAAATTATCATAACAAATTAACATAAACAAGAACTTTCTCGAAATTCTGAGAAAGGTAACATAAATTAGAATAAAAGTAAAACCAGAAGTTACTGACTGGATTCGAAGCGACGACCTGTCGGTCAGCAGTCCAGTGCTTTGACCATCTGGCCGTGCTGCTACTTGCAGATACCTTCAGAATGGGGTTATATATATATATATATATATATATATATATATATATATATATATATTCATGGATTGTACGGTGTCTGAGTATGTTTATTGTATAGATCATACTTATCTGAAACAATCCATTGGTTTTTAGACATTATTGACACCGCTGAAGATGAAATATTGTCTAAAACCTCTTTCAATCTTATCTTTTCATCTTTTTGGTTCCTGGCTGTAGTAGCTTTAGTACTCATACTAGTTTTTCTCTTTCAACTTTATTTTATATATATATATATATATATATATATATATATATATATATATATATATATATATATATATATATAATTATCCTCATTTACTGAGAAACGCTCAAATAGAGACGGTACATAATCAAAATTTTTTTCAAAAAACATAACGGATTTGTTATTTCACATTGCGATAGTCCTGAAATACAGGATGAAAGTTAAAACATACCACAGCTCTACATTCCTCTCTTGCTTCACTTCGTTAGATCAAGCGATATCATGTAAATTTTGTGTAATTAAATACGATCGTCAATGTTGATGAGTATAATAATTTTCTCCTAAGGCAGACTTAAATCATATGCATATTTTTTTTATCCTCCAGAGGGATAAAAAGAAGCAAGAAGTTACTATCGATAAGAAGAAACTGAGGAGGTTCGTCATCAGGAGAAGGTGGCAGGTATGTTTCCCAAAGTCCAAATGGCGCATTCTGTATTCCCCACATGTAACCACTGAAAAGTTTAATATAAAATTTCATTTTTAAATGTAAAGGATATGGAAGTCAAGTGTTAGCAACCCATTCGCTATTATTAAACACTGCACATTTTTTCTCATTTACAAGAGGCTATCTCGGGAAAAAAAATCCATTTTTTACGAAGTCAGTTAATTCTCTTGTAATCAAAATGTCTTTTGAATAACCAGTCTCCGCATATACGTCAAAGACAATTGTTTTCTCTGTTTTGTCAGGAAAATGTCTCTATAATAGCCTGAAAATAGTTTCAAACTATTTATACCTATGATTAATGAAGTGAAAGTACAAACTCATCTAATACTTTTCTAAATAAATTCATTTGTTATGTTCCGTAAAGTTCGCTTATTGTTTCCCCCTTTGTAAAATTATTCCTTTTAAATACACTTATATCTGAGCAAGGACAAACGAAGTTTTAAAAAAAAGTTGTTGACAACTAGGTTTGGTGACTTTATATTCATTACACTGACCTTGAATGAAAACAGATTTTACATGAAAAAAACTCGAAAAGACAAGCTTTGATGTTATTCCGTCCAAGGGAAGAGAATAATCACTCATCCATTTTGATTTCGTCAATGACATATAAAAAATAAATGTACTTAGTGCTTTGATCCAGCAAACAAGCAGGGATAAACAACTGATACGAAGACGATAACTCACTTTTGGTAATATTTACGCAATGCGTGACTTTTAAAGTGTTTACAAAAATATTTAGCACTTGCTGAGAATTTTTTTTTTGTGAATGATAGTCTAATAATTAAATTTCTTTTAGAATAAAATTCAAAAGAAGTTTTAGAATAAAATTTGATTTAATTAAATACATTTTTTAATTTATTGAACAAATTTTTATCACTAATAGGGATATAATGTAAACATTAAAATTGAGCGAATTTACGAGATGATTAATGGAAGTTTCAAACAGTTCGACACATGTTCGACACATGTCTAGTTAGATTGAATAGATAACTATTAAACATTAAATTTCCGACGTTTCTACAAATTTTCAAATTTTCTACTTGCTTCCTTTTATGCTGAAATTATAACATTGAAATTTTAAAAATGCTATTAAACCTTATTATTTTGCGGTAAGTGTGATTTTCTCATACGTCAAACATACTGACGTAACACTGAAATTCAGATATTAAAAATATAAAAATCAGAACTTTAAAGAGCTAAATTATCTGAAATTGGAAAAATCCTACGTTCTGTTGCATAGAATAAACTCTGCCATTATCTCTTTTGACTTAAAAACAAAGAGATTTTCTCTTTGTCCCAGAAAAGGTTTGTTTATCGGATCTCTTATGAGTTAAAAAAAAGTAAGTCTGCAGTACAAGTCCTTGAAATGATAAAAATTTTATTCTTGCCTTGCATATTTCCTTCTCGAAAAAAAAAATCGTAAAAGAACCTGTAGTTACTTATCTGCTGTTTTGCTTGTTTTTGATCATTAACGGTATCTGGTTCAATTAAAATAACGGCGAAATATCACTATTATTGAAAAACTGAAATTTATAATTCAGTTTTATTAGTAATTTAATAATTAATGATCTAAATATGTAAGAAATATAACTATAGATCTTGTCATCGTGATATATGCCAACCTTTAGGTTGCTGTGGTAAACTAAATAAAGCACAAAAAAAACTTTTTGTAAACAAATTTTTTAAAAACAAATAAACAACGAGAACATATTTTTACAGTCTAGGTATTAAATGAGGCTGATAATGGTATTTGGACTCGTGATTATTTCAAGAGGGTCTGATTAAAATTGTTAGATCAGTACCAGAATATACGAGTAATTATTTCTTAAAACTTCACAGATGAATTGTATGTAGATTTTGAAATTATTATAATCCAGTTGTCGGCCTCTGATAAACATGAATTTCGGCAATCATAAAACAAAACATCAAGTCTTTAAATTTATGACTAGTCTACAAAGTGAACTAGGTGTATTTAATGATATCATGGTCATCCTGTTACATTTGTTGCGATGGATACATGCTTAAAAGTGCCTTTAAATGTTACTCAGATTTCTCTAGTTGCTTTGACTTCACTGATTAAAACTAGTCAACCTTCCTCTGGTAATCTGAGAAAACTATTAAGGTTTTTACACAGACTGCATTAGTAAAACTATTTTGCTATAAACACTGGAAAATCATTTGCTCTTAAGAATTAATTAGAAAGAATTTAAAAATTAGTTTTTCGTATTCTTTTGAGAAAATATTGTGAATGAAACTCTAAACTTCACCAGTTCTAAGTTTCGACTCTATGTTTCATTATAATTCTCTTCCTCCTCAGAAAGAATATATTGTTGAAACTTCAAGAAATTCCATTTACCTTTATTTGAGTCCTGAAAAATAGTCTAGTTGTACTGCCTGCAAAGAGCTATTTTTACCCTTAAAATTATATAATATTGTAGTCAAAAGCATGGCTGAGTTTAAAGCAAGGATGGTTACTGATTTTTATAAAAAAGTTTACTGAGAAACACTTCATTTCATTTTTAATGACTTTTTGAGACAAATATACTAGTGAAAATTTTTATACTCTTTTCTTTTACAGAAAGCCGTAAATGCCTTGATTGCCCTCATTAGAATGGGTGCCACTATATAATTCAAAGAGTTTGGGATGAAGGTAAGAAATAATCAGTTTCTTTTTTTAACAAAACTAGTTCTTAGCTTTTTCGAAACGTACTGACATCGTAAATTTTTACAAACCCAATATTTAAGTGAAACTATAAAATGCCTTTTTTTTAAAGTAAAATTGCAAATCATGATTGAAAAAGCATCAAAATACACACAAATATTTAAATTTTAAATCTAATAAGATTTTTAAGCTGTTCAAAATGAATAAAGTAAAAATATTATATTTTATTAATTAAATATAAATAGTTATTTGAAAAATTAATATATATATACGAAGGTTATATGGATAAAATAGATGAAGCAGTTTTAAAATTATTTTATTTACTGTGATAAAGACTTTACTTAATATACCGGGTGGTTATAATTAAACTTCCCTAATAAACGGCATCCTACAGGGAAAACGGGTGAACGGAATGCAACGAAATTTCGTATATGGGCTATACACGAGATGCGCTCACGGAATTTCGAAAAAAAATATTTAGTTCCAAAATGTCCACTAGAGGGCGCCTTTTCGGCAAAACATGAAATTTAACACAACAAACGACCAAAACGGAATACAGAAACAATATTAACAATCCAGAACAAGAATTATGAGTAATAAAATGTAAAACCGGGAAAAGCTGTCAGTTGTAGGAGAAAAATGTTGAGATTTCATGCTTGGGAAGAAGAGGAAGCTTTATGCAAAACACGTTAGGGTATAAAACGTTTGCAGACGTTGTCATGTTTAAGTCGATGTTTCCGGCTGTACTAATGACGATCTCTTTAGATGAACGTGCGTTATTGGTGAAGCTGTTTTACGAAAACAAGGGGAATGCTTCTGCTGCAGTTCGTGAATTTCGTCGTAGAACGAACCTACGGCGTGGACCAATGTCTACTAAAGGTATCCGGGCCATGATTAAGAGATTTGAAGAGACGGGGAAATTATGAGTTCAACCTGGAATCGGCCGTAAACGTGTCACACCGGTACTTGTTGATGCCGTCAAGACAGCTGTTGACGCACAGTCACAGACATCAGAATTTGGGAGCAGTAGCGCGCGTTCAGTTTATCGACAGACAGGCTATTCTTACAGCACCGTCCGAAAAGTACTCAGAAACATAATGCACTACTTCCCATACAAGATCCGCCATACCCAGGAGCTGCTTGATAGGGACAAGCCACTACGTCTCTCATTCGCAGTCAGTTTTCTCATCAAAATGACTGTTGATCATGGCCTTGGAATTTTCTGTGGAGCGACGAGGCTCATTTCTACCTCAATGGGACAGTCAACACCCAGAATTGCCGCATTTGGGCTAAGGAAAATCCGCGGATCCAGACTGAATTTCCCCTACAGACTCCAAAGGTCACTGTCTGGTATGGATTCACGCCGACATTCATCCTTGGGCCATTCTTCTTTGGGGAAATCGGGAAACGTGGGCCTGTCACATGTTCCGTTACGGGCCGTCGGTACTATGACATGCTGCAGACGTTTGTTGTACCGGAACTACAGCAAAGGCGGGTTCTTACATCGACCATTTTCATGCAGGAGGGTGCGCCCCACATATCCATGGGTCCGTGAAGGCGTTATTGCTCCAACACTTCACAGAAGAACGTGTTATTAGTTGCTCCTTTCCTAATCTATGGCCACCACGTTCGCCGGATCTAACTCCGTGCGATTTCTGGCTATGGGGCTATTTAAAAATTCTGGTGTATCGTGGAGGTGTTGCGACGTTGAATGACTTAAAGAACTCCATAACGCTTCATGTGCGAAGCCTCACAACTGGTCAGTTACGGCCTGATGTTGAACACACTGTCCATCGATTTGAAATTTTGCAGGTGAATGAAGGTGGTCACGTGGAGCAGCTTTCCCTACATCGTCCTGGACACGATTAACAACTGCTCCTCTTGTGCAATTTCGTCCTAATCTGTTCTTGTTTCTGCAAACTGAACTGTTTTTGTTTTTCCCTTACCTTTACTTAATGTGGTTCGATGACAAGGTGATCAGAAACTAGTCAGTAGATGTTAATATTGTTTCTGTATTCCGATTTGGTCGTTTATTGTGTTAAATTTCATGTTTTTCCCGAAAAGGCGCCCTCTGGTGGGCATTTTGGAACTAATTTTTTTTTTTTTGAAATTCCGTGAGCGCATCTCTTGTGTAGCCCATATACAAAATTTCGTTGCATTCCGTTCACCTTTTTGCGCTGTAGGATGCCATTTATAGGGGAAGTTTAATTATAACCACCCGGTATATATATATCTAATCTCTGCATTTCAAATCGATAACTTTGAGAGTTATGTTAGCCAATTATATCACAATTTGGAAATAGTATTAGAAACTTCTCTCGTTGGTCAATAAAAAAACAACGTTTTAACGCGTAATTAATTTTGAAAACGTTTAAAAATAATATATATATATATATATATATATATATATATATATTTATTTATGTATTTATATATATATATATATATATATATATATATATATATATATATATATATATATATATATATATATATATATATATATTTATATTTATTTATTTATATATATATATATATATATATATATATATATATATATATATATATATATATATATATATATATATATATATATATTTATATTTATTTATTTATATATATATATATATATATATATATATATATATATATATATATATATATATATATATATATACAGAATTTTTTTTCTCCTAGTTTTAAAATGGTTTTGAATGGTTCCATTAAATGAACATTGCTAAAATACGTTGTCATAATCAGTCGAACGTAGGACAATGAATTACCTTCTTTATGCATTGTTTAGCCCTGGTGTCCAAAAATTTGACTGTAGAACTCCTAAACTAACCAATGAACTACATAATAAATTCTCAATGCATTAATGAGAATAACTTAAATTTAAAGCATTTAAATACTGTTCACTTTTTGTAAAACAGATAACAAATAAAATTCCAAGCTATTAGCTCCAACTAGTTCCGTTTCTTCGCACTTTTTCCGTTCAGTTCCCGTATTCCCTAGATCACTGAAAGACAGATGTCAGTTTTTGTAGATATTTTGTTGATACAATTTTTATTACAACTCTGTGATCGTCATTAAAATGTGCTCACATTTTTCCTTCCAGAAAACCTGGTGACTACAGAGCCGTGAGTGCGAGCCACAGATACCCATTCCTTACCTTGATCCCCAGTCCTCATTAACTCGATGCTGGAGTTTCGTCAGTCTATGTGTCAGACGCGGACGACTCTGACATCAGATAAAAGCAGACTTGCTAGGAATGAGCCCAGTGCACCACCAGAACGCACGTCGTGTATTTTCTATAAACCCAGATGGAAACTGTGTTCATCCTGAAGCTCTTTCTCTTTTTCGAAGTCGAAAGCGGAGTATCGCGAACTTACATTCGTAGATGCTCTGTTCTATAGGCAGATAATTTGGCTTCAAAAATCTACCAATGTCTCTGATAACTGTTTCATATCTACATGCTGATATATATGTTTTGCCAAAACTGAACATTATTCTCAACGTCGTTGCAAGTCAATTCAAACATACCCTGAAGATTCACTAAATTCAGAGGAAATATAAAAAAATATCGCACTCTTTATAACCATTATTTTTTACATTAAGATTTCATGATTACTCCGTGAGATGGTAAAGAACCTCCTTGAGGCAATAAATTTTCATTATCAGTTAATAAAATAGAACAGTGTTTTTTTCAAGCTACTCCGGCTCTAAGAATTCTCCAGCGTTTATTTCTCTTAGATGCCTTCTCATACATAATCATGCAATATATTTTCCTACCACCTTTGTTTCGTCAACAAAACATTAGCTTCATTTTTATTGAACAAAACTACATGCACTTAATAGTTGGCTTTAAAAAAAATTCCTAGTTCACATTTTTATAACTTTCTTAGCCAAACTGTAGGCGAGAAATTCCTTCGGAAAGTTAAAAATTAATGTGGCAGACATGAACTCTTGCTGAAACTTGAAGCAGAATTCAGTTTTGAGGACTAATTTTCCTAGCAAATGTTCGTAAAACGTTTTAAAACCTACTCCTAAAAGAAGTGCAAAATATATTTTTTGCTCTCAAAACTGAATATTTCCTTAGATGAATCAAGTTATTTCACTGCACAAAATATGCTTTTAAGTTCATGTTTTGTATTTTTCTGTGTTTGGAATTAAAGAGATTTCCTAAAACACCTTTTTCTATATTTCAGTATGAAGTATCTGATGTAAGAGCTTGTAAATCTTTTAAATGATTGTATAAACTGATTCATTCAGAGTATTTGTGTTTAGTATAAATGTTCAATATTTGTGTTCATAATTTTCTACAACTGTAACGAAAGAAGTTTTGAAAGGTATGCAATTAGAAAAACTAATTATTCGACAGCCTTTCACAACCTTTCTTGCCAAAATACATATCTACTCTTAGCAAACACACTCTTTAAAGACAGGAATCGACAGAAGATAAGATACGTTTTCAATAATTCAAATTTTAATAACGTTAATACTAGTTTTCATTGATTGATATATATGCATATATATATATATATATATATATATCCAAATATATCCTGAAATAATTACATGCTTACTGATTTCAATGAGTCTAGTGTTCATAACAATTCAAATAGTTTTAAAATAAATTGAAATTCCTCTTATAATTTCTCTTTTATCTGACAATTTTAATTCTTATAGCTTGCTTAGAACTTTCAGATATGGGTGAAAGTGGTATCCAGGATAATTTTCTGAAGATGATCCGAAAAACAAACTCTAGAGAGAATTCATGTTTACAACAGATTCCCCTTAAGTGTTATTGTAGCGCTGATCAGTACTAAGCTTTTACGGTCTAGTCTATTACTTTACTTAAGTATGCTTTAATACCCATATACTTTAAACAGTAATTGGGCTTACTTCTGAATTTATTATGCTGTTTTATCCCTTTATACTCATTCAGTGGTTATGTCATATCTTTCTACTGTTAAAACAGATTATGATCTTTTCCTTCTGTTGGGGAAAAATGCTTACTAAACGAGAGGCTGCAAATTCTCAGTCAGTATTGCGTAGTGATAACAAGATAAACCGAAAAAAATACTAAACTAACGAAAGGAAATCCATTGTTCAGAAGATAATCGTGCCTTTCACAATATACTTGGTTCGCGTCTTGATAAATATTATTACAAAATTATGTGATTACTGATTTTCGAAAAAATTATCATTGAAAGATGACACGGAAAATTCAAACATTCCTTTCACATGACGAGGAACGAGGAACTAAGCAAAGTTCGGGAAACTGATAATTTTTAGTTTATTATCGATACAATAGGCCATTTAGAACCCACCTTTGGCCGATTTATGAGAGTTGTATGTTGTATGAAGGACTTGTTTTATTTGGCAGCGACCATATCAAAAAATAATTTTGTACTTTCGGTCCCATTATCTAAAGATTCTTGATGAAATCTTAGTAAGTGGAGAGAGTTGATGTACCAGACTTTCTCTTTATACATTCTAACCTACGTTAAATACAATCAAAATCTTCTGTTTTTGTACTCTATCTACCAATACGTATTTGGATATCCATGCAAATGACGATATCTGCGGTCCTGATATATGTCACGTCCTCCATCGTTAAATGTCGTTTAGGAAACAACACTGGCATTAGTCGCATGCAAGATGCCCCGAAGTGCAAAGTTATCTGATTTTGAGAAAGGTGTAATGTCGGGTGTCACAGAAATGGCCGATCCTTAAGGAACATATCTAGCGAGCTGAATTACCCAAAAATGATAGTGGCCTATGTGATTCAGAAGTGGAAGGTGAGAGGGGATTGTCGGAATATGCCCCGAGTTAGGAATCCACGAAACTGGGAGATAGAGACCGACGGGTGCTGTCCAGAGAAATTCGGAAGAACTGCACCCAACCGATAGCCCACATACTCCAGGAGTTTCAACATGCATCCAGGAGTACTGTTTCGATGAAAACCATCCGTAAGGAAGCACATCTGCTTTATTTTCATGGTCGTGCTGCCGCCTATAAGCCTTTGATTACAAAGTCCAACCACGCTACTCGGTTAATGTGGTGCAAAGTACATCGAAAGTGGACCGTAGATCAGTGGAAACGGATTCTCTTGAGTGGCGAGTCAAGGTTCACCCTCTACCGTTCGGATGGCAGGGTCTGTTTCTGGAGTCTGCCTGGAGAACGACTCCTGCCAGAATGTATTTTGCCCACAGTAAAATTCGGTGAAGGTGGAATTACGGTCAGGGCGTGTTTCTCCTGGCATGGACTGGGACCCTTGGCCCCAATTCATGGTAAGCTCAACGCCGATGCCTACTGCACTATTTTGGATGAAAGTGTATAGAGAATTAGCTACTTCTACCCTACCTTTGGGTATGCATATCTTGAAGTGGTACTCTAAATAATTTCATTCAAACACAGTTCTTACATAACAACAATGTTTATTTAAATATTTGCACATATAACTTTGCTTTTTAACATGAAGCATACGTACTACTAGTACGAAATATGAGTATATATAGCATTCATGCAAGGGAAATACAATTCAATATATTCACATGTATAACTACTCATACAAGAAAAAATACACTTTGCAATACTCACAGATACTTTGAAAGTCCACCAGCAGTGCTGCCACGTAAACTGTGGGCCTAACAAGAACTCGCGTAGGTTTGAAGCAACCTAGCTATGCCTCGAGCGGCTGCTCGCAAAACTCAACTATTATTAAACCAGACTCCAAGCCTAGCTCCAGCTCGATACTTCGTTTCGTCAGCTCTACTCCTCTTTTCACTTCCTCTCACTTCCTCCCTTCTTAATCTAGCTGCTTGGTACTTATACCAACCGCGTATGCCGCCATTAGCATAGCTTAAGCGGCTTCTTTAACTTTATTCACCTAAAAGTTCGATTATTGTGAATCGAATCTTATGTAAACCTTACAAGCGTGCGTCCTACGTTGTGGCAGTTTTACGGGTTGGATCCATGTTCCTTCCAGGATGACAACGCCAGTTGTCATGTTGCGAGGTCCACCATGGTTTTGTATCGTGACAATGGGGTTAACCGAATGGAGTGGCCTGCCTAGAGCCCAGAACTGAACCCTATCGAGAACCTCTGGGACGATTTGGATCGCCGAATTAAGGGGTTCAATAACCGTCCAAAATTGGTAAAGGAATTTACATATCTTCTCCAAGCCCAGTGGAACTTGTGGAAAGCACACCCTGGAGGGTTGAGGCTGTAATTACATCTCTTGGAGTCTCTACTTACTGTTGAATATGAATAAATTTTGTTTTTCTTTTCTATCACAAGTGTCCAAATACTTATTCGTAGATAGTGTATCTCTTTAATATTCGAAGAGATATTGGTTGAAAGTGAATGTCCGCTATCTATAGATAAAGATATCCGAGATTTTTGCTACTTGAAGACACACAATCAGTGAAATAAGCGTTTATGTTGGGTGTGTATTCGATAAAAGCATGCCTTTAAGGAATAGAATAAATAGTAAATTAATATAAAATGTAATTTATCATCGTATTGAATGTACGTATCACTTAACAAAATTTCCATATATATAATTAATGGATCAATGGAAAAATATATTATATAATTATTGGATTAATGGAAATATATATAATTAATGGATTGCTTAGAGATTCAATTTAGAATCTGAAACATACTGAGAAACATTGTTTCCACTATTCTTTGAATAAAAGAGCTAAATTTCATTGTAATAGTAATACATGCAAAAAGTATAATGTAATAGAATATTCAAGAAGTAAATTCTAAAACTACTGGAGTCATAAAAAATATCTCTTCCAAATGTTAGCGCTACAGTCGATTAAACTTGAGAGAAAAAAATTTTCCAGAAATGTTTTTACTAAAAACTGAAATAGTCAAAATTCAAGAGATAAATCTTTGTGTACCTCTCCCACTATAGAATCACCGCTTGCCAAAAGCATGTGCTTTCACTTAAGGGAGATAGGCACTAAGAAGGGTATTTTGATTTTGCTGTTATCGTTAATTAGATGTCACATAGTTTTGTCCTCCACAATAACCATTTCCACTTTAAACAAGTAATTCACTCTGATCTTAAATTGGCCGTAAGACTATACCAAAAGCACTTTTACTCTGCTCTAAATTTATTTATTAATATTTTCAATAGTTGTGCATTTTGGCTCTATTTATCTCTCTCATTTCTCTCTCTCTCTCTTTTATCGTCGGTTTGAAAGATGAAAATAAAAGCAAAAATAACTCCTCTTTTAATCGGCATAAAAAGTAATGATCGCACAGTTTTACCATAAGTGTAAAAAAAGAAAAAACATTTGGGAGTGAATGTCTTTTTGACCCCATATTTTCCTTTTTTCCCTGCAAGAAGAAAACTAAATTAAAGTCTTCCATTGTTTACAGATTCATTGATATCTTATCGTTCACTTATCTCAAGCGTCTATAAATGCCCAGCCCTCAGACATGATAACCTTAAGATATGATCTGAGATTTTCTGAAGTTTAGTGCTCGATCCTTTTTAAATAACGTTTGACCCTAATTTTCATGAAATTGAGCGATTAATATTTTTAAAAATTAGATGAATATTGTTAAGTGATAAGGAAAACAAACATGGTCATAACTCAATTTTTAATTTACATTTTACAAATTTATTTACTTTGTAATCATTTTGGAATTTTTAAGTATTGTATTCAAACAACCATTATATATTTGTTATTCATATTTATTATTAACCATTATTATTCGAAAAACTGTTATACATCCATCATTATATTTATGCAACCTCCAAGTCATCATTTCTTCGAAGAAATGCTGCATACGAATGCAAAAAGGGAATAATTTTTGCACTGCACTCCGAGACATATTTGTCACTGCTGTTAATTTGACTGTTTAAACATAGAGATATAAGTAATTACGAAATATTTTTAATTGAATATTATTTACAAAGCGTTGAGAAAAAATGTTTAAGATGTCTGTTTAGTAAAACAAAAGTAATTATTACTCCTGCTTGAATCTTCGTCAAAAGAGGGATAATTATCACAAATTACAAACCCAGCCCGAGGGAACAAGCAAACTAATTTTCTGAAAGCTAACGCATATCTTTTAAGTAGAACTTTTTAAAGGGTGTTTGTTGCGCTGAACAGTCTGATTTAATTGCCTGTTTCTTCATGACTGGCATAAAAACTAACACACAATAAATAATATTTTAGGTTTATCTATGTTTGTCTTTGGAAGATTGCTAAACATTTAATATCTGTCATTCTATTGCATTTTAAAATGGCGTTGAAATATTATTACTACTTTTAACATCAGTAAAGATACAGTTTTAAAAGAAATTTTTCTGTACCTTGCATAATGGGTTTTCAGTTACTATGCATTACTTTCCATGATTTGGTTAAACTTTAGTATATCTGTAGAGGTAAAAATGTGTTTTAATGGGTTCAAAAAACACATTTTTAATATTTCTTTCTTACTATTGTGAAATCAATTTAGTAGTTGTTTAATTTCTGCATTGCAACAAATTTATTTCCTTACTACGGTAGTTTAAAATGTCTGGTTGAATAATAATTAATAGCCATACAGCTATTATTCTAGACTACAATAATCTAATTTCTATTCATTTTATTACAGTATCTGTGACGCTGTTTGTCGCATTTTTATTTTAAGAGTACTTAGAAAGGGTTAAATTCTTATTGTTATGACTAGTGAATACCGCAGTTTTAACTTGTGAACTAATAAATATATACAACAAACGAGGATCCACATAATTGTAAAACACATTAATAAACCATTTTTTTCATTGAAATAGGGATTATTTATCGCTTTCCCATTTACACAAGGGAAAAGAATGATTTATTAATGCGTTACTGTACAAGCTACTACGATTTGTGACCACTGATTAAAGTAAATTTGCTAAGTGACAGTGAGGAATACACTCAAGCCACTTCTCGTTTATTTTGTTTTGTTTTAAAAATGACAATTATAATGTAGTGTCGGTGGCCATGGATAGACACTTGATCAGGTTTGGTTTGGATTGGAGCGCTAATTTTTGCTATTCTACATGGCTTATTAGACCGGGACCTACAGGAACATGATCCGAATTTTAAACGAATTTTCAATGAAATCAGTTGAGTAAAAGGATGTTCTCGGGCAAAGATGTCTGTTATCATCTCACCAAGTGAACAAAATTTAATAATACAACTCAAAGCTTATGTACTTCTTATTTAATTATCAGATTAGAAATCTGAATTGTATGCAGTTAAGTTTAATGCAATTCTAAAGGGTTATTTTAAATGGCTATAACTTAAAGGAAGTCACACGAGGTCATAAAGTATCTGTAGTAATCTTTTATGTTTTACAATTCCCACAAAAGACTTAAGTATCTGAAAAAAAAAAGATAATAGATATTCATCCTTATTTATATTCCATAAAGATTACCTTGTAAAATGATACGATGAATTCAAAATATTTGCGGACGACTAAGAGAATATAGATAATTCTGTGTTCGGACATTAAATCGTAGATCTAATAACTTTGGCTTTTTAATGCGTCTTTTAATGATAAGATTAGAAAATATGTCCTATGGGAGTTGTTCACTGATACTTGAAAAAGAAATAAAAATTTGATAATTCTTCCGTACTTCATTTAGTTTTTCACTATATAAAGGTGTGACCATCTCAAAAAGTAATATCTACTGCATAATTTGTTTAAAATATCACACAATTTAAATTTTTAAAGGATTTGAATGCAAAACTTTATTTTAAAGTTTATACATTTGCATTTAATAATAAAAAGACCTATTACAGCAAAAACCCACATTTTTACTTATCACAACTTTGATATGAGGTTAATGCATCGCATGAAGAAAAACAATGAATGCACTTTGGACACTATGATATTTTTTTTCCAGCTTGATTGTGTGAAGCGAAACGAGAAATGCCTGCCTAAAAATAAAGCAAGCTTAAAGCCACGAATTGTATGGAATCTCTTCCAGACGCTAAATGAAGTGTTTCATACATTCTAGAAATTTATTCTTGGTAAAAACAAAAAAAAACTCAGAATTTTATTTCCCAATAATTTTGCTCCAGAAAATATTATATAAAATATTCAAGTCATTAGAAAATCCTTTGCATTTCCTTTCTTAAAAGTACGAGAATTTCACAGTTATTGAACTCAAAAAATATTAAAACAATTGACATACAATGACATGCATATATCCAAATTTCCCCCTTTTCTCTGCTTTATACCTGATGTGAAGGCTTTTCTTAAATTTTGAGCAATATTTCTGAAAGAACATGTTAATGATTAACCTTAATATGCTAATAATGAAAGATTAAATGTATCGTCATCTGGGGTAACTTTAGACCAACAAACGAAAAAAGGTTGACCAATGGCTTGCTCATTTGGACCAACCAATGTTGGACCAAAGTTACCCGCAAAAGCCAAAGTTACCCCAGTTGATGGTAATTATTGACATCAAATATGTGCTAAAATTCTTTCCCAAAGTATTATTAACGATTAATTTCTTGTGTGAATTTACCTAGATACTATCACTGTTACATTTTATTTAATACATAAATGTTGCAATATTTTTAAATATAAGAATTATTTCATAACACTGGCTCGAACAAGTCAACAGTATATATTCAAACTGTACCGAAATCAAAGAATTTTTTTTGAATTTACGATAGAGAATAGGACAATAGACTTAATAATCCTCAAAGTTATGACTCGGATATTAAAATATAATTTCAATTTTCTACATCAAACAGGATTGGGTATAAAAAATTAAAAAAACCCAGTAAAAGGACGAGAATTCCTGTGCTATAGACCTTATAAAACATTTCTATGGAATTGGTGTTGATTGATCAAATTTTAACCTCCGTTTCACGTTTTAGAATAAATAAGGCATTTATTATATGCCCTTTCCAAAACGTATTTCTCAAACTTAATGATAAAAAACTACCGGAATTAAAATAAAATCCCTTAATTATTTCCCAACATTTAACTAAAAAAGATAAGAAAATAGCTGTTTTATATCCTCCCACTTTAAATTAGAGAAATGATGACATATTTTAAAATGCATTTCTGCAATAAGAAAGTATTCTTGCGGCCATCCCATTCTCAATCTTTCTACAGAAGCCAGCTAAGAATTTATTTAGCTCTGGAATGTAAGTAAATATTTTATGTTTTGTTTCTTCATGCGGGTTTTGGCTGCAAGCCGTATATTTTTTTGTCTCGTCGTCTGTCCCTTTCTTGGGGCAGCTGTGTTTAGGAATTGTTTTAAGTAATTGATGATCTTGCGAAAGCACATTGTTAGTGTTAATACAATAAGTTCACGCAGGTTTTTACATGAGCTTCTGTTACTATTGCACATTGAATAAGATTGTTAAACTCATCTGATGAAAGAAAGATAAGATGCTCATTTTTTCCGCTTTACTTCTATGGGGTAAAACGAGAAATGCCTCTCGAAAAATAAGGCTGCTTTTCAGCAACATGTTTATATAGAATCCCGTTTTCGCTTTTCCAGACTCGAAACAAAGAGAAAAAGTTGAATAGTATATAGACATTAATTTAACGGGGAAAAGGCCTATTTTGTTCCTTGATGCTGAAATTTCACACCAGAAGGGAATATTATAACTAAAACTCACTACTACAGCCTCATTTAAAATAATTCCTTACCTCTCCATGCCTAAAAGATATTCGAGAGTTCAGTTCAAATAGGCTTTATCATTTTAATATGCGAAAAATAAAGAAATATTAAATGCCCAAAGATGAATAACTAACACACACACAGTGAAATTTCGCTATGGCGACCAGTCATGATTCTGAAAAAAAGTAGCTGTTTAGCGGGGTGGCCTGCTAGGGACGTTTCACTGTGTATATAAATATCTATATATATATATATATACAAAAGGTGCGGCCATTAATTACAAGGACTGATCCTCCAGAAAATATTACATGAAATACATACCTATTTAATATGTTTCGAAGTAACTCCCACCTGCCGTTATGCACTTCTGTGCTCGGCTGTATAAATTTCGGAATCAACTTTTAAAAGTCCTCTTTCGGAATGCTCTTCCATGTGGACGTCACCGTTTTCACAAGATTTGATGGCTTCGACATCCTAAAATCTTATTCTCTTCAGAAAATCTTTCAGTTTTGGAAACAAGAAAAAGTCTTCAGGCGCTAAGTTCTGAGATTATGGAGTATGTTGCATCTCCATAACCTCATGCTGGGCCAATTTGCTGAAGGGAACAAGATTTGAGGATGTCGAAGCCATCAAGAAATCGGTGACGTCCACATTAAAGAGCATTCCGAAAGAGGACTTTAAAAGTTGTTTCCGAAACTTATTCAGCCGAGCACAGAAGTGCATTACGGCAGGTGGGAGCTACTTCGAAACATATTAAATTGGTATATATTTCATGTTATATTTTCTGGAGTTATTAGATCAGTCCGCCTTGTGTATATATATATGTATATATATATGTATATATATATATATATATATATATATATATATATATATATATATATATATGTGTGTGTGTGTGTGTGTGTGTGTGTGTGTGTGTGTGTGTGTCTGTGTGTCTGTGTGTCTGTGTGTCTGTGTGTTGTCTTCACAAAACTACAACACTATTTGTCTATTTTAAATGTTTGATTACAACACAAAAGTTCATACATTTCACGTACCCATTACCTTCATCTAAATAATGAGCACATCGACCACACGAGTCCGACTCGACTCAACTGAACGTCCCAAGCTGCAATCTGTGTGATGTCTACGCCCACATCAGACTCTTCCTCACGGTTACTGTTAACTTGTAAAAGTTACAATTGCAGTCAGATAGAAAAAAAATGTAACTACCCTCAGCTATTCTGACCATGACTTTCATCCTCTAATGTCAAACTACATTTAAATTTTTTATGTGTACAAAAACAATATTTAAACATTATATTACACATAGATGAACTAAAGGATATCAAGGCATTAAAAAAATATTAAGGCAACGAAATTTACAAATGATACAATTTTCATGATGAATATTTGAATTTTCCGTTGGTACCATCTGATTTTCATAACACTCATTTTTGATACTTACAACTTTAAACTCAACATTTAAGAAGAATGCTTCACATAAAAACAAAATTCTAACTATCTGAAATAATCTAAAATGATACTGAAATTAGAAATAATAACATGGTAAGTAATAATAATCAGTCAACATTTAAAGTTTAGTGCTCTAATCAAGAGAGTTGATTAGTTGCACTGTGGCTGTCACATCACTTCCCATAATGATGTGGCCTAGGTACTGCACGCCTGGGATTTCTTCTTGGTTGTAAATCAGTCTCATCTTCAGTATCGCTGGAGATATGGTCATAAGCATCTTCGTTATCATCATCGCTATCTGGTCTTCCTGAATACCTCCACGGTTTTAATTGACTAACGTGTGCTGTAGTGTAGAAGGGTCCTTTCTTGTTTTTTTCTGTGTAACTTTGTAGGTGTCGTTCACCAGTACTGTAGCGATGGTCAATGGGCCTTTGTACTTCGGTTGCATCTTAGTTGGTTGACCAGTCTGTACTGGTGCTCTTTTTATAACGATGATTTCACCTGGTTCATAGGTGATTGAACTACATCTCTTCATATCATAGTTGTCTTTCATCTTTATCTGCATTTCTTCTACGCGATTTTTCACTGTTGCTTGTATCGGTTTAGGATCAGTCCAATTGCCCGTGGTGTCATCAGCCTCTCCTCGTAAAATGCCATCATGAAATCGAGGCACATACCCATGCAGCATTTGATATGGATTCCTGTTAGTTGTCTTATTGACGATACTGTTCAGATTCCTCTCGACTTCTCTGGTTTTTAAGTCCCAATCTCTGTGCTGATAATCTTCCATAGATTTTGTAATTGTAGGACTTATGGTGCGATTTATTCTTTTAGCCATTCCGTTGGCATGAAGGTGTTTTGTGGAGTTCAATGTATGAGCTATTCCATTATTTCTACAACAATATTCATACTGCTGCGACGTAAAACTTGACCCTCTGTCACTAATGATTCGGTCGGGTAGACCAAATTCACTGACAAAATTTTTTAACGCTTTCAATACGTACTGCACTTTGGTACTTTTAACTGGTGTTAGTGACACAAATCTCGTAAAGTTATCGATCATAATTAAAGATCTTGATTGCTTCTTAAACTCTTGACGAATGGTTCTAAGTGATCAATATGCAGGATGGAAAAAGGTCTTTTTCCAAGTTTTATCAGGTGCAGTAAGCCTTGCTCTTTCCATTCCCTCACAATATTCCTTATTGTACTCCTCTCTGAAGCATTTGTTTTGTAAGGTCGAAAACAAACTGGTTTGCTCCCATCTACTTCCTTAACATCCATCTTTGTTAACGTGGTACAGCCTAACTCATTTAGTGTCAACGCAAAACAATTCATTTATTAAATCCATTATTTCTTGTTTTTGACTTAAAGTAATGGAATTATCAAATTTTACTTCACTCGGTTTAATTAGACGTTCAATCTCATTTCCTCTATTTACAGAAAAAGTATCCTCCTCTAAACAGTCATTGCTTAACTCATTTACGATTGTAATACACCGATTCTTCGCTAATTTTATATTAACACTTCCCACATTAACAACCGATACGGTAATTTTGCCTTCCACCACTTCCAATAATGAACCTAAACTTTCTTTTGGATTCTCAAATAAAACAAGTTCATTATCAGTTAAATCTGTCTTTGTTTTAACAAAATTCACAGAATGGCTTTCAAGCAGTACTAGACATTTGGTTTTTAATTCAATTCGTGGTGGGTCTGCCCCACATCAAATTCATCGAATGGGTTTCATCAAATGGATTATTTATAGCATGAATTATATGGAGATGTTTACCAATACGAGAGAACACTAAATCTTCAAGGTCTAAGTATGTTCTTCCCACTAATAGATCATATGGAGTCACGATGTCTTCCACTATAAGAATCTCTATATTCTTTCCTTTAACATTATCAATGCTAATATCAGCGTATGTTTTTTCTTTGGCCTTGGCAGAATGCGAAGTACTATTCCGAAACCGAACAACTGATTTGCAGCCGGTTCCACTAGAAGTTTCAATTTTTCTGCTACAGACTTTAATAGACAGCATAATGAGCCTGTGTCAATTAAGAAATTCACTTCTATATGATTCTCATTTATGCGGGCGGGCTTTATTTATGTAGAAATAGATTCCGACTCATTCGCATTGACAATTAAATTTTGGTTTGATACTGTTTTGGGTAAAGGTATTTTCTCACCATTATCTCTTGTTTCAAAATTTCCTGTCAGCAAATTTATTTCTTTGATTCGGACAATCTACAGCAAAAGGTTTATCACCTCAAAGGAACAAGATAACTGTATTTCATTTCGAAAAGAGTTTCGTGAACATAAATTTTTGTTGAACGCGTACCTTCGATTATTGTACGAGCTGTTACCATGCACACCATAAGTTTCGTTTCGTAAATAATCATTATAATTCTTTTGTTTCATCTTATTAAACTGAATATTTAGTTTGATTCTGCATCGAATCTGTTATTATGAATTTCCATGAAATATTCACCTCGTACATTTTTAAATTCATCAAATTTTTCTGCTAACTTAGCTGATTTCATAAATTTAGCCCAATGATCTACGAGAGGTTCTCTACTTGCCCTTAGAGCCCTTTTCTTCAACTTGTCTGTAATTATGAATTCCTTCGAACTTTCAAAATCATTAACCTGCATTCCCTTCAACCACTCATTAAAAATAATTTGCAACTCATAGGCAAAATCCTTCCAAGAACTTTTTGGCAATTTAACATGGTAAAAAATCTGCCCTGACATATGCATAAGAGACCAGGGCATTGACTTTACGTGATGAGGAAGCTTTAGGGATTTTTGAGTGAAAGTTTTTGTGCTGCATACCTTGTGGGGTTCAAGTTAATGGATCATGGTGGAGAAGATGTAACTTAGAACTCTATACTATTTATAAACAAACTGATGTAGTAAAATTCCTCAAATTATAGAGACTTAATTGCTAGAATCTAGCTAGAATGCACGAAAATCGCTGCTGTAAGAAAATCTTTCTGGTAAAGCCCATGGGAAATGGACCTCGGGGCAGACCCCGCTAAGATGGATTGATTGTGTTGAAAAAGACCTAAACATTCTAAACGTCAAAAACTGGAAAACAGTTGTCAAAAGTAAAGATGCCTGGAGAAGACTTCTGGAGAAGGCTAGGGCCCACCCAGGGCTGCAGAGCCATTGAAGAAGAAGAAGTTCTTCACAACAATTTAAATTATATCTAATAGATAATAAAACATCAACACACCTTTCGAATTCATTGAATATCATTGTTCGTCGAACTGTACTACTTAATTCCGTAAGCGTGCACTTCTGGTTATCCCACTTCTGATTTTTCTGTTGTCATCACAAAATTACAACACTATTTGTCTATTTTAAATATTTAATTACAACACAAAAGTTCACACATTTCAGGTACCCAGTACCTCCATCTAAATAAAGAGCACACCGACCACATGAGTCCCTGACTCAACTCAATTGAACTTCACAAGCTGCAGTCTGCGTGATGTCTACGCCCACATCAAACTCTTCCTCACGGTTACCGTTAACCTGTGAAAGTTACAATTGCAGTCAGATAGAAAAAAAGACGTGACGACATATATATATATATATATATATATATATATATATAACAGATATCTCATGAAAAGTCAATACGAGTATGCAACTGACCTTGAACATTCTTGGATACATGAGAGAATAATTCACTCTCTTATGACGAAATTAAAAAAAAACACGAAATATTTACGAAATAATAAAAAATACAATGTACTGTAGCACAAAATCTTTTTCAAATTTAAAATTGCCGTAACAACAATGCATGGCAACACATACCTAGATTAAAAGTGCATGACATGCACCCGTAAATTAAATAATGCTATTCATGCACAATATTTGCAAGGCAGAAAAATTATTAAAATTTATAAAGCATACTTATATTCAGAAGAGTATTGTGTTTTGAAAAACTATAAATTTTTTATCTTAGTTGACAATAAAAAGCAAAGTAATTGCAATATAAATATTGTTCTCGACTTCGCGCAAAGAATCACATCCGCGAATGTCAAGATCACGAAAGTCGAGGTTTGAATGTATTTCTAAAAATGTATATACGAGGTTGAATAACGCAAGTTGCGGTTAAGAAATGTTGGTAGTAAGGCAACTGAACGTACGAGTGAAGAGGTGTCTTAGCGGGGAGGATCAAGGTTCAGTCTTCCCGTGCCCAAATAAAAGAAAATAAAAAACACCGTCTATCAAGAGAGTACAAGTACATAAAATCCGTGAACTTGAAAGTTCTTTCGAGATATTAAAGGGGCAAGAAGAAATGAAAAAACTCTGAATGAGTATCTAATTATAGAGGGTGGTCTAAACACTGTTAATTAAGCCTATAAACATCGTACTGCCATAAGCAGTTCAAAATATACCAAGTAAATGTTCAATATGCTGGCGAAAATTTATATAAAGGGTTTAATAATCTTCTGCTTTCAGTTTTCATGACTTATAAAATCTTCGAATAATTGCAAAAATAGTATTGACAATTGGAAGCTATAAATGTTGATTCGGAAACCTGAGGTATAATTTTAGCCCGTTCCAAAGTTTTGATCATCTTTAAACTTCCTCGATCAGAAAAGATAAGGAAAAAAATCTTAGTGAGGATTCAGTTATTTCAGAGCTAAGGTCACAAAACATAAAATTTCTCTCGGGGAAAAACATTCAGTAAGGGCATCTAGAATTCACAATTATCATAATAATCATTATAATCACAAGGTACAAAGGACTGTATGCTCATATAATACAAAGTAAAGTAAAATAGTAGTCTTAACTGAATGTTTTATGTAGATATCTTATAATTCTTATCAACATCATTTGATTGATTTAATTGTTTACCCTACAATTCCTAGTAAAATTTAAATAAGTATTTTTGTACAGAAAACTCTCATATGACTTGAAAGTGGTGTAACCTACTTTGACGTCGTGAGATAAGATAAAATATTGAAAATAGGAGAAAAGTTTGCAAATAAGATAAACCAGTGAGAGAAGAATTGCGAAAACATTTCAGAAATATTCCCCAAACCATAAATTCTACGAACATCATAAGACAAGAATCCGAAGGTTTAATTCACTGTATTGTTTAAGCTCACTGATAAACATGTAATCAATTATTAAATATACTAAAAATGTATTTTTATTATTTTTAGTTATAAAATAATTGAAGAAAAATTATCTATTTTCCTCGTAAAAAGTTCAACTAGGAATTAAAAGTTGATGCTACAAATTAGAATTAAATTTGAATGTGAAAGTAACCAACAAAGTATTAATATTAAATTTTAGATTATGGTTAAATAGTAGTGATAAAGATTGTTATAAAAACTCGTGTGTGTCCGTCAGACACGTCAATGCTTCAACTCTTTATATTCTTCCATTAAGTTCTAGATTTAGGGAACTAATTGATAAACAATATTAGTCCTATATGGATTTCACTTTAACTACTTAAATTTCATCACGCGAATTATAAAAATAAAATCTTGATCTAAACACTTTTAAGCTCTTATTAAATTTCAGGTTAGTCAATAATTACCCAAACAGGTCTTGCTTTATTAAATAAGTTTTATCAATACAGGATCCACTGGTTAGATCGCACTATGAGCCCAAGCAAACAACCAGTTGTGAATGCTGATTAAAAACTAAATCGATTACATTCATTTTTCATCGAAATATTTCTTACAAATGTAATTTTTGTTACTACACAACTCGATTCAAAAGTTGATGAGAAATTTTGACATTTTGACTTTAACTATTGCTCATTAATTAGAGTTTAATGCATTTTTAGAAATAAAAATTTTCTGTAAATATTGAACAACAATTTAAAAGATCTAATAAAAGTGGACTGAATTTTAATAAATAGTAAAGGCCATGATTTAGAACGCAGTCAGGTAATTGCAGTCCAATAATTCTGAAACATTGAAACACATAATTTTCTCTAGCATTTTCTGCTTATTCAGTCACGTATTTACTCTTAATAGAATTTCTCTATTAACAAAGAGAAAATATATTTTTTGCAATCTTATATATACATTATTCGAATGACTTCAGTCGTTTGGAGAATACGGAAAAGCAATTCCAAAATATTCGTCGTTACAAATATTGTTTGGATAAATGTTTTTATGCTTCTGAAAATTAAGTTCATTATTAAAAGACACGAAAAGTTCGACAAGGGATGAAATGTTATTCGAAAAGATTTTCGTTCGTACATGTATGCACTTCGTTTGTTTAAGACATACATATATACAAATATATTCAACAACCGATTACCGCAAATTGTACTGAATTGGATGGGGAAAGTTCAGCAGCAAAATCAATAGACCAAAGAATTGGCTTTTAAGCAAGTTGGTTGTTTTCGGGTTCACTTGTTTACGTAGAGATTTGGAAGAACTCTAAAGCATTCTTTTCATATCGATAAAAAGTTTTGAACTTTAATAAAATTTTACCTAAATAGAGCATGCCTTTAAAGCATACTTTTACACTGTTTATTAGAATGATGTAAATTTTCTGAAATCTTAAACAATCAGTTTAAAAAATAAACATTAAACTATTTTTTTAATATTTAAAATGCAGGCTAACATTTTAAATTATATCTATCCCTGAAATTTTGATCTTTGAATCTATCAAGCCCAAAACATATCTTTTATCATGTTTACAGGATTTGCAGATAACTTTGAACTAGTAATGTAAAAAACAATAAATATTTATTTTAGGCTAAGTATAGATCTAAAAAAATCATATTCCAGTATACTATTAGCAGTTTCAGTAGTTTCTCAAGAGAGATATTACTCCTTATATAATGTACGGATATATATATTCTTCCCTGCACAAAATTTTGAATGTGAATTCATATATTATAAAATTTGCATCGAAAAGATAATCAGAATATTCTTTGAAATATCAAATATTTGATAAAAAAGATGTTATTTGACTTTTCAAAAACAAGTAGGCCTTTTTTACGAACAGATCCTGCTAATTATTTTTTAACATGACTTAAGAAAATTGTGCTCAAATTTATCGATTGAACTATACGCCTTTTTCTCGTGTTTCGGATGTTAAAATTAGACATCTAGTTTAAACTTGACAAAAAAATTTAAATGATCGTATAAATTCCATTTCTAATCAAGTGGTAATCAAAGTTATGTTTTACATTTTAAAAAATTTGATTTCTAGTATTCCCTGAAAAAACAATTTTCTTCTTGCATTTTCATTAAAAACGTGCCATTTTATCTCCTTTATTAACTAGTACTACGGGTTCTATAATTTTATCTTTATTGACCACATACATACTTTATTCTTTCATAACTTATACTACTACCAGAAATACAACAATAAATTTACGAAAAAGATATGCTATGAAACTTTCAAACCCAAATTACGTTATATTGAAAAAAAGAGTAGTAAAAGGGTGGTAACACAGTATAAATGAAAATCATGAGTTCTATGGATAATTTGAACTTTTTAGCTTCCCATATAAAAATGTTAAATTCTTTTGATTTTATTAGAAACACATTCCCCTAACTATACAGCTGCGGAAAATAATAAAATTTTTTGTCTCACTTAGTTTACATAATTTTTTTAGTGCATAGCAATCCTTCAAGCTTAAATTTCTATTAAATGGCCTCAGTACTGATTCCAACAAAATGCTAAAAGTCTTACATTGTACAAATAAGAGTCGTAATGAATAAATCTAGGCTAAAATATCTATTAATCTTGTTTGCTATGTCAATCTAAATAATCGGGAGATCTACAACTGCTTTGACGTCGTTGACGTTATAGTTTGGTATATATACAAGGAGCATTCGTCCTAGGAGTCAGTATCAAATACGAAGATGTTGCGAATCATCAATACCATTTTCTGCATACTCTCTGTGGTATATGGTAAGTTCATAGCATTTTTTTTAATCGAAATTTTACAAAAACATCTAAAATTTCATGAAGATTTAAAAATTCTTTTGTAGAATGCAGTCGTTTACTTAAGTTTAAATATTGAATCTTAAAATACTCTCCTTCGAATAAGAATTCTGGGAATTTTGAACTTTAGTGCTATTAGGCGTTGTTGTGGGTTTTCAGGCGTTAAAACTCTTTCTAAAGAGTTGATTGTCTATTCAAAAGTAAAAGCTGGTATTTCGTTAATATTTTTCTGCGACAAATTTTCCACTCAATTAATCCTGCCATGCTCTATTTCTTCCACGAGGCATTAAATTTCTCTGTATAAAGCCTTAAAGGGAACTAATTAGTTCTTTTGGTTTTTACAATTGTTAGATTTGATTAGCAAAATCGTTCTTGCGGTTATTTTTATGACAAATAATGCCTTTTCAAAGCCAAAATGATAAGCTGCTACTTTAAAATCCGTATATTTTGCAGTAGTGCCATTATATGTATGATATCACTTGAAAAGTTTTCCAATCGTGGATATATCGGTTCTCTGTTTTCAAAGATAAATGATTACTATAAACCAATGATGAAGTTTGTTTTTAGCCGTATGATGTTTCATAAAGATGTTACATTACAGTTATTGCTTATTTTTAAAATACTTTTTATAATGCATAGATTTTTTTAATACCTATGCTTATTTTGGCATGACGAAAATCAAACAGAATCTTTGAAGGAATTTCAAAATAACTAATATAGATTTCGGAGTTGTTTTGATACAGGAAACAAGAGAATAGTAGTCAACATGTCCTTATAGGCCTTTCTGAGGTAGATGTAACTACACCTTCTATAATTAATTTTCTAAATAAAACTACATTTAATCTGTCAGTTATTAGATAAATAAATCATTGTTGAGGCTCGTATATAATAAAAACACTTAGTTAACCGGAGATGCATCCACGCATCTTTTGTTATCCGAGGGTTGTTGACTGGAAGAAATTTAAACGTCTAGTATCGACTTGTATGATAAGCAGTTGACTACAGGTTTTTATCTTTGCCTTAATCCCCCCAAAATCGCGAATGTGTTAATAACATTTAATACTATAATAAATAATAATATATTTTACAAAATATCTTCCAGAGTTACACCAAAGGCAATTTTGCATTTCAATAATAGATAATTCATTTGTATTGCGAATTAAAATGATAGTGATATGGTTGACAGAAGTTGCCATGGAGTTCGTTTTGAAACTTCTCAGAGAAACATGAGTAAATCGAATAATATTTGGGGGGATTCACAATAGTTTCTAGTTGTACTTTAAATGCATTCTGTTTTAGAAAACTTTTTATTCATTACTGCTAGAAAATTTCTTTATTAGAAAACGCGTAATAATAAAACACAGAATAAACCACTGTTGCTTGGTTCGAAATACTGTTGTTTTTGTATAAACTGAGAAAAAATCATTCTTATTTTTTTTTACAACTTTGATATGCTTATAATTTTTTCCGATGATGTAAAAAGCTCCCTTCAAAATGGTTCAGATTAATTATTTCGAATATTTTGGTGCCCTTTTGATGATGCTTGTTGATGTTTTCATGCAACATCATTGATGATGTATTCTTAGAAAATAATTTTGCCATATTATTACACCTTACTTAATTTTAAAGTTTGCGTTATAAATTAGTTGATATTTAATGCTACTTACCTTAAATATCTAAGCATATGATAAACATTTTAAGTTTAAATCTGAAAGGATAAATTTTTGTCCGATTTCAGGCGATATCCAAGAACTAATTTCTCCGGTATAATTAATTTTTCATCTTCAGTCGTGTCTTTGAATTATAAAAAAGAATTAGAAATCACATACTTCTGCACAAAATATGACAGTCTGATGTGATTTGGTCACAGTATTTGACAGGTCTCACGTTTCATCCCGTTTATTCAAATATTTTTGTGTGCAAAAGGAAAATTTCCTTTTCATTATTTTTTTTGCATATACGCAAAAGGTTGACACAAACTATAAGTCCAAAATCGTTTTTTTTCTCCTTGCTTATTTTTGAATATACGTATATGTAATCAAATTAAAGAGAGCACTGTTACAGCTAGAAATACCGATATACTTTAAAAATTTAAATAATTGTTTCAGTTCACACTGATGCCTCTAGATTTGACGTCCTGTAAATTTTAAGTGAAATGCATGACCGTCAAACACTCAAGAATAGCCATTATACGGGCAAAAGAGGCAAAAAATACCCAAAAGTAATATTATATAAGCGAAATCTCTATGACTATAAACTGTATAAAAGGAGAAAGTAAGAATAGTAGCATGAGAAATCCAATGCTCCTTTCTACCATCATCTCCAAACATTCAAATGAACAGAAATCGTGTTGCCATATATTGAGAATTAAATTTTACCGCACATTCCTAATCAGTAAAAAATACCATCGTGTTTAATTTACACAGTGGTCTTGAAGCAATGGTTCGTGGACCCCCTCGGCATCGGCCTGATATGATCACACAAGAGTAACAGAGATTACGAGGCCTTTTCTCAGAGAGAATTTTAAAGGCTAGATTACAGACCCCTTTTACATCGAAAAAATATTTAATGAAAAAAACTTCAACATTTTCTGTGTAAGATAAAATTTGCGGAGTTATCCTGTAATGGCTGAAAAAGAATTTTAAAAAAATGAACTATCCCTTTTATTTGGGCGAAATAGGGAAAGTACTTATCTAGAATTGCATAGAATATTTCTCCAGCATTTATTTCTATTCAGTACAACCCACTTTTGTGAACGGTCTCTTTAAGTTGCCACACATAAACTCATAATAACGAAATAGTATGATCGTGGTCTATAACTGAAGAATCAACTTATCAAACTTTGGACTTTACATTTCTTTTACCAGTATCAAAAAGAAAAACTTCATCCTTTTCCCAACTACCAAAAGTCGGCAATTATTAAACACTCATATATACCTGCATAAAATTTTATGGCAGACTTTAGACTTGCTACTTATTATTATTATAATTATAAACAAAACCCATCTTTTATAATTAGAATAAAGATTTTTCAAGATAAAAAGGTGCTAATCATTGTTCGCCAGATATAATTCAGATGAATATGGGGCATCTCCCAATCTCCCAAGATGTTTCTTTCAGAAATAAGTCCTTGGTCTTAAAAAGATTCGAAATCTTTTTTTTTTCTTTTTTTTTTTTGCTTAAGCGCAAAAACTCGTAGATTATTATTCCTAAAAACATTTTTATGTGAAAAGTCTCTCTTCTTAACGGTCTAGATGCATAAAAAATGTGTTCAGTAGATGATATGCATAGAGAATCAGTAACTAACACCCCTTGCTGCGTATAATACCTGAAAGACTTTTTAAAATAGAACTAATTGTTTAGCAACCGTTAATAGCATGCAACAGAAACAAAATGAGGAAAATGTAAAACAATGGAAAAGCGTTTCAGAGCGTTATATAACTTCGGGGAGAGATACACACCACTAACGGAGAACCAGCTTATAAATTGTATAAAGATGACGGAGAAGGCTTTAAAAATTTTGAACTCGTAATGCAATATGAACCAGTCATTCAGTAACATTTTTAAAGTATTTAAAATGTAGAAATCCATCAACTTCATTAGACTAAAACTTAAAGAGTAAAGTAATATATATCTCTGAACATTGTTACTTGATTCAGTAATTATAATTCTTTTTAATAATTTCAACAATTTATCAGAAATAGTTAAAAATGTGAACATTTTTCAATAACTGCTTACTATGTCAGTAACTGTTTACACCTGAACTTTCGAATACAATGCAAATGACAAAAGTAGTATGATTTCTGTGCAATCAATCTAGATGCTCAATGAGTTACGGAGAAAAAACTACGAGTATTGTTAAGTTCATTGATAAAATCGAGAGCACTTGTAAATGAATAAACGGGAAAAAATACTTTATTCGGTTGAAATAATGTACATCGCTTCAAACTTTCATGCTTAATTTAACATGACAAAACTGTCAAAAGAAATAACACGAGTGACATATATTTGATTAGAAACGTATTCGCACAATATATCCAAAAGTGTTTCTTGTGTTTTTTTTGTTTCTTTCTTAAACTTAGTAATGAATGTCGAGAAAAGTTGTGCCTATTAGTATCATTTTTTAATGTAGCACAAAAGCAAAATTACCAAGCTTTTGTTAAATATTTCTCGCTAAGACGGTTGGTTGGTTGGTTGAAAGTTCTACGGTGAACTTTTTGCTTCATAGGGGCTAACTAGACCGGGAGTTTACAGCCGATTACGAACGGTTACAAAAACAACACGTAGAAAATTATGATCATAGCACTAAAAAAATAAATGAATCAGTTAATAACGTTTCACCTAACTTACCTGGAAGAAGTGATTTAACTCTATTTGTTTTTATTTGTTTCAGCTACTGCAGACTTAGATGACTTATACATTTGTTCATATGAAGAAGAAGGCTTACAGACATTCGACAGACCCAAATTCTGTATTCCCGTATATCCAGAGGACAGAACATTGACCGAGGTAGCTCAGACTCGTCGTAAGAGGTCTGTTGATGATGCAGTAGAGTCTTGGCCGGTTTTGAGAGTTAATAGGGATCAAGAAACCGTTAAGACCATCCACCTTCCATCATCGTTCACCCCTCGACTGGGTCGTCGACGAGCCGCTGGACGAATGTTGGCCGATCCCCATCAACAAGTCATTAATCTGAGTGCCGGCACAGCATTCACCCCCCGTCTTGGACGTCGAGTACAAAACTAAAACAATTACATCGCAAAACAAGCAGATCTGGATAATTGAAGATAATTGTAGGACTGAAACAAATGCGAATTTTCAATGAATATGTTAAATAAATGTAAAATTAAATAAATATTTCTATCCCATTAATTATTTGTGATTTTCTTAATTAAATACTTTAAGGGTAAAACAGAGCAGTTAACAATAACAGTGCACCTTAGTCAATCTGATAGACTATCGGGATATATCTATTGTGGATGAGAAGTGGGTTACACAGTACTTACCTAACACAGTTGCTTGACTTTAGAGACTGCAACTTTAAGCTATCAAAGTAAACGATGTTGGGCAAATATCTTACTTTCTCGTCTCATACCCTCCAAAAAGTTTTGAAAGAGACTACCCCCATGCGTGTTTTTTCAATTTCACTGCATTTGAAGTTTATAGTTAAAAAAGGAAAACTTGCGTACAGATTGAAAAAAATGGCGTGGAGGGAAGTTTTGTAAAATACTCATCATCGGATTTTCTATAATCCTTGAAATGCAGTCTTTGAAATTCACTTTCAGCTATCCCTAAGCTTTCATAACCTTATCGATATACATAAATGAACAGGTTTTAAATACGTATATAAATAGAAATTATAATATATTATAATATATATATATATATATCTATATAGATATATATGTATATGTGCGTGTGCGTATGTGTGTGTATTAATTTTATCTTACAGGCTAAACTCCTTTTTTCAGAATTTTTAAGGTCAGTGCTAAAACATAGTATACATTACCAATCCTTATCCTCACATTTATCTCTTTGTAACGTAAAATTAACCGTTACATAAAAAATAAATCATTACACAGACAACTAGATATAATATTTAGATATGTCAGTCTCCTGTTGGGATACATCTGTTGTGGTTTCATTTATTCGTTTCATCTATAGAAATTAATTCCATGAAAATGAATAATAAATATTAAAATGAAAAACAAAAGCTTACTCACCAAGAGAGACTTTTAGTGAGTAAGCTTTTTTTTTAAGAATGTAGATGCTATCTGTAACCGAACAATGCAGCTTTTTCTGAAATTTAAATATTTACAAAAATTGTATATATAATACCATTTAAAGCTCCCTACACTAATAATTAGTTTCCATTATAAACACCTATCTAACATTTCCTTTTTTTTCCTTTTTATTAATGCTTAAAAAGGGACAATGCTTCATTAAATACTATTGATTATTAATGACGTTAATAAAAGTCTTTATATTACTTTACATAAACGTTATAAAACAGTCAAAATGCAGCATTTATAGTTATAACGTAATATTTGACATAAAATTTTGCTAATTTGTCCCACTGGACTAAATGGACCATCATGTGTTTCAGGAAATTTTTAAAAAATAATTCCTACCCCCATAACAGAATTACAATCCAGGAAATTCCTCTTGTTGTCGACATATGATGTAGTCAAAAAAAAAATTAATTCCGTATCCTAAAAACACATCTCCTTTTCACAAACCGCAAAAAGTTTGCAGAATTTTTCTAATGAACTAAACAAATGTGATCCTCTTTAATTCGACTGAGAATTATTTAGAGGAAATACATCTTCTCTTTTGCGCTGTTTTACTCTGATATAATCTGAGTTCAGTCATGAATGCCATGTCATATACGTTTCCGATGTTCCGATGCTGAAATAATTACACTTAGAAATACATATTCATTTGAACAATAACTAATTTTTTTAAATATTTAATTTCATTAATAGCTTAAGAGTACTTCCCACTTTTTTTTCTTGTCTTATATTCATCTGGAGAACTTTACCAAAATCTAATTAAATTATTGAATGAGCGTTTTCCCCGTGACTCCAAAAGATTTCATTGGTAAAATTTGACTTTTTAAGATGTGAAATCTTAAGGCTGCTATGTACTAATCCCATTGGATTCGCTCACCTCAATGTTAACCTATGGAGAAAATCTGTCCACGGATTGCCGACTTGGATTCAAAGATTTTTCTTTTTTTAAATTGTACTCCTTCATAGAGAAAGAAATTTTACATTTGTGTACATTTTTCGCTTTTTTTTAAATGCAATTAATATTTTAAAATTTAAATTATTCGGGGAAAAATCTGGTATAGTGTGTTTTAAACGCTCATAAATTCCTTCGGTGGACGAAATTTATAAAATGAATCCTGTAGCGCTTTGCAGAAAAGTTCAGGTTATCTGACAGTGCCAATTTTATTTGATTATCAGCATTTATGTACCGGTAAATATTTGACAAAAATATATTTTAAATAAACAATTTGGGGGCAGCGCTTAACCACCCATAGAGAGAGAGCCATTACAATCACTCAAAATGTCAATCCTAAGGGGGGGTGGAATTCTCGAACTCTCAACTGGACTCCTCCCACCACAAGAGTCTGCAAGAAGAGGAAAAGGGAAATACGATTTTTTTCTTAGTACATAGCAGCCTTAAAAACTAAGATTTTACCAAAAAAGAGCATTTTAAAAAACAAGCAAGTCTTGCACTTTGCAGCAACATTTATTAATAATATTTTTTATTGGCATACTTTTGTTTTGACTTATTTACTGTTTCTATAGGTACCAAGACGGATTATTTCCTTGTATTTGCAGAATTTATATGTAAGAAACTAGCATAAGAATAATAAATATTTTACCAAAAATTGTATTTTTTTTAGAACTAGATATCATTCATTCACATTTGTAACGATCTAATGCTAAGACCTACTGTCGAATATAAGTTTCAAAACTTTGAGCCAATACTCGCCTATTGGAACTACGCCGGCTGAGTAAAGTACTCTAGTTTTTTTTTAATAACATTCCTCATAATTCCCCTTTTATTTTGAAGCCAACAACTCACGGTGTTAGACTCCCATCTATTTTTTAAAATTATTATAGTGATATTTTTTTTCACCGTTATTGTTTGTCATATGCTTTTTAACCGTCTTTTATAACTCTTTCAAATATCTGGGCGGTACTGTAATAACCACTTCGATTAACCAAGATGTCGAGCATGACAAACCTTAAAACAAGAATTTACTCACTGTAATATCCCAACGATGTTAGGAACTCTCCCTTTTTTTTATAACTCTATTTTTTACACATTAGTAACTGACACATCTGCAGATAATTAAGCACTTTTTCATCATTACCTTTTGATTAATAAATTGAATGATGATTATGCAGACCATTATTACTTTACTTAAATTATTAAAAATTATCAAGAAAAATTATACAATTTTACAATGATATAACTCGTATCGTAATTCCTTGCTACTGTGGCGTCACTGTAAGGCTGGTAAACTCTCTGAGGCATTTTGAAAAAATTTCACAACTATTGATCCATACCAAGAAAGACAGAGTTCTAATTAAAAACGAAAGCCAAATTTTTAAAACAAAACTTAACAAGTAGATTTATTTACAAAATGAATTAAATATTAAACACTTCCGACATAATCACTTAATTTACGTGCAGATTCACAAATACACGCTCCAGGGCCCATTCTTGGCCCAACAACACAGGAGCCTAGCAAAAACACGTCTTTCCCGCTCGGATTTTATACAGCGTTTTTTTCTCAACGTCTGGATTTTCAGAAGGGGTGGAGGGGGCGGCAGATCCCGGCAGATTATCGGCTGACAGTTCTTTTAGTCGCCGAACTTTACTACATTGCAGAAACGTCCAAGATGACAGCTTTAGTGGCTGCAGCTGTAAGAGAAACGGTTTTTAATCCCCCACGTGTTCCGAACTGGTGGAACCGAACAACACATTCCTTAAAAAACACGCCGCTGTGTTTCAAGCCGTTGTGGGGTCTCGGGAAAAAATAAGACTCTATTTCCAGTACGCTACAGCTCCTCCACGCTCCAGGAAACTTTTTCTTCGCAGATGAAAAAGTTTGTCCGTCGTCCACACCTACACCACCAAAAGCACAGTTTGTGCACCGGCATACAGAGGAGTTGAAACAAAAACACACAGCCAGCACCACCTTTAACACTCAAGTTGCAACCAAAATTTAACAAAGCACATAACCAAAATTTTGAAAATTTATTTACCTATTAAATTCGCGTTCAGTACATTTATTTTGTACGGGATGACATTTTCAATAAAAACACTTAAATTCCATAAATCAATATTCATTCACTGATAAGAAACAAAAATAATACTAATAAACACTTAAATACACATACCAAAATACAACAATCATATACCTTTCTATTGCATGAACAAAAAATCAATTTAATAACACATACAAGCAATACAAGGTAAATCAACCTCCTGTGTATTGAATCTGGATTTTCAACATGGGCTATCCATTTACTAATAATTAAAAAATGCAAAAACGTGATGCCCATGTGAACCACAGGTAGATGCATAGTGCAACTCATTCCAGGCTTACAGCCCGAAACGAAATACAAGTCAATCAAGCTCTCTCCCGACCGATCTACCCCCGAAATCAACCCTTTACTCTTTCTCATCACCTCTCCCGCCGCAAGATGTTTACTTCCTAACCCGAAAGAAAAACCGGAACTCTCAGGATTGGACCATTTGGCCCTTGCATGTAACCCTGATCTCTTAACCGAAATTTCAGCTTCTAAAACGACCACTGAATTTGCCATCTCCACATCTATCTCTATCTCCTCTCCCAAATTCCTTTCCAAACTTAACACCCTTTTACCCTCATGTTCTACACCTCCTCTCATATCCATTACCCCTTTTTCAATTCCGAAATTTTTTAATTCTCCCGGGATCACTAACAATTCTCCTAAGTCTTCGTTCTTATCTTTCAAAAGTGAGTCGGGTTCATCGGGTTCATCGACCTCCTGCCATAACAGTAAACTTTCCTTCCTTTCCCCACAACTCTGCTGGCCTTTCTCAGATGCCCCCCGAATGTTTTCAAAACACTGCAAGGCTACTCCCTCACTTTCCTCTGTTGTAATTTTCCCCGACTCAACTAGACTTTCCCCTTTCGCCTTCACCCAAAATCGTTGAGCAGGGTCCTTTTTCCGACTGTTTTCACAGCAAAAATCTACCTCTTTCTTCTCGGACTGAGAACCTATTTTTCCCCCGGACTGCTTTTCCGCTTGCGGAATATCCGCAGAGTCTACTTGAGTCTTCTTCCCCTCTTCCATTTGCTCAGAATCATACTTCACTGTTTCCCTTACCGTATTCTGGGGATATTCTAGGGTCGCCAAACGGGTCTGATACATAATCTGCAATTGTTGCAATTCGAGAGCTCTTTCTTTTTTCAGATTTTCCATAGCCAAAATCCACTCTTTTTCCTCTTCTTCCCGTAACTTATCTTGCATAATGGTCTCAAGAAGACCCCTAACAAATTTCTCCTCATAATTTGAACTGCTCTCTATTCATTTTTTTAGATGGATTATTAATGCATCTGGGGCGGGCTGTTGACCCAACCTCATCTCCAAAATTTTCAAATCTGCCTTTCTCCCCCTACTCAGATAAGCCATTTTTACACACAAAATTAATCACAAATTTATAAGCACAGGCCAGGAAAATTAAAAAAACTCAAAATAACTAAAACACCTTCAATTAAATTTTCTTCGTGAAACCATGTATTTTACCATGGGATCATACACATAAACAAATTACCAAAAATTCATATATAACACTTTATCTTAACTTTTCCAAATTGCAATAATAACTTTTTCAAAACAAAACATTAGATTAACCTTTTTAACATTCGATAACACACAAAAACAATACTTCTACATAGCAAGTCGTTGAATTATCGTTTATCCCGCTACTATAATTGAGATATACAGCTTGTATATTTTCCACAAAGGCACTAGTTTAGTCAACCTTTTAAAACAATTCGAACCTTCTAATTAACAACATTAGTTAATGTTTCAAAAACTCTCGATACATGCTTTAACAAACTTATCGAGAGAAACAAAAAAAAAATACCACTGTATTTATTTTTTAAACCAAACAGTTTGTGGCAGGTAGCTTACCCAAAAATAACAAAAAACTCAAATAATAACTGTTTCAAAAAATTATTGAGAAAAAAAAATACCACTTGTATCTATTTTTTTAAAAACATTTTAGGCAACACAACCAGGGTAGTTTTTACCCTCCACAAGAATTTCAACCACTTTTTGCATCATAGCTAGCTTAGCCATTCACACGTTACATATAAATACTACGGTTACAAAATACACTACTTTTGTCCCCACAAAACAATTGCACTGATGTATTTTTCCAGCAATTCATCACAACTTAAAACTTAAAATTATTTCCGAAAAATACCTATCCAAAAAAAAAATCAATGCAACTTTGAGTATCTAAAACGGTACTCACCCCTTTTTTGCAGGCCGACGGCGCAAGGGTCATCTCCAAACACAGCTCACACTGTTGACACTTTCACTTCCAGAAAATCTTGACCGTAACACGAATCCACACAAAACCGAAACTGCATCAGACGCCAAAACACTCAATTTCACTGCACAGTCGAAAACACGGGGGTAAAAAAAACCTGAAAACACCCCTTTTCTTGACCGCACCATGAAAAACACAGGAGCACAGAGGTACTATCGCGATTCCCCTACTGCGGAGCTGGGTCGATGACCTCTTAACTTTCGCGGAGCACTGGTATTCTTCAAACATCACTCCTTCGAAAAAGGGGAGGTTTTCCTCTGAACACTCCCCCGCTACGCAGGCGTAATAAAAACTGTACATTCTATGGGTCCGAGAAAAATGACCCGCAATTTGGCATACTGACTCTGCTTTCAAAACCGGGTACGGATCCAACCGCTGATCACAAATTAATCTGTGGCGTCACTGTAAGGCTGGTAAACTCTCTGAGGCATTTTGAAAAAATTTCACAACTATTGATCCATACCAAGAAAGACAGAGTTCTAATTAAAAACGAAAGCCAAATTTTTTAAACAAAACTTAACAAGTAGATTTATTTACAAAATGAATTAAATATTAAACACTTCCGACATAATCACTTAATTTAAATGCAGATTCACAAATACACGCTCCAGGGCCCATTCTCGGCCCAACAACACAGGAGCCTAGCAAAAACACGTCTCTCCCGCTCGGATTTTATACAGCGTTTTTTTTCTCAACGTCTGGATTTTCAGAAGGGGTGGAGGGGGCGGCAGATCCCGGCAGATTATCGGCTGACAGTTCTTTTAGTCGCCGAACTTTACTACATTGCAGAAACGTCCAAGATGACAGCTTTAGTGGCTGCAGCTGTAAGGGAAACGGTTTTTAATCCCCAACATGTTCCGAACTGGTGGAACCGAACAAAACATTCCTTAAAAAACACGCCGCTGTGTTTCAAGCCGTTGTGGGGTCTCAGGAAAAAATAAGACCCTATTTCCAGTACGCTACACTACATAAATCTATACTTGATGGAATTCTCCATATAGTGTTTCAATATATGTTAAACAACGGGAATTTTCAGGCCTTACTCACAGCCATTATATTACCTTAGATTAAATATATTTAAAACTTATTTTAAAGTTGCATAGTAAATCTAACTCAGTTGGTATAATAATGAAAAGTGTTTTGCTAATAGCAGTTTAGTTGACAATGTTTCATATATTTGCATGTTTAAAAAAATTATTGGTTAACAGTTCTGGCTGGAATCATTTCATTGATTTTGTTAGTTAACTTTGATGAAGTAAAAAATCAATTTATGTAAAGTATACGTATATCCTCTCATGAATTTGTTTTAGTCGAAATTAAGAAAGGTAAATGCGGTGACAATCACATTTTAAATTTAATTGTAGTTTGCTAAATAACTGATGATAACTTAACTGGGGAAATTAAATGTAAAATATACGACGAACAAGATCAGAAATTGATAACAACAACACTAATCTTTAAAAGATATTTTCTTTTTTTTTCAAAAACACGTTTTAGCATTAAGAGCTATTTAGAATAAAAGAATAAACTGCATAAAATTTTCATGCATGGTGGGCTGGTGTTACCTTTTCATTTTTGAATAAAGTTTGATATAAAAGCGTTAAACAGAAAAACAGAAAAATTAAAATATACCTTCATTTGCGCCAATGCAATAGTTTCTTGTACATATACATACATTTATATATATATATATATATATATATATATATATATATATATATATATATATATATATATATGTGTGTGTGTGTGTGTGTGCGTGTGTGTGTGATAATATTACTAACTACCTATAATCGCCCATTTTGTATTTCATCTCTGCCATGGTAACCCGTCCTTCTTGTCTTGACGTAAACGCTTCGCCTTCCCACATACTAACTTCCTCCGCCAATTCTGGCAACCTCTCTGACCTAATTCTATTTTGGCGCTTTTTTGCGGGAGACGCTGGACTGACTCGAAGCGAATAAGATGTGTTGCTTTACTGTTTAATAAATTAGTTTGTTCCTGAAGCTAACTTTATTATTTTACGGCCATGATGCAAGCTACATTTTCATGAGATGTCCATCCGGACATTTCAGAGAGTCGACAGGATCTGGACTTTAAAAATGCGACTGCAAATGGAACAAGTTAAAAAGTCTTCGTTCTACACGAGTTTCGTTTTGGATTCCCGCCATTGTTCTACAGGACTTTTGCTTTATTTTCCGCATGCGTTCCTGAAGTCACCAGCTTGAAATGACCAAAGCAAAAGCATTTCTCATCCAACACCATGAAATTGCTACAGAAGTCGACTACATCGAAACAAGTAAAGATGCCACTGTTCCGGTTCGTTCCAGTTTGGTTTTCGAATTCTGTTTCCCGCCTGACCTCACCATTTTTTTTCCCGTCTCGGACTACGCCATCTTTGTGTACAGTACCAGTGCTGCAGCATCCGATTCAACTAGGCCTCCAAGAAGTGATTCAAGTTTTTATATGTGAGCGACAGTCATAAAAATATTCAATTTCAAGAAAATAATTACGATTTCAGAGTGAACGCCGAACGCTGCTCTAAAATCAAAGAAGCTCATAAAAACAAATTTTCAAGATCACCATCACTCTTAAAAAAGTTCTTATTTAGTATTGTATTTTATGCCACAAAAGTTGGTGCTTTAAACAGGTCAGTTATATTATTTTTTTTTTGCAATTTCTAATATAAGTGAAGCAAGATGAACACTGCCAAAGTACATGTTGATTGTGATGACTCTTTTAGTGTTTCGAATGTTGAAAATGAAATTAACATTGTGCCCTTTGAAGATGGCACTATAGATATAGATTCATGGTTATCCTACTTCAACAAAAAATGTATCGAAGGAAATAAAGATGATGATTGGAAACTAAAAATTTTTTCACGATTTGTAAAGGGAAAGGCACTTAACGTTTATATTCAAAATTGTTATCAAGTTAATAATTTTACAGAATTAGTAACTGTGTTAAAAGAGCATTTTTTCACCCCTACCTTAACTACCTTTAGTGATTTTGCAGGGTTAAAATTTAATGAAAACAATGATGATATTACAAAATATTTCAGGAGAAAATTAGAAATCGGAAAAAGTTAAATTTAAGAAGTGAAATGATCATGGAGGGTTTAACTGATGGCCTCCCCGGAGAACTAAAATCATTAATGACCATTATTTCCCCTGCTGACCCAATTGCTTGGCTTAATCAAGCTCACAGACTGGTAAAAATAAGAGAGAATCCACAACCTAGTAATGACTCGCCCAGATATGTAACTCCCTTTGTTAGAACTCCCCAAATTCAAAACAGAAATGATTACTTTAGGAATGATTCCCAAACTTGGAATAGGTCAGATGTACCAAGATATACAAATCATGTTAGAACTTATGCCCCGAGGCAAAATACTTACCAGAGACCTCATAATTTCTATCGATACCAAAGACCATCTAATCCTAACTATCGGAGCAATAACCCTAGATTCTCTAGCCATCATAATTATGATAGCTCACCCACTTTGTCTCCCACTCCATGTAGAATGTGTACAGAGAGAGGCATTCCAAAAGCTTTTCATTGGCATCAAATTTGCCCATTTAGAATGGAAAGAGCGGATAATGAGAGGACTTCACCCCTTGCAATTGAACCACCCTCAGAGAATACTCCCAATTCCCGACTATTAAAGGTGTCCGGTTATTTGTCAAACAATAAATATGTAGACTGTGTAATAGACAGTGGCGCAACTCTGTCAGTGATATCCACCAGAACTGCTCGACAGTTAAATTTGAAAATAACCAGAATAAGAGGTATACAAGTTGTACAAACACAAGACCATATTGTAATGAACAAAATCTGTAAGGTTAAGATGAAAATTGGCCAAATTATCAGAGATATTGTGTTATATGTAATTGACAATAACTTGAAATTGTAATATTAGGTCTAAATGAATGTAAAATTTATGAAATTGATATTGATTGTAAAAACCTAAAGGTAAAACAAAAATCTGTAATATTTAATTATGAAGGTAATATGCCAAAAGCAAATATGTCACTCCATATTCAATTCCAAGGTGGACTGTTCAACAGCCAAAATAAGTCCAGTCCTCAACCTGAGTATTTTGTTCAAAATAACTATGAATATGATAATGAGAATATAGTTCTAAATGATACCATACCTAAAACTGTTGGCTCTGTAACCAATGTTGTTTCTCAGAATCTTAATCGAAAAGAAAATAATTTAGAAAACTTGTTAATTAAAAATTCATCTGTATTTTCCAAAAGTAAATATGATGTTGGTTGTATTAATATTGAACCCCAAAGAATTAACTTAACATCTAACTTGCCTGTATCTCTAAGACCCTATAGAACTTCCCCTAAGGAAGAGGGAGAAATTAAATCACAAATTGATCAATTGTTGAAAGCAGGCTATAGAGTTTCTATACTCACTTCTACCCAGACTTGGGTGTATATAATTTGAAGTGGCACTCTATTTGAACTTTATACAAACGCAGTTTATACATGAAACAATGTTTATTGAATTCGTTGCACATATAATTGGCTTTTACAGCAATAAGCATGCGTACTACTTGTACGGAATGTAAATACAGCTTTCAAGAACAATATATTTTCTATACTCACGAACAGTAAGTCAAACCAGCAGTACTGCCATGTAAACTTCTGGCCCGCTAAGCACTAGCGCAGGATAACACCTTTTCAACCTTAACAACCTCCCCCTTTCATTAATGACGCTGCGTGGTATTTATACTAAGCGCGTATGCCGAAATTAGCATATCTAAAGCAGCTTCTTTAATTCACTCAAAAGTTCGATTCTTGTGAATCGAATCTTGTGTATACCTTACACTGGCCTCCCTCGAAAAAAAAAAATTAGGTAACTGAGGTCTGAACGGCTTCAGTTAACTAATTGAAAACGCGTGCTGGTCTGACTTTTGACATAATGGGTGGCAAAGTCAAAAAAAACCTTCCACACGTTGTGTGGGGGAAAAACGCCACTACCATTTTACAAAACTAATCCCGAAGGGTCCAGGTGACACCATCACACAGTGGATTTGCAGAGTTGCGGATACTGGGCTGGCCAACTGCGCCCTAAAAAACTTATTTTAGTTAAAATTGTCAACACAATTGCACAGCATGACATTTCTTGACTGTTTGTATCTGCTCTCCCCCAATTTATAATGCACATGTGTCATGATTTGTGAAGTTAGTACATTAGTGGTTAATTGGTATATTGTGCAGTATGTATTTTTTTCCTAGTCACTACATGTCCCCTTCAAAAATTTATAAAACAACAGTATGCCGTATTTTTTTTTCAGTGGCTCACCCCTTCCCCTCAAAATGTTTACACAGTATATACACTGGGGAATTTCAAACCAATTTGGTTCGGTTTTATTAAAGGGTGGGAGTTAGAATAAGAAAGTTGATACAAGACTTGTTCCTCATGAATGCAGCAACTTCCTTGCACCAGTCTGTCCAATCCGTGGAACCTCTCTTGACGGTCGCAGTCCTAGTAAAGGGGTTCGTTGACCGTGTGGGCATCCTTCATGCAGCAGGTCGTAGGTCCTGAGGCGCTGGTCCGGCTTGACGATGGACAGGAGGTCTCTTGGGAGGAGGCCAACCTTGCTGGGCGGCAGAAATCTTCCGTTTCCTGTACTTATACAAAGGAACTTTAAAATTGTCATTCTTCCTTTTGATAACCTTGTGTACCTTATCAGCGACGCATTCATCCTTTGATGGAGTTTTTGTAGTGCACACTTTACCTTTCTTCGTACTTTTGCTTGTATCGGTATTAGATTTTAATGCAGATTCTATTTTGTCAAATTTATACGCCGCACCAACGTGTTTAGTTACTGGCTTTATCTCTCTACTTGTGTCATGTTTTTCAACAAACTGACTCTGTTTTTGGTATTGGTGCTTATGCAACTTCTTGTTTACCGCCTTAATTACTTCAGTATTTGCAGTTTTAATGCTGGAACCTGAAGGCTCTTTTTCACGTTTTTTATCCCCCTTAACTTTAGTTCTATCCTCTTTTGACGAAAAAGTCTCTTTGAAACTTGCGACATCAGAATCGTTATCATTTAAATTCTTTAACACTGCTTCAGTTTTAGGAAGATTAAGCTTTTCGTACTGGTGCGTTTTAATGCAAACGACGTCTATAACTTCCGAAGCATCAGCTAAACTACTTACAGTATAACTCTGTGTCAACTTTTCATCTTGATTCTCAGTCTGGTTTTCATGTACTTTATTTAAAACCATATGATCAACCTGGCCTACACAATCCTCATTTGGATGGAAACTTGAAATAATATCATCTTTACCTAGCGAGTTCCTACTATCGTTTAAAGAATTTTTATTGTCGTCAACTAATAAGTATTCGCTAACTTCCGTAACGCATACTTCGTCATCTACTAAATTTCCTTCATTAACAGATGTGTGAATATCATCTAAAATATCAGGTATAGCATCAATAATATCAGGTATAGCATTAATAGAAGTGTCAGATGATTTATTTTCTAAACCACTAGCATTAGTATCGGCACTATTTTCAGAAATTTGTACTGGAATTACCGCATTATTCCAGTTAGACTCACTTTCTTTATAAGCCACAAAAATACCCTGACTTTCACTATTCTCAAAATAATGATTACTACTCGGACAAAATAATACATTTGACCACACAGTTTCAACAGGTTGAACCATATCATGTGAATCAACTTGCCAGTGCAAGTAAGGTGCTTCCATATTATTTACTTTAAGAGCACTAATTTCATTATAACGCCGTGCGCTTCTATTATTTTGCCTGCGGTACTGCTTACGCTGCTGGTTTGAAACTCGCGAAAAATTTTGGCGCGGCTGTATAAAACTTCTCGTACCTGAATGACGGTACGGGGTAGCGAAGAAATGCCTATTGTCATGTTTAGCTAAAGCTTGAAGGAGGGTAACCTTGCTTGTAATTGTTTGATTATCTAAAAAATCTTGAACACTTGGCTTCAAACGTTGGATAACTATTTTTAAGATTACCGCTTCCGTTACCCCTTCTAAACATTCCTCACACTTGGAAATCTTTTCCGTAGCAAAATCTAACGCAGACTGACCTTCACGTTGCCTTAGCGAATAAATTTCCGCTTCAATTTCACTTTGATTAAAGGTCTTTGGAAAAACGCTAAGAAACTGTTGCTTGAATGACGAATAGTCAAAAATCAGATTACTGCTTTTCATACACGTGTACCACTGATATGCACTACCTCTTAAAGCGGCTAGAGCAATTTTAAGTTTATCCCCCTCTGGGGTGCATTGTTGCTGAAAGTAATACTCAATTTTCTTTAGGAATTGGCTTGAGGGGCCGCCATTGAAGGTGGCTTCGAATGGCGCAAAATGCTGAACCATAATTACCCGAGGAAAATTTCCAGCAGGATTTTGTTCTACAACACTCATTTTTCAAATAGTATATAAGTACTTGCAACAATTTTATCAATATAAGTACACAGTACACAGTTTTTAATTTCAATTATGTTGTTCGTTACAAATTTAACGCTAACTACCAGGGTATATATAATTTTCGGGCGCCAGTATAGAGTTTCTATACTCACTTCTACCCAGACTTGGGTGTATATAATTTGAAGTGGCACTCTATTTGAATTTTATACAAACGCAGTTTATACATGAAACAATGTTTATTGAATTCGTTGCACATATAATTGGCTTTTACAGCAATAAGCATGCGTACTACTTGTACGGAATGTAAATACAGCTTTCAAGAACAATATATTTTCTATACTCACGAACAGTAAGTCAAACCAGCAGTACTGCCATGTAAACTTCTGGCCCGCTAAGCACTAGCGCAGGATAACACCTTTTCAACCTTAACAACCTCCCCCTTTCATTAATGACGCTGCGTGGTATTTATACTAAGCGCGTATGCCGAAATTAGCATATCTAAAGCAGCTTCTTTCATTCACTCAAAAGTTCGATTCTTGTGAATCGAATCTTGTGTATACCTTACAAGGCATAATTAAGGAAAGTTGCAGCCCGTACAGTTCACCTGTGTGTTTGGTACTCAAACGTGAGGAGGGTAAGAAAACGAGATTGTGCATTGGTTATCGAAAATTGAATTCCCTTACTAAAACAGATGCAGAACCTTTGCCCAGAATTGATACTTTATTAGATAAATTGAGTAACGCCAAAATTTTTTCTACCCTTGACCTCAGATCTGGTTTCTGGCATATTCCCATTCACCCCGCAGATACTGAAAAGCTGGCTTTCAGTACAAACTTTGGGTTATTCGAGTGGCTAAGGCTCCCCTTTGGACTGAAAAATGCTCCAGCCATTTTTAACAGAACCACTAGGTGAACTTTAACAAAAAACAAAATTGATTTTGCATGTAACTACTTTGATGACATAATTGTCTACTCTTCTTCTGAGAAAGAACATTTGGAACATTTAAGTATATTATTTGAAGTGTTTAAAAGAGAAAATATTAAATTAAACCAAGGGAAATGTGTGTTTGCTAAGGATCAGATAAAATTTCTAGGTTATGAAGTAAAAAATGGTAGAGTAATTCCTGATAATCATAATATTGAAACTATTAAAAAATTGAAAAATCCTAATAATACCAAAGAATTACAAAGAGTTCTCGGTCGTGTAAATGTTTATCACCGATTCATTCCCAACTATGCCAAAATTAGAGCTCCTCTTAATAGATTACTGATATAGAATGTTGTGTGGCATTGGGATGTAACATGTCAACAAGCTTTTGACGAGTTGAAAGAAATCTTAATATCAAAACCAGTGTTACAGTTATACGATTCTAGTAAACCATGTCACCTCTATGTTGATGCCTCCCAAAATGCTGTTGGAGCTGTTTTGAAGCAACCAGATCAAAATAATATTCTTCACCCTGTATCATACCATTCGAGAACTTTAAGAGATTATGAAAAGAATTTCGCAATTACAGAATTGGAATGTTTAGCTATTGTTGACGGATTAGACAAATTTCATTATTATCTCCATGGGCAAAAATTTGTCATACATACTGATCATGCGGCACTTGTTTGGTTAAAAAATGTTAAAAATTTAAAAGGTAGATTATTCCGCTGGTCCCTTAAATTGAGCATGTATGACTACGAAATTAGATATCAGAAGGGTTCTACTAACATTGAGGCGGATATGCTTTCAAGACATTCCGTTTCTCAACATCTCCAACACTGTGTACATTTACTAGATAGGAATGAAATAATTCAACAACAGAAAATTGACAATGTGTGTGGTAAAACTTATAAAGAAATTAATGACATGATGGTAATTAAGAAAAAGAACTTTTGTAAAATTGTAGTACCTAAATCCTTAAGATTAAAATAGTTAACTAATACCCATGAAAATTTCGGACATCCAGGAGTTCAAATTATGCTAAATTTAATTACCCCTCAATATTATTGGCCTCATATTAGTGAAGATATAGGAAACTTCGTGAAACATTGTCATACTTGTCAGCTAAATAAAAAGAAAAACAGAAACGATTTGGATTCCTGCAAGATGTGCCCTCAACTGACCAACCTTTTGAATGTTTATCTATTGATACTGTAGGAGGGTTTAATTATTACAACTCAACCAAAAAATATTTGCATATAGTTATTGATCATGCAACCCGATATGTATGGGCATTTCCCTCAAAGAGCGTAACTTCAGAAACATATGCAAATTGTCTAAGTCAAATTTTTAATGTGCAAATTCCAGAGAAAGTGTTAAGCGATAGAAACGCAGCTTTTACATCATCCAGATTAAAAAAATTTCTTAAAAACCTTAATGTGAAACAACTTTTGACTTCTTCTCATCATCCCCAGACCAACGGAAAAGTGGAGAGGGTAAATCAATACTTCTAAAAAGGTTCCGTGGACAAAAGTGCTAGAGCAAGTTGTTACTGAATATAACAACTCACCTCATACTGTAACTAAGTTCACCCCTGCCTACTTATTATTTGGCAAACTTCCGTTTGATTCTCCAATTGACCAAAATACTTATCCTCCACTTAATGAAGCAAGAACTTTAGCTAAAACCAGAACTCTTGAATACCACCAGAAAAATAAGACGAGATATGATACTAGATTTGAAGAATCTAAATTTCAACCTGGAGACTTAGTAATATATGAGGAATTCGAATACCCAAACACTAGAAAGTTGACCTCTCCTTATTCAAGACCTTACCAGATTATTAAAAAATTATCTGAAGTTAATTATGAAATTGATAAAGAAAATTACCACACGAAAAAACCAACTGAAATTGTACATTCATCAAAATTGAGATTTTACTATTCACCTGAGAAGTTCAAACTACACCACGAATAAGTCACCAATATGTAAATTATTCAGCTATCCTTAATCTTTCTATTTTAGCATTCCTGTCCTATCCCCATCCTAGTTAATTTTGAAGAAACCCCGTGAGTGTAAGTGAAACTCACATATATTTTTTTTAACTTTTTGAAGCTTGCTTCATTTTATATGAAAAATACTATGTACTAGATAAATATTATTGATTTTTATACTGGGGTTTCCACTCACTGTCCTCCCTGTCTCTTCGCACTTTTCAAATGTTCCCTTTGAAAGTTGCTTTTCCCTCTCATGTTTGAGAAACTTGCCTGCCCCTTTTCATTTTGTGCAATTAGCTCAACTCGAGTTTCAGGTTGGAAGCACCTTCCCTTTGGTAAACGCTCCCGATGATGTACTCACAACAGGTCACATACCTCAAATTTATGTTTGTAGTGTCTTGCTTTTTTTATTTCTTCACAATAATTGAATGTTAGTGTCAATTGTTGGAATTTGTATTTTTGTTCGAATTTTTGCAACATCAGGTACCAGACATTTGGTATTGATGTTGAAAGTTAATTTTGACAGCATTTGGTAAATTTATTCTACTAATTGCTGAAAGAATAATTTTAATATTTTTGCGTACATGATCTAGAGAAAAAAAAATAAAATAAAATATAGATAGTGTTTTGCTCAAAGAAATGTCAATAACTAATGTCAAACGTAATAATAAAAAACAACCAAGAACATTATTTTTCTAAAAAAATGACTACAACCCAGGAGATCTCCAAAAGAACTAAACATTATTCAATGACTAAGTCTGTGAATAATAATTACTTTGTGTTTTTCAACTAGTTGAACTGTACCCGTCCAGGACTCTGAACACTTTCAGACTGTGACACATGTCAGGGGCTGAGACATGCACAATTTTCTACTTGTATTTGTATTTGTAACATCTTTACATCTGTTGTTGTTAGTGTTTTCATTTAAGTGTACCATTCCATTTTTATTTTACTCCAGCTATTGGTTTTTAAAATTACGCCATTTTTCATACTATTATGTCTTTCAATTGTACAATTTAACATAAAAATTTGTGATTTTCGAGCCAGCTTCATCCTAATATTCAAACTACTTATTTTCATGTTCTCACTATCTGGAGTGTCTTGGAGTCGACGGCCGCGGCTCCAATCCATTTTAGATGGGGGGGGGGGATATTCTGTGATAATATTACTAACTACCTATAATCGCCCATTTTGCACTTCATCCCTGCCACGGTAACCCGTCCTTCTTGTCTTGACGTAAACGCTTCACCTTCCCACATACTAACTTCCTCCGCCAATTCTGGCAACCTCTCTGACCTAATTCTATTTTGGCACATTTTGCGGGAGACGCTGGACTGACGACGCTGAAGCGAATAAGATGTGTTGCTTTACTGTTTAATAAATTAGTTTGTTCCTGAAGCTAACTTTATTATTTTACGGCCACGATGCAAGCTACATTTTCATGAGATGTCCATCCGGACATTTCATTTATTTATATATATATATATATATATATATATATATATATATATATATATATATATATATATCTGTGTGTGTGTGTACAGTAAACTAAAAGCTTGTCAGTTTACAGACTGCCAGAATCACTGTGTAGGAATGCGTAACTAAATGAAAAAAGATTCTGCTGCAGTTTCAAATTATTGATTACTAAAGCATATGAATGTACAGCAATGAAAAATGTATTTTTAAACCTAATTTTATCTCGAGGAAAACGTGATTAACCGTAGATAAGAAGACCAATAAATCGTCTTGAATGTTTGCGCAGAAAACTTAATATTTTCACATTTTGCTGAAGGGATTGTTTCTACTAAATATCCGAAACATTTCTTTTAAATGTAACTTACTTCGTCATGCACAAACGTACAGCATTTCTTACTGAATATCGCTAACGGATGGTCAGCGTTTCAAACCGAATCATGTTATTTAACAACTGAGCATGGTTCTGAAACTTGTCATATACAGACACTTGGATACCATTCAATTTCAGGAACTAATGACATTTTGTTTTAACGTAGGATTACGTTCCTCGATAACGGTCCTCCGGGAAGAAAAAAAAGTGTCCGTCCTGCGTCGCGAGTTATAATTTTGGCAGCGTTCCAAACCCAGTAGCAGTAAACAGTTAAACAGTTAAGTTCCAAAATGCGTCAAAAAAAAAAAGAGGTAAGCAACGATAAGTAATCCTACCTTAATAACCCGCGGTAGTTTCGTTAAAAGAGTTTTCGTTAGTTTACAAAAAATATTTACTACCTGAAATATTTTTTTGTTTTTCTCGCAGCTTTGGATGGAAAAAGCACTGACATCCAAGATTTGGACCCTGATAAATAATGTAATGTCTCATTTGATTAAATGCTCCCATGACTACGTATTGCTGCTTTTTTAAATTGCCATCATTTCTGGATCATTGAAAAATGATAAATTTATTTATAGGTGAAATTTACTTTTATATCTCTTATGTTTACACGGCGATAGTAAATCAGTTTTACCCTTGCGGTGAAAATGGTATTCACGATGAACCTACCATAAAATGGTTATTTCCAATCTAGCATAACTTAAACCCCTGTCAGTGGTTTATTGCTTTCGTCTCTTCAAACTAATCTCACAGAATTACGAGCATGTGCTCAAAATGCCTGACGGTGATTAACTAACCCTTACCGTTATTTCGGAAATGAATTGACTCTATAGTCGGGTCCTAACGATGTGGTCCTTATTCATATGAATTGGCTTTGAAGGATTTTAAGGGTGCTCGTTCGCCGTTACACGACCCCTCAAAATAATCCTAGCTTATTTTGCTAATTACAGGTCTAATAGAACTAATTAAAGGTTTAATAACTAATCTACTAACAGATTTAAGATCGCCTCGGAGTTCGAAACTAAACCAAATAACACCGAAGCTCTGTAAAGTAATCCAGGAATTGTGCACAAACTAAAATGATTTTCATATCTGAAATTGCTTTAGTATTGACAACGCCGATGTAACTATTAACAGTTCATTCTACCTTCTCAGTATGTGAAAAGGTTATCGATTAGGATATTATCGCACCTCGAGACAAAATTCTGCGATTTCGTACATTCTGTCCCGCGTAGAATTCTTTATTAGTTTTCTCACCGTTTGTGGGAAAAATAATTCTAACAACTCATGTGACAAAGCTTAGAGGTATTTACATAATTCACAAATGAATAAAATAAATAAATAAATAAGTGGGCCCGAGGTAGCCTAGTGGTATCGAGCTGGCTCTCGGCCCCGGGGGTGCTTGAATCGAATTCCGACAAGCGCCATTAAATACTTTCGTATCTAGACCGGATATCTATATATTTAAGTTGCTAAGCTGACTTTTTGGGCAGTTCGTGAAAGAAAACTACTGCATCAATTTACTTCATTTTGGTCTTAAACGAAAGATTGTAATCTGTATATTTGTCAAATTTGGTTTTTGTAACTGCAATTTTTATTAATAAGCTTTAATTTACAATTAAAATTTGATTTCTGCGCATGCTCAGTGGCATGTTTCAATCTGACTTTAGAAACTCACTGTTTCTGCGCATGCTCAGTAACATGTTTCAATGCCGAGGAATCTCTCTAGATCTCTCTCTGCCATTTTTATGATAATTATGTTTATGAAATATAAGATTAAACCTGATGGAAATTGTTTATTTCGCGTTGTTTAATTAGCGATAATTTACAATTAAAAATTTGCTTTCTGCGCATGCTCAATGACATTTTTAAATACTCACAAAGCACGAGGCCGCTTAAACATTAATTTGTTTCTGCGCATTATTATGATTTTCAACATTTGCCAATGATGTGTTGAGTATAATTTGTGCATTAGTACATTTATTAAATATCTAGCCGTCATGTTTTGATGGGTACCAACTAGTAGGTATGTTAAATCCGTAGACCGTAAAGTCCTTCCATGAGATCAGAGAGGGGGGGAGAAGGTACGATCCCCCAGACATCGCCCCTGGGGGTACTCTGTCAGAATTGTGGTGGCACCTAGCTAAGTCCGTCTCCGACCCTTGTGGTGCTATAATAAACCGGAACCGCTCTCCTCAGCCCGCAAACCCTATATGAACCTGGTGTGGAACTTCCGGCAAGGGAGCACTAGGAACAAACAAACAAAGGAAAAAGTTACAGGAAAGTTACATGAGAATGCAGTTCTTGTGAGATAATAGTTTTTGTGCGATCTCTACAAGCCTTTACATCCAAATTATCTTCAATTTACCGATTTATATATTCTTGCCTCTTAAATGCGCCATTGTTCGAGATAGTTCGGTATACTTCCCAATATAACGGAAAAGTAGTAATATTTGGGCTCATCAGTCTTGTACATAATTTACGTACAAGATAAAGGAGAAAATGCAATCATTTTAACCATTTACAAGATTTTTAATTAAGAAAAAATAAATGTTATACAATTATGAAAAGGATAAAATAAATTTCATCTTCCCAAATATAAATTCCAGGTCTTTAAATTTACTAAGTCGTGTCATACAGGAGAGAAAATTAAGGTAGTATTTTGATATTCATAATCAAAGCTTTCCGATTTTTACAATATATCAAGAATGGATAAATTTAAATTCTATGTTATATAATACCGATATTAGTGTAACCACTTTCTTTTCTCTAAGAACAATTTATAACACATTTATGCAACTAGACCACTTTTACCATAACCTGAGAAATTTAATACCTAAATGTTATAATCTGTTTTATGATTTATACGTTTTCTGTAATTTAAATTTCGCTCGTGTATAACAGCCCTCTAAATTTTTTTCCATTACTACTACAAATCTAAAATTTTACATTAGAGTCTTTTACAAAGCTAAGATATTTTATATTTTCTTTATTGTTTACCGGCATGTTCACAAGAACAACGGGAATAGTCAGCTTCTTAAGATCTACAAAAAAATTCATTAAATTAATTTTTATCGTATATGTTAAAAAGCCGTTTGTTTCTGTTTTGCGTATTCCGCGTGTTTTAAATAAGTGCCTATTGTTAATAGGAATAAATTGTAACTCCACAACATTGGATGGATTTATGCTATCAGCATTTCTTATTATACAGGGCCATCGTAAAAGGTTGGACACATTTCGGAAGCTCATAATTCTAAAATAAATTGAGCAAACGCAATAATATTCTTTTCAAACAACTTGGCAAGTGGCCAAGATTTCTAAATGTAACTGGTACACAGCCGTGACGTTGAACGTTGCGCAGAAGCGATGCGAGGTGAAGAGGTCTTCGTTCGGCTTTCCGTAGGTGCAATGGCGACCGTTCAGTAATTACTATGGCCATGGACAATTTTTGTTTTATTTTCAAGGGACATATGAAACTCTAATTGCGGTAACTTTCTTTCCATTTTCATGAATCCCCACTTCATAAAATATTTTTTTTTCCCTAAGGGTTAAATGTTTTTAATCCTTATTTAGTCTCAATATCTTTTCTACACTTCTTCTCATGATAAATACTAACTTTTATTCAAAAAAATTAGTTTTCGAAGTATTTGTAAGGTATACACAAGATTCGATTCACAAGAATCGAACTTTTGAGTGAATGAATTAAAGAAGCTGCTTGAGATATACTAATTTCGGCATACGCGCTTAGTATAAATACCATGCAGCGTCATTAATAAAAAAAGGTTGTTAAGGTTGAAGAAAGGTTGTTAAGGTTGAAGAGAGGTTGTTAAGGTTGATAGACAAGCGAGAGGGAGCTACGGGGTAAGTAGCTCCAGGTGTTATCCTGCGCTAGTGCTTAGCAGGCCCAAAGTTTACGTGGCAGTACTGCTGGTTTGACTCTCTGCTGGTTTGTGAGTATTGGCAATGTGTATTTCTATTGAATGTTAATATATATATATTCCGAACAAGTAGTACGCATGCTTATTGCTGTAGAAGCAAATTCTATATGTGCAACGAATTCAATAAACATTGTTTTATGTATAAACTGTATTTGCATCAAATTCATTTAGAGTGCCACTTCAAATTATATACACCCAAGTCTGGGTAGAAGTGAGCTATTTTCTCTATATATTTACTGGTTGAGTTGCCGCAAAAATACTCTTACAAAATAAACATATGTCTCTGCATTTGCCAGATATCAAAATCTGGAGAAAACATATTTCTTTCCCTGGAAACAAAATTAACCATTCGTCAGGCAGTTCATATATTTCTTCATTAGGCTATATATCATGGAATGAACTCACTTATTATGAAATTTTACTGTAGTTTAATAAAGTGTGGCAGATAACAGAAAATACTATGTTTTACTAGCTCTTTCATCGCTAAGAACTCTTTCCTTTACCAAACTTCTGTAATATAATAAAATATTATATTTTCTGCCCTTGTAATTTATATATATAAATATATATATATATATATATATATATATGTGTGTGTGTGTGTGTGTGTATATATACATACAGTGGCTCCCAAAAGTGTTCGTGCACTTACGATTTTCAGTGAAATAGGGGTCTATCCATTAATTAATATGAATATTTCAAAATGGGCATTTAATAATAAGATCTATAATCTATTCTTAACAAAACTACATGGAATATTTTAAAAACATAGCATAACTTTATTTTTAAGGAACCAATAATCAAAAAGTAACAAAAACTTTATCTCACAAAAGACATCGAACACTTGTAAAAAATCTCTACATATTAGTAAATTTTCTAATTTTTCGTTAAATTAATATTTAGTAGGATATTCTTTAGCATCCACAACAGCTTTTAAACATCTGGAAATAGATTGCACTAGTTCTTTTGTAATTTCTGCATCAATGTTCATCCATTCTTCCATCATAATTGTTTTTCGTTCGCTTTTCGCGTGAATGACGTGTTTTCGTACTCGAACCTCCAGTTCTCTCCTGATATGTTCAATTTGGTTTAAATCTGGCGATTGAGATGGTGTTTTCAAAACTTGTGGACAATTATAGAGACACCAGAGGCGAACGTTGAGAGCCGTGTGCTTAGGATCGTTATCTTGATAAAAAAGCAAAGTTGTTTCCTATACCAAATTTTGGGCTGATAATTTTAAACTGTCTCTTAAAATATTTATATAAATAGCATGATTCATTATGCCATCAATAAATACCAAATTACCTAGTCCTGAGGCTGACATGCACCCACACACAAGGACACATCCACTGCCATGCTTAAATTTTCATACTAAGTTCTTGGGATTAAGTTCCTCATTTTTTCTTCTCCATACATTTATACGCCCATCGGAACCAAAAATGTTAAACTTGCTTTCATCGGCAAATAATACATTATTCCAATACGTTTGAGGCTTATTTATCATTTGTAGTGCGAAGGAAAGCCTAAGCTTTGTGTTTTTCTCACTCACAAAAAATTTTCTACGGGCAGGGCGCCCATGTAATCCAGCTGCTCTGAGAACTCGTCGAACAGTTTCAGGGGAGAAGTAGAAAATGTTTCATTAAATTCTGCAAAAACTTTTACAGCACTCAAACGTGGATTTTTCACAAATTTTCTAATTATAAATCTTTGATCACGTTTTGTTAACTTTGCCGGACGACCTTTTCTTACCTTGTTTTCAATCCGATTTTCTTCTTTAAAGCGTTTTATCACATACTGCACAGTAGAATGGGATAATTTAAGTAATTTAGCAATATTCCGAACTTATTTACCACTACTATGATGAAAAATAATCAAATTTTGAATGCTGTTTGTTGTTTCTTTCGACTCGAGCCATTTTTAAATAATAAATAGAATATTACGGAGTAGGCAAGCAAAAATTAAAGCCAAACGATATTTTAAATGCTACCACAATTCAAAAATAAGAATTAAGCGCCAGACGATAATTTTAATTATGAATTTATCTGAAAATATTTCAGTGTACGATGACTTTTGAGAGATAAAGTTTTAGTTACTTTTTGATTATTGGTTTCTTAAAAATAAAGTTTTACAATGTTTTTAAAATATTTCATGAAGTTTTTTTAAGAATAGATTATAGATCTTATTATTAAATACCCATTCTGATACCCATTCTGAAATATTCATTTTAATTAATGGATAGACCCCTATTTCATTGAAAATCGTACGTGTACGAACGCTTTTGGGAGCCACTGTATATATATATATATATATATATATATATATATATATATATATATATATATATATATGAGAAAAGCATTTTAAAACGAGGTCTTTACTTACAATACACATTTTTTTGTCGAAACAGTCACTCAGGCCTCAAATTACGATTAAATCTATTGTAATGCTTTAAAAAAGGATCCTTGAAAAGTAAAATCTCAACCAAAAAAATCCTTCTTTATACAATTTCCTGAAAATCGGAGACATGGGGGAGAAAATCCAGACTGGACTTTCTTAATCTTGTTTGTCCTGTCAATGGAAACGCAAAGGGATTTACATTTAGTAGGACGTCACCAGCCCTGGTCTTCGGGTATATATAAATACAAGGAGCCCAAACTTGCTTCAGAGTCATCAGCGAAATCGAAGATGTTGCGATTCCTTAGTTCCTTCCTCTGCATGCTATGTGTGGTATACGGTAAGTTAAACTGTTCCATACTGATAATTAAATTATTTTAAATGATAAGTAAAATAATATTTTATGTCTATTAAACTTTTTATATTACCTGCTAGTATTTCGATAATATTTAAGATTTCCTAATTACACCGTATATTTTCACTTAGATACTTTTTGAAAATGAGGCCGTGAATTCTTTTACGATCTTTCCATGGGAATTTTGCTGCCCTTTAATAAATATTAGGGTAACTGTAAGAGTTATTATCGAGTTAAAGGATTCTCAATGTCAGCTCTAATGTACAGAGATTTATGGAAAGTGGTAAAGAAATATGCCTTAATTTACAGAAGGTCAGTGCCCGGAGCTATCGGGAAGTTTGTTAATTTATGTAACTTGATGTGAAATCGCTGTCTAATAGGATATAACTTCTTGCATTTCAACTTATCTATATTGTTTAAATATATTAAAAAGTTTCCCTGATATAACATAATTCCCATTGTAAATGAACATGCAGGCCATGTTTCTGATATATTTAGGTTTTAAATTTAAAAGTCTAGCAGTCTTTCATTTGAATTAAATAGAACATCGCAATATACTGTGTAAATAGTTTGTATGTAAGATACTTATCTTCCTAACTATAACTAAACATAAGGTCGTTTCAAAATAAGTAATTTGTTTAATGTGCGTGATATGTATCTTTTGTCTCAATTTTATATCACTTTGCTTACCAAAAAAAGTCTGATAAACCAAAGTTTGTTGATTGATGATACAAAAATTGTAATAAAGGAAAAGTATAAATTCCTTCATACGTGTATCTAATAAAAATAAAGTAGGGAAGGAATTTATAATTATCATCCCATATTTGTATTTTTCTCATTTCAGTTACATATGGGTTCTTTCTCACAAATCTTTAAAAATTAATTTGGCTATTTAATTTTTATCAGCATAAATGATTATTCAACCAAATAAGTGAAGTCACCTTCTCAAAGTAAATTACAAATAAACAACGCAATATATAATGGTTTAGCAATCTAATATCTAAAGAATACCAAATAAAAGCAGGTGATATAATGTGTGTTAAAAATATTGAAATCATCGTAATACGTAATCACGTTCTAAAATGGTGAAAATGTGTATATTTTATTTATATATTTCTCATGTAAATTTTGTCATATAAGTTACAAAATTGGCGCTTATTATTTATGTTTGAAATGAAAGTTAATTGAAATGCTAAAAAACCATGAAGATGTTCATTTATAAGGTAAACTAGTATATTTTTCTTATTTTATTTGTGGTATATAACGCTTAAAACACTAAACTAAGAAAAAAATTGCATGCATTTTACTTTGTTCCTAAATATTAATAATAGCATTAGAGAATTATTTCTATGAAATTATTTTTAACTGTAAACAATTTTATGCAGGAAAAGGAATCTTGATTTGTGTTATGTAAATGACCCCTTTTGGGAAGCCATTTTACCCCCTTCAAATTCTTTCGTGTCTTGGAAAAGTTTCAGTAACCTTCAGTGTAAAAATTTCGCGATGCACAAAATACACCACGTGATTAAATTGTTATACACTTGAAAGATTGAAATCGTCCATATTGATCTCTTTGAAGAATCTCCTTATTTACTTTCTCACGTATTACAGAGGCTGTTCGCACATTTTTTAGACGATTTTGGTAAGCGGTAACAAAAAAGCTTTTGCTGCAAAAGAAATAATTGCAATTGTACTATGTTTTTAAAAGTCAAAATTATCGTCTGCGAATTGAAAGTTTTGTTTTTATTCAAAATGGCGTTTTTAACAAAGCAGTGGTTCGAAGGCTACATTTATGCTCTTTCCGAAGAGAAATATGCATACTCCGTTATCCAAAAACGATGTGAGAGTCATGGTTTTGTGATATCTAAAGCGTCGATAGGTAATATCGTCAACAAAAAAGGAAAAAATCGTCAAATTGGAGCCTCAAGTGGGACAAAAATTCCAAACAAGTATCCAAGGAAAAAGCGGACATCTTCGACTATTGCAAAGGTACGTTGTTTAATGTTAAAAGAAAATCCCCCTAGTCAAAGGACAGTTGCAAAATCATTAAAATGCTCGGTGTCCACTGTAAACAAAATGATAAACGTTGATTTAAATCTTAAGAAAGCGAAAAAAACGCAATGTGCATCGTCTTCTTCCAAATCATATCGCTGAACGCAGGACACGCTGCAGAATTCTATATGAGAAACACTTATCCAAAGAAAAATGGAAAACAATTGTCACAATAGATGAATCATGGGTGTATTTAAATGATTGCAACAAAAAAAGAGCCATTTATTATCATAAAAGGGGAGAAAAAAATTTAAGTACATGGTTCAAAGAATCGAAAGAAAGTTTTTCTAAGGGATTCATGATTGTTGCTGGTTTTCTTACAATGGCAAGTTAAAAATAAGAGAGTGGAAAAAAAATGTCAAGATTAACTCCAAATACTATTAGGAACATATTTTATAGCCAATTTTTCTGAATGAAATACCATCGCTTTACCCACAGTGCCATCAGTCTGTGAGACTCCACTGTGAGACATTTGTGAGGCTAGCAGTCATACATCAAAATCCACTGTAAATTTCCTAAAAGAAATGGAACAAAAACTGGTATCAAGGCCACACCCTTCACTGATATTCCTACTAAATCTCCCGATGTATCATCACCTATGGATTTTTGTGCTTTCGGACTTTGTAAGGTATACACAAGATTCGATTCACAAGAATCGAACTTTTGAGTGAATGAATTAAAGAAGCTGCTTGGGATATGCTAATTTCGGCATACGCACTTAGTATAATACCATGCAGCGTCATTAATAAAAGAAGATGGTTAGGGTTGAAGAAGGTTGTTAAAGTTGATAGATAAGCGATAGGGAGCTACGAGGTATGCAGCTCCAGTACTATCCTGAGCTAGTGCTTAGGGGGCCCGAAGTTTACGTGGCAGTACTGCTGGTTTGACTTACTGTTCGTGAGTATTGAAATATATATTGTTCTTGAAAGCTGCATTTATATATTCCGTACAAGTAGTACGTTTGCTTATTGCTGTAAAAGCGAATTCTATATGTGCAACGAATTCAATAAACGTTGTTTCATGCATAATCTGTGTTTGTATGAAATTCATTTAGAGTGCCACTTCAAATTATATACACCCAAGTCTGGGTAGAAGTGAGCTTAAATTTCTCTATAACTTTAAAATCTGCATTATCCAAACGTCCGTCCCAAAACCCTTACAGGACTCTGGAAAGCTGTTCAGGAGGAATGGGATAGAATACCTCTTCTGACACTTCAAAAGGCATTATTATCCTGGAAATTTCGGTGTCGAAAGATAGTTCAGAATAAGGAATGTCAAACAGAACATTTAAAACACAAGAATTTTATGTAATTTAGTTTTGTGAATACAATATACATCGTCTAAAAAATGTGTGAACAGCCTCTGTAGATTATATCTTGTTTCGTTCTTTGCTTAAGAAATATATGAGAATTCACCAATCTCAGATTAAATTCAATATCTTCCTTCTATTTTCCCTTCTCCACCATTTCAAGCCCTTGACCAATTCATTTGACTACTCACAGATGTTCATACCTTAAAAGTAACTCAGATATAAATATGAAACACGGAATTAAATAAAATTTAAAATTTATGGGATGAAATTCTGCGCATGAAATGTTTTACCATTTATAAGATTGAATGCGCACGTACAGAACCTTTTGTACCTATCCAGCTTAAAAAATTTAAATTTGTACATCTTGGGTTTAACGATTATAAAAAAAATTAAAGCATAGCATTTTGTGATAATAATAGCAAAAAACTGGCTACCTTGAAATTACTAATAAAAATACAATAACAATAGGTTGTAAAATTTTCTCTTATATTTTGTGTGGAGAATAATGAAGTTAATTGCTCTTTGAAATAGCTAAATACAGCATACATTAATCTTCCCAAATCCACTATCTCACATCAAATTAAACCATCAGTGAATAAGACCTAAGCAATATATCACTCGTTAAAGTTTACTAAAAATGTTTCATTTTGCGAAAGTTAAGTTTCATCGTATATCCATTAGTCTAGACTTAGTCTGATTTGAACTTCATATTCGAGTCTGTGTTATGTATTTTCAAACAATATTTCCTGGAAATATCAAGAATAACTGATAAGTATGATCATATTTAACATTAACATTCAACCTATGCTTCATATACATATTTGCATTAAACTATAGAATTATTTAAAACAAAGTTAACGTAAATATATGTATATATTTGTATATCTTGATTTTTGTGCACTACCAGATGTAAATAAACATATAAAAGTAAAAAGACAGAGCTAATTTTTGTCTACACACATGGCTCATAGTTCGTATGAACTTGCATTGGTCAATTCTACCACATGGCTCTTTGTAGTTTTTTTTTAATTATTGGAGTACTATACAAATGCTCCTATTTCAGATAAATGTGAGATGTATATGGACTTGTTCTTACAAAAACAAATGAATGCATTTTTATACGTAATACTTTTCCAGACAACAAACAAAAAGAACTTTAATTCTATAATGTTATCCAGCTGTTATTTCATTTTTATTTAGTAAAAAAAATGTCATGTAATGTTTATTGTACAAAGCTATTTAATTTCTACTTGCGATGTTGTAGCACCCCTACCACGATGTTATACCTTTGGGCTTAAAGAGATAATCTTTAAGCACAAAGGTATACTCCAAATTTTCTTCTCGGGTGAAATAAAATTCGAAAACCCAAGAAAAGAGAAGAAGTTTAATTTTTTTGCTTTTTTAGGTTATAAAAACCATTCACGGTAGTTTTAATTTTGTATGAAAAACTTTTGCCTTTAGTTCGGTTATTAAAGTTTCAAGCAAAGTCACGTATGTGTAAACACAAACTTCATGCAGAGAACTTGGGAAAACATATGTTTCTGATTTGATAGCTGGATCTAGATCAGTGGTTCTTAACATTTTTAATAGTCAACACCCCCCTGAATCTAAAAATAAGCTCTCGCACCCGCTTCAAAAATTTGTTTCTATTTTTTATTTAGGAAAAGACATTTGTTGCAAGATTATTTATTTATTGCAGAAAAAATTTAATAGATTTACAATACATACCATATTATTACATATAAAACAATGCCTACATTTTGAATGGCTCCGTTGTTGTTATTTGTTCATAATTATCCTTTTAAAACTAGGCTATTTTTTTAAAGAGCCACTCGTAAGTCATCAGATGCATTTAAGCGATTTCTGGCTTTTGTTTTGATGTGCAAAAGTAATGAAAAACTCATTTAAAAAAGGCAAGTGGTTGCAAATGGGTAAAAGTGTCTCTAATGCTGCTTTTGCTAAGTCTGGATAAAGTTCTAACTGAGTACACCAGAACTGTTCTAAGTCAAGTTTTCCAAATTCCATTTCAATAAGTGCATTAGCTCGTATTGTGGTAAGATCGTCTTTTAATAAAACGTTGTCGTCCATTGAATTTAGGTCAAACAAAATGGAGTGAGTATCCATCTATTAATTTTTACTTATATTTCCCGTGGAAAAGCATCCATCAAATGATTCACTCAATTGGTGGAGGTGTAATTTAATTTCGGGTATAATTGTTGTTTATTATTTTCCAAAATTATTGAATCCAGAAAAGGAAAGGTTTGCTAAATTCCCATTTTCAACTCGAAGGAATAAGGCATGTTTCTATAACTGTTAGGCGGTAATTTTCGTTAAAAATTTAGAACCTTCTCTCGCTCCCTAGAAATGCCCTCTCGCACCCCCCCCCCCCAGGGGTGTCCTCACACCCGGTTAAGAACCACTCATCTAAATAAATATAATGTACGAATCCTTGCTTGAGAGTATATAACATGTAATTTCATATTTTTGCATTTTTATTTCCTTTTCTTCTAGCTTTCTTTATATGTTTCAGACTCTATACTACATGAAATTTTAGCAAATATATCATTTTAGTGAGATTATTTTAAATTTAAAAAAAATAACAGCAACAGCATCGCTGATGTTTTATTTCAGTATGCAGAATTCTCCTACTTATATCTCTGTTCGTACGGAATAGAAGAGATTGAAGCCCTTCAGACATCAACAGATCCAATATGTGCATGCCTCTCTATACCCCCGATAACCGCTGGACGATATCACTCCAGATTCGCCGTAAAAGATCCTCCGATCAAGCTGTCGAATCTTGGCCGGTAATCCGGGTTCATCGCGGCCTGAGAAATCATCAAGGCGATTCACATGCCATCGTCTTTCACTCCGCGACTGGCCGACGCCGCGCCCAGCATATCATAAATTTGAATGCCGGCTCAGCATTCACGCCCCGACTCGGGCGTCAGGTGCAAAACCCTTAGATGAGCTACTCTTATCGTTGTTCAAAGAATAAATGACAGCTTATTGGACTGGAATAAAATGGACATGATATGGAGTACATGATGTATGTAAACTGCAGTGAAGAATTCACACTTTTATCTCCTTATGGTTATCATTTCTTTTGATGATGGAGTGTACAAATTAATAATGTGAAAGAATTAAATAAATTGTATTGATTTTATTATTCTGTCTGATAAGCATTCTTTGTTTTGTAAGTGTTGCCAGATTTTTTTTCTGCCTTTCAAATTGGGATGAGGAGTCTATAAAGTTGTTGTCTATTTCCTTTAAACTGCGACACTCTCGATATCTGAGAAAAATCTCTTTTCCTTAAATATAACATTTAAGTTTCCTATTAAAATTGCCTGAAATTATAAATTAATTCATTAACAAAACGTTTCTCTATCAACACGAAATGTCATTGTGAATGTAAAAATTAAATATTTAAATCCATAAATCGATACCTATACTCCAAAATCGCTCTCAACTACTGTTCTTTGCTGTTTTCATTTTATGTGGGAATACGATAACGCCCCAGCTGCTTCCATATATGAGTCATAAGAAAACTCAGTAAACTGTGTTAAGTACATTCTAAAGGTATTTTGATGGAACAACTGGGACTTATTGTGACTTATTTATCTACAGCTGTGACTTATTTGTTAAAATGTTTTTGGGACCTCCTGTAAAAATTTGTAATTTTTCAGTTGAGAGGTGTTTGGAGTTAAGGTATCGAAAATGGACTCTGTCGTAAAAGTCTTATTAACGCATAAACTCCTTTTACATTGAAGATATCAAAAATATTCTTACATAATCATAGAAACACAAAATATACAAGTGTACAATATATACCAAGTATGTACCCTTTTAGAAGAAAAACAGATGCTAACAATAGAATATTTCTCATGGTTCTTTTCCCTTTTATTTGGTGAGCAGCTTAATATACAATTTACACGTTTTTGAGTATTGTAATAAGATAAAAATGACTTATTTAGTTCACATATCTAATAATTTCTGTTAGTTTATCTCATATTCTGGGGTTAATTTAGTGGGTAAATTTTATCTCTGCTCTTTTCAATGGAGAATCTACTATTTATTTAACTACAGTTTTAAAAGATTATAAAATCTTAATAACTTGATGACTTTAGAAAATTCCTACTTTTTAATGAACATTCATTAGACACATCCTGAGATTAATAAGTAATTATTCAGGCAGGGGTAGGATAATGAGATTGGGGGGGATATACCTTTTCCCTTTATTGCATCACTCCTGATGTGCGTAAAATGTATATCAAAAACTACAGTATAATATTTTAAATAGCATACAAAATAAATGACAGAAATAAAAGTAGTTTGATCTTGCTATATAAAAAATATAACGAGTAAAAAATAGTGTCTAATTAGTGTCTTAATAGTAAATCTAGTCAGTTCTAATGAAGTTCATCCTCAGCCCATATATGACCAGGATTGTATTGCATTCATGTGTTTAACACAATCTACTCTTCCTGCAAACTTTTATTAAAAATCAATGATATTTCCATTTCTAGAAATCCCTGCATAATGTAAATTTGGGACATGTATTAAAACTCACTGACAGAATATGAAATCAAGAAGATGCACTAAAGTAAACAGTTATAGTTCTCTGCTACTCTTTACATAGTGGTATCAAAGCAACTTATGATGTATTTGAATATTTGATAACGCTAAAAACACACAGAATATTCCTTCAGTAAAATTACCTTTATTTATAATTTCAGTGAATGCGACAGACATTAAGATAAGCATAATTAAATTCCAATTTGTATGCATGTGCACTTTGGAACAAGCATACTGAAAACAAACGTTCAACATTTAGAGATCTTACATTGAAAAGGGGGCTGGAATAAATCTGTCATATCTCTAAACAAATAAGAGAAATGCATTATGTAGTCCTTTAAAAAGTCTTAATATAGGGAGTTCACAATAGTGATTCAAAATTGCTCTTGGAATATAAACTAAACGCATCCCTTTGATAAATAAATGAACTTCAAACTCCTCGGAATTTATTCCTTTTTAGGATAAATTCCTAAGGACTAATTCCACGCGTCATGATAAATTTTTACTTGACAAGAGCACTGATTTTTTATCCCAATCGTGGTATATATGAAGCTTGCAAATGGTAATTCTTCTTTGAATCCGCTCTGTTAGACTCAGGGAGGAAGTCTTGGGACCTTTGCACGTTTTCAATGATCTGCTGAAGAAGTGTGCGGGAGAGTTCTGCATTATTTCTTATAGAATCAAATCCTAAATTGGAACTAAAATGATCTTGCACCCTTTTAGACTTGATCCTATTTAGATTTTGCTGAAACTTCCCTCATGACGTGTTTCTCGAAGAGGTATAGCCACCTGTGTCCTTTGAAAGTAGCCTGGACTCCAATGTATCCAGTCTTGCTTAGACGCGAATTCATCACAGTCTGTCTCTGCACAGCCTGAAATAAATAATAAATTTTCGAGTGTTTCTTTAATTGATATTTGTCATTAAAATAAACCATAAAATTTCCTGTAGCGGTGCTTTTTCCCTTGTCTTTCTTCAAAGTATAGAGTTTTTGCAAGAGTTTTTTTTTTTTTTTTACTATAAATCGAAAGACAATTGTTTTCAATTCTGATTTCAATTAATAGAATCATTTATCAGGTAAACATCGTAGTTAGCAAGTTTTATTGACTAAATATTTGATTTTGTTCCTTATGTTATACTGGTCCAAGGTTATAGTGTAACTACAGTTGTATAGGCTCACTGAAGTAGTGCATAACAAAATTGCTACATGCATAAACCAAAGAATACTCGTTTATGCGATTACAATCTCTCATACGTATGTATGTATGTATATATATATATATATATACTGATTTAACAATCAAAAGATATTTCTTAATTCAGGGTTGACTTCTGGAGAGTTTTCAGACCAAAATATTTTATATTTCAAGTCTCACATTTTGTCCCTTTACGCCTCAAAAAAAAAAAAAAAAAAAAATACTCGAGGCTACAATATTTTGCAGTAGAATAATATTACTCCTTACCATTCTAGAAACATATTTTAAAACAAATTAAGGATATATATTTTTAAATGACAAATAAAATTTGCATTTTATTAATCTCAAGGAGTAGTTGAAACGGAGAGTGCATTTTCTTATGAAACTAATATAAATATTTTTTCATTACGAAAAAATATTGATATTATTTGCATAAATTAATATGAATTAGTGTACTTCCCAAAATAGTATGACTGTTAAAGGATTCGTCATTCTTCTACATACAGAATGCTACATGAAACATAGACCACTAATTTACACTGCTAACTTTTGAGCTGACGTAAGATTTATGCTATGCGAATATTTTGGGCTACAAGGCCTTCATCATATTTTTCTAATTTCCCGCTTATTCTTTAAATTCGAACATTATGCTAACATCCTACCTAAGGAAGGTTGCACTTAATATTAGTCTGTATTCATCACAGTGTAAGGAAGAAGGAATATATGCCATCGCGCCATCAGGCCTGACATTATATACAAAACGAGCCTCACATTCGAAACGGCTCCTGGTAATAACTGACTGGAAACCTTTCTCCCTGTCTAACTACTTCAACATCCCTATTATAACTAATAAGTGTTCATATTTTCTACACATTTGAGAAACAATCACTAAGGTCGAAAACGAAAATTATAGCATTTTTTTTTTACTTGCATGAGATTTTCTATCACAACGTACAAGTCCCTATTAGCCCAGTCAAAATAGGTTTTATGGCTAAAAAAAATTTGAAAGTTTTTGAAAATTGGTGGAGATGTTTGTTTAGGCATGCTAGTGAGCATACTAAAAGTCCCCACCGATCAGACTTGAGCTTTCGCCGCCATCTTGGAATTGTGTACACTTTTTTGGTTTTTTGGAACTAACTTTAAAAATATGGATGTTATAAAAATAATTAAATGCAAAAATTAAAGAGCATTAAATTAAGAACAAAATCTTTCGTAACATTTTTTTATATGTCTAACAGGAACAAAGATAATTGACTTTGAAATGAGCGCACTATCACACCTGGGACGCGCAAGCGCGGTTCCCCATCCGCGGTGGGGGGAAATACCCGCGCACGGTGCATACCATAATTAGCCAAATTAGTTTTACACTAATGGGGAGGTTTTTTGTATTTTTTTCAAATAACTAGGGATATATTAACATTACGTAAAATGTTTATTTCAAAAATTAAAAAACATTAAATGATGTACAGAAAAACGATTTTACTACATTTTTGTCGTAAACCTAACAGGAACGAAGATATTGACTATAAAATGCGCGTTGATAATGGAGGTAGCTTCAAAGTCTCGTTGCAGGCGCTGTTCTTTGAATTCTAACCTCTCTCACATTTCAGCATTCTTTTAAACACAAGAAAATAGACTTTAATGTTTTTAGCTATGTAGAAAATTAATCATTATTAATTTTATACATGAATGTAGTAAAACTTGGGGGTATTCACTATCCGATTTCCATTGCGAATAATTGTCCAAGCTTACCTACTCAGGATTTACGTGCTTTTTCGGTACGGGATTCTTCCCTTCGTCAGGCATGTATAGATCGTCTATGGGATCCGCTAGCATCGGCCATTCATCAACTTCTTTCATTCGATCGTCATCATTAACAGGGCTGATGCCATTCTGACATACCCCATTGCAATTATTGCAGGCCGTTGTGCAGTTGATGCCTGCTTTCCGACATCCGCATCTTACTACACAGTCAGTCTTACAGTTGCAAAACACCATGTTTAAAACTGAATCGGGAGCTACTGCATCCATAGTTGTGATGGGCACAAGAATTTTCTCTTGACGCTTCAGCCCCACAGGCAGTTGGACCTTTCTGTTTTCAGGTGCTCCAAAGTCTTCCTCATTTTAATTTCGATGGCTCGTATTTGAGTGTGTGCGTTTAAGGTTTCTTGCGATGGTGGTTCAGTAGCAAAATCTCGAAACAACTCAAGGAGATTTTTACATTCCAAATCCGATATGTCCATGCCGTCAAAAATTATTTTTGCTAAATCTGTTGGGTCAATAAATGAGCTCGGACGGCCCTACCGTATGCATGGCCAGGTAACATTTTTTTCTACTGACGTAGGTGCATAAATCAAAGTGAGTATTTCTTTTAACCCACTTCCAGCCATTATGTACCCAATGCAGCCTAAGAATGACATTAAAAGATGGAATCCACCAAGCCTCACAATACAATTTGATGATAATGGATTGGATGTTACTGCGACTATCTCTCGAGCTTTAATATACAGTGGCTGGTCAAACGTGAGTATGCAGACTTTTGGTACATTTTAACACACTGCTGGGCAGCATATTTCAGCACAGTGAAAATGGTGTCATACTTGCTTGGTGGTGAATTAACAAAAGGAAGGGTATTACTTTGGTCTTTTCACAAGGCTGGTTTCTGTTATACAATGGAAAAATCCTTCCATTCAGGTATCTGTGGAAGACCTAACAACTTAGCACACATCCACGAGATATCAGATGGCTTTAGGCAATGGTAAATCTTAAGCTAAAGGATTTGAGACATTCAAATCTTCGATAGTACTTGTTTTTAACCCAGGCCCTCGAAATTTCAAACGTTTACAGAGGAATGATTCCCATTTGCTACGGTCGATGCGGATGTAAGTTCGGTTAATTTTTTTATCTTCGTCCCGGGTTCCACTGCTGACGCTGGAGTAAAACAAGCAATGCCCCCCCCCCCCCATGCTATGAAACGTATTCAGGCCATCGATTGTCGACACATTGAAATTTGCATTGTCAAATACGAATTGGCAGAATAATCCCTCGCGCATTTGGGGTTGCGGATGATTTATGGCTGACATCTCAAGTGTTTGGGCTTCATAGTAAGAAGAACAAAATCCCAAATTCGAGAGCATTGTTATTAAATTCTTGGAACAGAACTTTTTGTGGCAAAATAAAGCAAGACCATTGAGCAGAGGGAGACATAAATGATCGTGGCCTTAGCGCTGATATAATGACGTGAGCTATTGAAGTGACTTTTTTTTCACCTTAGCAGTCTTTTTTTTTAATAATCAAGTGCTTCAAAAATATTTTCGGCTTTCTGGAATGCCCTTGTTCATATCTCTGAAAAAGTTATCACTTGGAGGGTAGCAATGAGTGTCACAAACTGGTGTCTAGATATCTTCTTTTATTATGGCTGCAGCAGTTTGTACTATTCGTAGACGCTCCTCACGATCATTTCGTATCCTTTTGTCGTACCAAGAGTCTGATAAGACTTTCATTCCAGTATTACGTAAACATATGACAGTAACTTTTTTGGAGTTTGAAGCAAAAATAATGCCATCCCCGTATTTTTGTTTCAACTTATTTCCTCAAAGTGATGTCGTCTGGAACTAGCCCTGTAATTTGAGATTTGAGTTCGGGTAGTGAGAATTGACAGTCGTCATTATTATCAAGGAAGAAAGATATTTCGTCTACAGCTGATGAGACGTAATCCGACTCAGGCCGCCCTCTCTTTCTAATTGGGTGCAGTGTGTAGAAAAAAGTCAAGAAGCAATCTTGGTGATAAATCGCATCAGCTGCAACTAAATCAGCAACGATTATTATACGACACTGAACTTCCTCTCCCCACTGGTCATGTCTATTCTCTGTAGCCTTCAAGAACTTTGTTTTCATTTCGAGACTCCTAACTTCGTATATAGTTCTTCGCCTGTCAGTTGGTATTTTTTTGCCTTGCTTTGAATTCTTCGTCTATCACTTCCGTACAAAAGAAACATTTGTTCGAAAATCGAACTGAGGTAAAAAAGATCGTAAACTTACCACGCGCTCTTCACTTTGGGATGTTGAACGCGATTTCTGCATTTTTTTTAAATCAACTTTTATACTTCCTGGTCTGGTGTAATTTCTCCGACACAACGAATGAACCGAAACAGATTTTAAATGTTCCAACTTTTCATGCCTATTGTCTTTTCTTTGGACACTAGCTCTCTTTAAAGCGTCGATCCCCTTTTCTCCTACATTCACGAAATCATCATTGGACATTAATTTTTTACATATAAACATAGTTCCGTATCAGCCATTGTTCACAGACGCACACGGAACGGTAACTAAGTATTAACTGGCTAGGAAATTACTAGGGTAAGACCGATTTGGCGCCTTACGATATGCACATGCGCGTGTCTTCCAGCCATCGCGATGGGCACCCACGCATGCGCGTCCTGGTGTGATAGTGCGCTCTTTCCAAAGTCAATTATCTTTGTTCGTGTTAGACTTTTAAAAAAATATAATATATGTTTATTGTGCATTGTTTTTTGTAGAAGCTACCTCCATTATCAACGCGCATTTTATAGTCAATATCTTCTTTCCTGTAGGTTTACGACAAAAATGTATAAAATCTTTTTTGTACATAATTTAATGCTTTTTAATTTTTGAAATAAACTTTTTTACGTAAAGTTAATATTTCCCTAGTTATTTTAAAAAATACAAAAAACCTTCCCGTTAGTGTAAAACTAATTTGGCTAATTATTGTATACACATGCGCGGATATCTCCCCCCACCGCGAGGGGGAACCGCGCTTGCGTGCCCAGGTGTGATAGTGTGCTCTTTTTCAAGTCATTATCTTGGTTCCTGTAGACATATAAAAATGTTAGAATGATTTTTGTTCATAATTTAATGCTCTTTAATTTTTGTGTTTAATTATTTTTTAAAATCAATATTTTTAAAGATATTTCCAAAAAACCAAAGTGTGCACATTTTCCAAGATGGCGGCGAAAGCTCAAGTCGATCGGTGGGACTTTTAGTATGTCATTACATGCCTAAACAAACATTTCCACCAAATTTCAAAACTTTCATATTTTTTTTAGCCATTCGTCAAATCGGATCTATTTTGACTGGGTACATGTTGTGACCTCAATGATAAACCTCATGATAAACCTCATAAGGTTATCAGATGATATAATGATATTATTTAAACAGTCTTTAAGGCATCTTATCTTTTATGTATAAGCTCGGTCTCAGGACGTGAGAAGATTTACATCTGTAATTCAAAAGATATATTTTCACGTTGATTTGATTTTTTTTACATTTATATTTTTGGAAACAAGGGTTTGAGGATGCTTTACTGAAACCCAAATTCCAGAATTTTCCAAGTTACAATTTGTATAGAACTATAATGAGCATATATCCATGGCTGCACTTTGCTTTTCGCCGTAATTACGGAATAACTGTGTAATACGAGATCTACACTTTTAAAATAGACAACAGAGCATATAATTTAGTTCATAAGCATAGCTACGTTTCATTTCATATAAACTACGTTTCCTTCATAAGCGGTAAATTACGTTTCCTTCATAAGCATAAACTACGTTTCATCATAAGCATAAACTACATTTTCATTCAATAAACCGAGTATCATTTTGAAATATACATGGAATTGAATAAAATGAGAAATTGCCCATATTACCTGGAAGAAGGTATTAGTATGCAACGCATCATTAAAAACGAACCTACATAGGAAAAAGTACAGTGATTTCCGCTATAAGAAGCACGTTTTGTATTACTGATTTTGATTCTTATAAGCGGTTGATTCTTATAGCCGAAATTTAGGTTTTGGACATGGCACACACACCTATATATACATATACGGGTGCGTCATAAATTCGTGCAAAGTTCAAAAAGGTTATAATAAAAGAGCAATGCTCGGAAAATTTTTCTGTTTGCGCCAATAAGATCAGAGGGACATTGGATTTTTTTTCCATGTAAAAAAAAATAATGTTTCTAAAAGTAACCGAAAGAGGGCGCTCACACGTCATACTCAGACGTTTATGCAAATCAGGCAAACTCAAACAGAAAATCAAACAGATCACAATAACATGAGACTGCGCATTTATTTTAAAGTAACAGATGTTCAACATTACTACCAGCACAAGGTAATATGCAAGTGAGGCGTGTCAATAAGCCCATTACAGCGGATTCTAGCATCGATGGCAGCGACTGTCTGTCGAATGACATTTTTCAGTTCCACGAAAGTGGTTGGGGACCCCCGATACACATAAGACTTTAAGTATCCCCCCAACTAAAAATTTGCCGGGATCAAATCTGGTGACCGTGAGGGCCACTGAACCTTACAACCGCGACTTATAGAACTCGGTCTTCAGTGAAAGATTCCAACAGGAACGTCTTGATATCACGTGAAATGTGGGGCGGGGCACCATCCTGCATGAGGGGTACAACAGGTAACGCATGTCTTTCCTGCAATGCAGACTTAACGTGGTCACGCAAGAGCGCCCTCTTTCGGTTACTTTCAGAAACTTTTTTTTTTTTTTTACTATGGAAAAAATCCAATGTCCCTCTGATCCTATTCGCGCAAACAGAAATATTTTCAGAGCATTATTTCTTTTGTTACGAATTTTTAAACTTTGCACGAAGTTATGACGCACCCGGTATTAGAAAATTTACCATAAAATACTTTTTAATTTACGTTAATTATCTTTTATTAAAATTGTTTTTATAATTTAAAAATAACTTATTTCTAGACCTATAAGTAGATACATATGACTATATTAAGAAAAGAAAAAAAAAATCCAATATTTGTACAACATACCTGCTTAACAGTTTAACATTTCAACTATGGGAAGGGTTGCAAGAAAAAAATTCTATTGGTATCTTGACGTAATGAAGTTTTCAGGAGGCTGTTTATACCTCTTTCAATACCAATAGTCTCAGACCAAGATTCACCTTCTAGCTTACGTTTCACGGTTTGATAACGTGCTGAATCTAATAATGTCACGTTTGCCTAAGTTGATAGTGGACACTTCGCCGAAGATTTATGTGTTTCACGGTTCAGGAAGGCCGCAACCAAGATGCGGAAGGTGGGAAAAATAAGAGTCCCTGTCTTTGTTTGTCAGTTGAGAAAAGTGAAATTGGATACGGACAGGTAGGATGCCCCTGGATCAAGCTAATAGGACAGTGTTTAGCTAAAGCGTTTAAGGGGAAACTATTATGTTATGTCTAACAAAGAAAGGAATGAATTTTAAGACTATATTCCATCCCATCTTATCACACTTTCTTAAAAAAAAATAAAGAAAGAACTTCGTACCTTTTGAGGGTTTAAGGGTTTTTTTTGTAAAAATGAAAGGAAAGCGAAGTGTTTAAACTGATTCTTAAAACCGGTGGATTGATTCTTTAAGCGAAAATTTTAACATGTAAATAGTACATTTGTTTTTGTTTTTGCGATATTGATTCTTATAAACGGTTGATTCTTATAACCACTGATCACTATAAGCGGTGGTTACTGTATTTCCATGGAGCCGTTTTTAACGACAAACGCATGGTATTTATGTTACAATGGAGCATCTAATCATTTTTATATTTTTGGTTCATAATAGTGACATAAAACGGTCTAAATTTCTTTTTTTGTGATCCAGTACAATTCCCAGGTTAAATTCTAGTAGTGTAAAGGTTCACCTCTCTAATGAAAGTTCCAAAAATTTCAACAGTTTTGATTTTCTTTGCCAGAGCAACAGGCTTATGGAATAGCCCCTTATTATTTTAAAAATAAATCATTGAATTCTGAGCTCTAATTAAAAATAATCAACAAAAAAGCAAATAATCCGACAATATTAAACATTTATCTACAAGTACATTTATTCGCATTATACCAATTATTTCAATTTCAATCTGCCTTTTCCTGTTCAGTTCTCGAACAGTGATAACGTTCTACAGATTATTTTCCATGCTCGATCTATGTACCTATTAGCGAAAAATTTTTAGAGCTGCTTACCTAGAGTATAAGAGTTACATACACATTCAGCTAACACCGTTAGATATGATTACGTTTACTCAAAATTCTTTTAATTATCATAGACATTTTTAAACTACTATTATTCCCCTTTAAAGGGTGATAGTTTTAATATATTCAAGAACACATAGTCAGAAATCGGATTTGTCCATAACAATGTACTTTCCAGAAGATCATTATATTTTTCGCTTTATTCTGCAATTTACAGTCTAATAATAAAAAACGTCACTTCTACTCTTGCACTTTTCTTCTTCATTGAAGAACTTATGGTAAGGTAAACATTGATCAAACGAACAAACAAAACAAAAAAGTTGTTTGTTGAACTACCTTGAATTGCTATATGTTACTATATTCACTTTTTAAATAATATCACCACCAGTATTTACAGATAGTCTGATAAGGAAAAAAAGTATTCAGTTTACTGAATTTTGTCATTTGATCGTACTACAGTGATACCCGCTTCATGTGTTTCTTAAGGAACTTGATGGTTACATTTGCTAAGAGTGGGACCACGCAAAATAAGGGGAAAGGGAAAAAAAACAGAATAAGGACTTTAAACAAACGCATCATAAGATCCATATCGTTAAATACATTTTTATATAAAATAATTATTCAATAAAATTTGCAATGACATGTATTCATTTTTTAACAAATAATCATAACTTAAATCATCAAAACGTAGAGGAAGTCCTAAAATATTTAATTAATATTTTCTATCTTTATTTCACGATTACTCATTTCTGATTCATATATTTGAGAGATCAAGGCCTATCTTGATCTGTTTCGTTTAATGAAAACTGAATAGTAATATTTCTAGAGTTTTAGTGATACAAAGTTTTTCTCCTATTCTCGTAGCAAGGTAGATATGTATTACTCAATTGCTTGGAGTCTTTTAAAGCTTTGTAAGAACGCACAACTGATGCTGTTTATCTTAAGAGTACTCTTCCAAAGGGACAAAAATGTTGAGATTTAACGAAAACGCGAAACTGGGAATCGTAGAAAAGGACTTTTTTGTTGTGTGCAAGATTGTTCTGCGTATGCGCAATTGAAAAGAAATTATTTTAAGAAAAACTGACATTTATATAATCAAACAAATCTAATTTTTTTATGTTATAAAGGATTTTAATGTAGAGATTTCTGAAGAGGTGTAAGACCCATAGTACAATTATTTTTTCATTCATTCATTTTCATGGAATCGTAAAAGAATACGGAACTGAAACCATCTGTCGAAGAATATTCTTCCTAGGGTCAAAAATGTTCGGTCTTCACGAAAAATAAAAAAGTTTTTACCAGAGCTGTAGGCACTTGTCTTGATGACATTTGCCCATCCTCTTCACGAAAGTTTGTTGGTTTCTTTATTATGGGAACACCGGTTAGATGTTCCCACGATAAAGAAACAACAACATAATAAAGAAATAACAACCCTATTTAGGATCTGAACCCAAGACCATTGTGGGGAAGCTTGTGACGCTAACCACTATACAAATGTGGATGGCTGTCAGCAAAAATACATAACTAAGGAAAATATAAACGGAGTTTTCCTCTTGATTGTGTTCGGTACTTCCGTAGACACAATTTAAAAGACTTTATTTAAGGCAAAGTGGAAGAAAAGTTTCAAGTAAAATTAATCTTTTTTTTGCAAATGATCCGATACAGACTTTTACAGAGATATAGCAACCAAAGTATTGTTTAAAAAGCTTGTAGTTTAACAATAAAGTTATTCAGTAAAATTCAAGGGTGAGTATTCAGAATATCTCTGCGTAGTATAATTGCTTATTAATAAATCACATACTGGCAGTTTTAAATATATGACATCATTGAATGACAATTTTTTGTACTGCTTTACCTTTTTAAATAGATAGTCTTGATTTCAACAGACTTTTACCCTCTTATTTGCGTAACGTAAATTCTTTATGTATAACAGGAAATATGATTTGATAATATATGTTTCACGTTTCGTGAAAGATTTCATATATATTTATTTGAAATAGTAATACCTAGTTCTAATAAAACTTACTGAAATAAATTTAGTATTGTAGTTATTATATATTATGAGATTTTAAAAATGGAAAAGTAAATCTGTCACATCCTAGAACTTATGCGATAAAATATGGGGCCAAATTCCCCAAAACGTAAATTCTTTAGGTACGAGTGGAAGTATGATTTGATTCTATGTACTTCTCTTTCGGAGGAGAGATTACGTACACATTTTTCTGAAATTATAATACCTAGTTCTAAGCAGGGCTTACTCAAAGAAATTTAGAAGTGTAGTTACTATATGAGATAAAAAATATTTCAAAGGCATTTATTTCAATCTCATTGGAGAATTTTAGACGACAAAATATAGGGCCAAATATATAGTTTATCAATTTATCGTAGAATGAGCAAATAGAACTTGATGTGTTTTAAAAATGAAAAAGGAAAGGTAAAGATTGAAATGATAATGACTCATATATTATATTATTGATTTTTTGAAAATTTTAAAACAATACAAAGGGCAAATTAATTTTTAATGTTAAGATATTGTACAGAAAGAGCATTTTAAAGCTAGATATGGTCTCCTTCGAAGAAATATTATGAGACAAACTTTGACGGGGAGTTATAGAAAATATCACTTTGACAAACTCACAAAAATATAAGCTAATAAAAGTTTATAAGAACCGTAAAAGAAAAGAAAAAAAATTTTATATATAAAAACATACTACATGCATTGCAGGAAAATATTGATACTCATTGCTATAACTAATTTCTATTAACTAATTTGAGGAAATTTCATTTAGATACTAGTGTAAAGAATGAAAAAAATATATGTAGTTCTTTTCTGAAATGCATGCTATCTTTCGAAGATACCTATTATAAATTCTATCTCAATAATTTAGGGGGTACATAGTATTTCTTCAAGTAATCTGAATTTCATTAATACTTAACGACACCGGAAAAAATGGAGAGAATGTTGGAATTTATGATTAATATATATATATATATATATATATATATATATAGATATTTATTTATTTATTATTTTGTTTGTGTGTGTGTGCGTATATAATATGTAGGAGCTTCATTAAGGTCTAGATATCTTATCTTAATAATCTAGATTTTAATAAGGATAAAGTAATATTCACTTAATTATTCATGAATTGTTTTAACTTTTAAAAATAAAGTTTTTACGTAATCGAACATTTTCCCTCTTTTTTATCGTAGTTTCAAACAACTTCACAAATATAACAAACAATATCTATAACTTAACTTCCTAGGGGATAACTAGACATCCCGACCCCGAATAAAAAAACATTCTAACTCACCATACACAGCAGAGATCAAGAAAATAATCGAAAGACAGATTTTTGAAATCATTCTAGAGGCTCGATAGACTGAAGTGCTACTGATATCTACTCTAGTAGAGACACATCAGTTAGTAAATGTTTTCGTCAGGAGTGAAAGTCACTCCGGGTATGAAAAGATTCCGGGGAAAGTGACGGCACTTAAAAGCAAGGCGGGGCGATTTATACCCCTTTTGTGTCACGTGACATTTTTCTTTCTCCCACCCACCCTCTCCGGAAATGTTATTCGGCGGGCGGATGAAAATTGAAAGTTAATATCACCAAGAGGGCACTAAGCCGGCGCATGGCTCCCGGCAAACTACCGGCGATTGCTTGTATCCATTCCAGCGAGATTGCGCGCAAACTGAGTTAGCCCAGACCATAAATGATTACTCCTCATCACATCAGAGAGAGATTTACAGCAAACGGCTAGTTCATGCAGTCGGCCCACCTTTTTCTTCGATGACTACTCGTTACCTGGCTACTAAAATACGTCAGAAATGGGAAGGGGAAACATAGTCTTAAAAGGTAAGACAAAGCCCGCACTATGTTTGGATTAAAGCGTCACAAGGGCCATATCTTAGCTTTTATTCTTTCATTTATAGCACTAAACGATATTTTGCTCTCTCTTAAGTAACTTTAGTTTTAAGTAAGCTCAATTATCAGAAAAATCTGGGGAAAGAAATTTTAATATTCCCTCCCACTTACGTTTTAAGAGGAAAGAAGACTCAGGCAATATGGCTTTCATTTATTATTAAAACCACACCTTTGTTCTATACACCTGAGAAGATAATTCTAAATAGAACCTGACTCTATTTATAACGCCTTACAGTGGTTGAGAGGAAATAACTAATTCACATTCCCTGTAGTAGCTTTAAGTACCCTTAAGCAGTTTTAAACAAAATTCTTAATATGTGCGAAACATTTCAGTTTATAAAGATTAGTTTGTAACGACCGTCTGTTAGGGTGAGATACATGAATTTCGATCTCTTAACTCGTGACCAGTATTCAGCCATCTGAACTACCCCAGCGGTGTGAAGAACACTCATTTTTTCGAATTTTCTTCCTAATATATTTTCATTGTTTTTAGGCCAAGGTTTGTTGGCCTTCATAGCTTTTTCAATTACTTATTTTACTATTTTTTCTGGCGAAGGGTTTTTTTAAGCTTAAATATTTGTTACATGGATATTAAATTCATTACCATTCATTGAAAAGGTCGAACACCGCTGAAATGACCATCTGTCAGGACCTGTGGATTAAACTCTGAATCTCCAAACCTCGAGGCTGGTGTTCTACCAATTGAGCAAGTTCCTGAACAATATTTATTATTTGTTACAATTCTCGTCTTAAAGTTATATTGTAGTTATTAATACGGAGTTCAGAAAAACGTTGGGAATATGTTATACACTTTGTTTACTAGCAACAAAAGAGGAAAAAGAACTGTGGCTATGAATTAGTTTTTCATTGAGATCTCCCTACACAGAAGGGTGCTTTCCCGCATAAAAGTTTGGTAGAAAACGAATACTCAGAATCATTTTTTTTTCTCTCGTTTTCACAAAACACATCAAAAATAGTAACACGTATCGAGACTCGAAATCGGAACTTACTTTTTAACTGACAGTAGTGCAAACCGCTTACACCACTGGACTATTCTACGATCCTCACTAATGAATTTCATTTTCTGCCCCTGATTAAGAGTGTCCAAGAGATCCTGACCATAGTAGAAATCATTTCAATTGCCCGCTGAAAACATAACTACCCAAATCATACCCACTATAAATTTTCACCAAAACATTTATATTTTTTTCCAATGGAAAAGAATAAGAAAGACAATTTTACAACAAACAAAATTCTGTGAACGTATAATGTAAAAAGACAATATCTCATCATTTGGCTGGCCTCTAGCGTTCCAATACTTCACCTCAGAAGCTCCCCCGCAGTGCCGGGCACCTTCCGATGTGGGTACTGTCCCCATTTCCTTCATTTAACCTGCAAAGTGGGCAATTAGGGCTGGTACGAAATACAAACACGATAGAGATGGTTCGCCAAGGAAGCGTGACCAATTTTCCAGCCTAAAATTTGGTCACTCTGCTTTATCCTGTGGTTTTGAATGCTATTTTCCTTTCCAAGATATCGCTCCAGCCTCTAATTAAGATACGCGCCATAAGTTTTTTCTCCTCCATTTTCGTTTCAAAAATTTACGAATATATAGTTTTGCAGAATGGAAGGAACAAATTGTAGATAACTTTTGAACTAGTTCCGTACCTTTTTTTTGCAAGTTTATCGGCCTGATAGTTATTTTTACCAAACTATTAATAACCGAATGACTGGTTTGGTAATCAAGTTCAAGACTTTCTGTTCACGGAAAGACTGTGTGGTAATAACATCTATATTATATAAAGCGCGTAGGTATGCGGCACAAAAATCAGCGATTTTCTACACTCCGAATGGCAATGGCTGCAACTACCAGATGTAAACATTAGCGGCCAACCGCGGGTGTGTAGTGGTTCGACGATAGCACGTAATTTGGTACAATTATAATTGCTTTATTTTACACGTCGAATTTTACACGTGAATAATTTTAATGTTATCCACGAGATAACTTATTCTTTTGTTCCACATCGGTGTTTCTAAATGTAAGTAAGAGGACAAACTTTTGACAAAATACGGTTAGACCTATCAAATCAGTGTTTAGTCATGGACAGTTGTATGTAGGTTTCTAGTAGTTTTTTTAATTGAATATATTATAACCCTGATAACCCCGCTTAACGAGTTACAATGTCTAGGGGGCGTGGTGGCCCGGTGCAAAGGCAGCGAGTCAGTGACATGAAATCACTGGTTCGATGGTCTGTCGCTGACAAATCCAACCGTCTGTACACTAAGGCGGCTGGTGCACGAAAACTCTGTCGTGGCTGCAATGTCCTCCAAGGTCCTCAATTTACCTCTGGAGGTGCGTGTCAAGTGTACCGGTCTCGTCCCTTGATCTGTTCAAAATTGCGGACCGGTGTTTAGCAAGTCGGACTCCGGCTTTGTGGTGCAATTAAACTTGGAGCCCGCTCCCTTCTTCCCAATAGCCTATATGGACTTGATCTGATGTTGCTGTCGGTCAAGTGGGATAGGCAACAACAAAAATTTCTATACTCATCTAAGATTGTATGGTATATAAATTAATAACAACTGCAGTTTATTCCTTGATAAGAACTTAGTGACATTGAAAGAGGTGTTAGTAGTTGGTTGTCACATTAGTGGCAAGTCTATTCGCGCTATGCGTAGAATTATCACAGCCTCTCTCAACCACCACAACCCTCTCCATCACCAAAAAAATTAAAATTAAGTTATTAATGAAATTATACTATTGACTAAAAAGATACTTTCCTTCCCCTCCTCCCCTCTCACAAATAAAAATAATAATAATTATATTGTGAAGATCGAAAAAACTATTTTCGCTACCAAACAACGCAAACTAGTACAGTACACAGAACTGTGAAATTAATTTTACCGCTATTAGATTAAAAGTAGGAGGACATGTGTGAAATAGAATGTCCTTACATCACCGTAATCTCAGGTTTATAGAGGTTAGGAGATCCGAATTCGATTCCCGGTCCTGAAAGACGGTAGTTACAGATCCGCCCTCCCCTTAGAAAACATGAGACAAAGAATCGGGTTTAAGAAAAAGCTCATCATTGTTGAAGAAACTTAAATAATAAAAGGGAAATATGGGGAAATACGTATATACAGGATAACATCCAGCTAACAGCGCAAGAGGAAAATATCGCAGTAATGGCACTCGAAAAATAACTGCCCCTTTGCATACCCTGACTATTTAATTGGCAAAATACCGGCGTGAGGTTTAGATACTCTTTCAAATCCCGATAGGGGCAGATAGTTGTTATACACTCAAGAACTTGCTTTTCTTGCATGTCCGACTGAAAACGGATTATTATTTTTTTTTTAAGGAAAAAGGTAAAGAAATTTTGATTTTTTCGACCTCGCATTTTTCCTTCCCCCTTTTATATATTTTTATTATTTTTATTTTATTTTATTTTTTATTCTTTTTAAGCCGATGACTCTGAGTATCTTGTTGGAATGAATGGGAATTGTGAATGATGAATTGTTTTTGCTGTTATGACTGAAAAGAGATATTTCTTATGCAAAAGTTAGACCTAACTCTGTTTTCACCTCTAGTTTGGCTCAGTTACGCAGGGAAGGAAAGAGGTGTTTCGAGAATGGCGAGTACAAAATAGTCTCAAGCTTGAATTCGTAATCTTTCATACAGACAAATGACAGGTTAAATTTGATAAATCATCTAGTCGTAGCTCTAGTATTTTTAAAGCAAAATATTCTTTGTAATTTTTTTAAAAATAAGATAGGAAAACAGTTAAATACTGTAGTTACTACTAGTAAGCTATACTGAGGACAAACTAAGTGTTTTTGAGGAAAAAATTACGTTCTGGAGTTTCCATGTCGTCTAGTTAATAGAAAATAAATGGAATACAGAACTGTAACACTTCTGAAACTTTAGTGACCATTCACATGGGCATCTAGAAGTTAATATAGCGATTGATATTATAATGTCGTTATGTATATTGATATATTTTATGCACATGTAAATAAAAAACCGATTATTCTGTTACATATACCGGGTGGTCATAAAGAAACTTGATGAGAAAAATAAAGAAAAGATGGATTCATACATAGTTATTCAGAGGTATGAAGCTCGGGATTCTGTGAACTGCTACCAAGTGGCGCTCACGGTTAAGGTTATAGGTACAGAAACTCGAAATTTTCAAATGGCAACACCCATTTTTTCCCATTGCAAATTCTCAGTGCATGCGAAAACCCAAAAGAGCTTTGGAACGGTATGTGTATCACAAAATACGGACGCGTTATGCACGCACAAAAAACAGCTCTGCGAACGGCCTACCAAAAACAATATATGGACCTCTAGCACCATTCCGTTCAGCCTATCGAGAGGAGATTTCATATATAGCTGTTCATGTGTATGAGCTCGGGCTTTTGAGAACGGCAACACAGTGACGCTCACGGGTTACGGTTATAGGTATAGAAACTCGAAATTTCAAAGGGCAAAGCCCACTTTTTCCAGTCGCAAAAGGCTCAGCGCATGCGAAAACCCTAAAACGCGTTGGAACGGTCTCGTGTATCACAAAAAAAAACGGACTCGTTATGCACTCACAAAAAAACAGCTCTGCGAATGGCTAACAAAAACACGATCAGAGAGCTTTTTATCGGCTTTCTACGCAGAATATCTGGCGAACGGCGTTCTGTGATTGGTTTCTAGCCTCTGTGATATGCAAATTCCCTCCGTGCGCCCCGATCGTGTCTTTGCTGGCCGTTCACAGAGCTGTTTTTTGTGCGTGCATAACGCGTCCGTTTTTGTGATACACGTACCGTTCCAACGCTTTTTAGGGTTTTTGCATACGCTGAGCATTTTGCGACGGGAAAAATTGGGCATTGCCTTTTGAAAATTTCGAGTTTCTATACCTATAACCGTAACCGTGAGCATCACTGTGTTGCCATTCTCCAGAATCCCGAGCTTATACCTTTGAATACTATATCTGAAATCTCATCTCGATAGCTGAACGGAACCGGCCGCTAGAGGTCTATATATCGGCAAATTTTCTATAAGACCACCCAGTATATAGGTGTATGTGTAAATACCTGGTGTAAGAAATTAAGAGGAATTTGTATGACTTGGTCGATTATCTCTAGAACTACTGTACCGATTTAATGAATTTGAGTATGTACATACATTGATACAATACAAAACAAATAACCAGTAAATACTGTAATACACACGGTTGATCGTGCGTAACACTCGTTGGAGTCGGAAGGTATGAAACAGCGGTTGCAGAATAAACAAAAAAAATTGGGATAATACGATGGTGTTATTTGCAGCATCGTTAATTTCAAATTGTAACAGTAAAAATGAGTAACCACCAACTTTAGATGTGGACTGAGGTGGCGAATTGTGGGAGGCTAGAAGCAGGCCAATCTCAAGTCCAAATTTGTAGAGAGGTCAATTTAACGCCCAGCGTCGTGTGTAACTTGTGGAAACAGTTCCAGGATACCGGCATCCATCAAGAGAAAGCCTGGGGCAGGTCGTCCAAGTGCCACGACGGCCAGAGAGATCGTCATTTGACGATTATAGCGAGGAGTACAGAAGTGCTACAGCTTCTCAGCTCTCTCGTGTCTTGTATGCAGCCACAGGAACCCGTGTATCAAGGGTGACTGTTTCCAAAAGACTTCATGAGAGAGGGTTGTTTGCAAGAAGACCTGATGTTGCGTCCCGCTAACTTCTACGAACAGGAGAATAAGTTTATCGTGGTGCAGAGAGCATGGAGATTGGAGTATGGATCAGTGGGCGACCGTTTCTCTTCACTGATGATTCCCGGTTTCAGCCTAAACACCGATTCTCGCCGTACGTTCATATGGAGAGAAACCAGGGACCAGCTCCCTACACTCCAATGTCCACGAAATCGACCATTATGGCGGAGAAGGTTTAATGGTCTGGGCAGGCATCAAGTTGGTGGCCGCACACCTCTCCATGTCTTTGAAAGACGCATTGTGACTGGTGTGAGGTGTAGGGATGAGGTCTTGGAGCCCTATGTTCGCCTTTCAGGGCTGCAGTTGGCCCTGAGTTCATTTTAATGGACGATAACGCGAGGCCACATAGAGCTCTTCTGGTCCGACGAATTTCTGCAGAGTGAGGATATTCGCCGGATGGATTGGCCAGCCAGATCTCCAGACCTTAACCCTATAGAACAAGTCTGGGACGCTCAGAGGAGGTAATTACAACTCGCAATCCCCTCCGAGAACCATCCAGGGAATGAAAACAGCGTTGCTGAACGAATGGGACCAATTGCCACAGGAAATGATAACTGCCTTATTTCAAGTATGAAATCACGCGGCGAGATCTGTATATCTGTAAGAGGGGACTATACCCCCTATTAACCCATCTATTAACTCATTTTTTGGTTATTCTGCAGCCGCTGTTTCATACCTTCCGACTCCAACGAGTGTTACGCACGATCATGCGTGTGTATTACAATTATTGAATGGTTATTTGTTTTGTATTGGTATCAATGCATGTACATAATCAAATTTCATTAAAATCGGATACAGTAGTTCTAGAGATAATCGACCATGTCTGTAAATTCTCTTATTTCTTACACCAGTGTATATATATATATATATATATATATATAGATATATATATTACACTCTTAGACAAAAATTAAACGAACGCACCAAGAAGGATTTATCCGAACGGGACGAAAACCGGTAGATGTAATGTATATGTACAGAAAAACAAACGGTTACAATTTGAGAAAAATTGGATGATTATTCAAGAGAAAAAGCTTCACAAAGTGAAAAAGTCCGTAACGCGTTGGGTCCACGTCTAGCCCTTATGGACAGCAGTTATACGGCTTGGCACAAATTGATAGAGGTGGCGGATGTCCTCCTGGGGGATATAGTGCCAAATTCTGTCCAATTGGCGCGTTAGAACGTCAAAATTCCAAGATGGTTGTAGGGGCCTGCTAATAATGCTCCAAACGTACTCAATGGGGGAGAGATTCGGCGACCTTGCTGGCCAAGGTAGCGTTGGGCAAGCACGAAGACAAGTAGTAGAAACTCTCGCCGTGTGCAGGCGGCCATTATCTTGCTAAAATGTGAGCCCAGGATGGCATGATATGAAGAGCAACACAAAGAGGTGTAGAATATCGTCGACGTACCGCTATGCTGTAAGGGTGCCGCGGATGACAACCAAAGAGGTCCTGTTATGAAATGAAATGGCACCTCAGACCATCACTCCTAGCTGTCGGCCCGTATGGCGGAAAACAGTCAGGTTGGTATCCGATCGCTGGTTGGTGTCCCAGGCGCCTCCAGACACGTATTCGCTGGTCATCGGGGCTAAATTCTAAGCGGGATTCATCATTGAAGGTAATTCTACTCCAGTCAGTGACATTCCAGGTCAAATGTGCCCGACACCACTGCAAACGGGCTTGTCAGGTACAGAGGTCAATGGTAGTCGGCGCAAGGGATGCTCATACCCTTTTCTCTTAGCCACCTATGAATAGTCTATTCAGTGACTGAAGCACCAGTTGCATGTACAATTAATGATAATGATGAATCTGGGGCTGTCACTCTCGGTCTTACGATTTCTCGATCCTCGCGTTCTGTCGTTTCTCTAGGCTGGACCGTTTCCTTCTTAACGCTGTGTTCGGCCATGGTTCACCCATTCCTGCAACATCCTCTAATAGTGGCATCGCTCCTATCCAAATGTCGAGCGATTCGCCGATTAGACCAACCGGCTTCTTTGAGCCCAACTACACGACCCCTCTCAAATGCTGACATCTGCGCATATTGTACGCGCACCAGTATGCGAGACATAGTACTGACTACCTGAGTACACGGAATGAATTCGCAAAGAATTTATGACCTTGAATCGAAGTTTCGCCTCTTTAATATCCTGCCAGTTGAGCAGTTAAGATGCGCTGCAGCGTCACATGTTCATTCATTGGCCGCCAAACTTTAAAATTTTGCATTTTTCGTTGAAATCTGTATGCATATCAATTTGTGTCCAATTTGTATTACCCCTTCTTGGTGCGCCGTTTTTTTCTCTAAGAGTGAGTGTGTGGGTGGGTGTGTGTGTGGGTGTATATATATATATATATATATATATATATATATATATATATGATATATATATATATATCTATATATATATTAGATCTATTAAATGCTCAGCGAATTTTATAACGACTCTAAAAACAAATTGTAATATGGCGAAAAATTCAACTCTGTGACCTTTTATGGTTGTTTTTTTTCAGCTGCATTCTAAGATTTGTGAAACGAACTCGTCTAAGAAGACCACTCATATTTATATCCTGCTGTCAAATAATATACTTTAAAAGATCGCTAACAGTTTCATTCAAATAAATAAAATTCATTGCTGGTAAATTAATTCATAAAGTATCGCGATGATGAAGAAATGACTGGCCACTTGGCAGCACAATATCTTGAAATAAAGTCGAAGTAGGTTCCTTTCCAATACATTCATATCGTTATAATTTAAATGGCAGTTATTGTACTACGCCAGTGGTTCCCAACCTTGGGTACGCGTACCAGTACCGGTACGCGGACAAGCAGCTACCGGTACGCGAATTATTTTACAATTTAAATCAAAAATCTATTAAAAATCTGTATTACAAAAAAAGAAAAGAAATGACTATAATAACTAATAATCAATACGTTTTAATATTTTAGTTTGGAATTTCTTATCCATTGTTTATGTTGTAATACTTTATTGGGATTTGCCAAATCTCAAAAGATGACGTCTACACCTGAATGTGTTATCTATGACCGCCCCATAAAAATTTGGCACTCGCCTGCGAATTATAACTGTGTCTATAACTGTGTTTGCGAATTATAACTGTGTCTGAGAAGTTTCTTGCCAAGCAGAAAAATTTTTAATGCCATTTGCGACCACATATTTATGTGAAAAAGGATTTTCTGCAATGACTGCGATGAAAAACAAATATAGAGCTTTGCTGGACATTGAATCGGATCTTCGCCTTAAATTGACAAACATTGAGCCCGATATTACTTCTTTAGTTAATAATAAACAGGCCCAACCTTCTCACTAATTAAATATTTTTTAAAGTGATTATTATATTTTACGTATATGTTTAGCAATAAAAATACATCCCAAGTTACTTATCTTTATTACAAATGTTTTCCATTGCCTTTTATTCTCCATTTCAAAATTTTTGGTCTACCGGTACGTCATGAAATTGTTTACAATGTACAGGTACGGTACTATAAAAAGGTTGGGAACCCCTGTACTACGCTATCCTATACGTATGATGTAAAATTGCTCTAAAATTCTTTAAATTCATTTTGCAATAGGCATGCCGGTTGGAACGAAATTCTGATTTCCATCACATTTAACGTAAATGCGGTAAAATGGAGCACTCTATCTTTGTGTGTCTTACCTGTATTTAAAATCCTATCTCCCTGCCTCTCTCAAATCCAACAGAATCATAATGAAGACCTTGGTGATAAATTTGTCGCCGATTTATCTATTTCTACGTTTCTTTCCTTATGTGGAATAAAATATAACAGGCTTAAATGCTAAGACGTTGAGAGGACTGCACCATAATATTAATTGGATGTTAATGTTAACTTCTCAACTGAAACCCAAATTCTTGAATATTATGCTATTTCCTTTCTTCTCGAATGAGAGTTTGCTATGTAGGCGGATAAGAAATGCCGACAAGTGGCTGAAGGAGGTACAGGGTCGTCAGCAGTTATTTAGTATTTAACAGGGAGTAATGTCGCTGGTAGAGTAAGGGTGTGTTCACATAGAATCCGTCAATATCAGCGTTAAAGATTCCGTTGGCGCTGATTGGTTTAATGGGTCAATGATTGGTATATGATTGGTTAAACAAATTTACTTTAACGCTGACGAATTCTATGGGAACAGGCCCTACGTCTAACTACCTTTGGGCCTGCTCTGGAGTCATCGATATTGTAAAAAGACTGCTAGATGAAGTACAGATTTTTAGTGGTTGTATAAATAGAGGACTCATCCCTCAGAACTTGCTTGCAACAATAGTTTGTAAAAATTGTGTTTATGCCTTGCACTTACTCGAGAAACCTTCATTACTTGACCAGATGTCCTGAAATTGAGATGGTCTTTATAAACTGGCTCTCAACACCAAGCGGTGGAATGTAATCTTTATAAAGTTTTCCAAAAAAATAAATAAAATGTTAAGCTTTCTATTGGATGAAGCGTATCATAAAATAGCGATTTCTTTTAGTTGCATTGTTACTTTATTATAAAGTAATTGCACTGATGACAAGTGTACCAATACTTAATTTCTATAAAGTAAAAAAGGTATAATATATGTCTTGTTCAAAATATACTTTCGGCAGGCCGGTGCTTAAGGTGAACGATTTCAAAAGTGAAATAAAAAATCATATTTTTAGCTCACTGTTACATTAAAAATAGGCTTTGCATTTAGGCCTATTTCTCAGTTGGGATTACTCGTGATAACTGACGGAATTAGACAAAAAGATTTTTATATGCAAAATACCGGGGTAGAGGACTAATAATGATGAGGATAAAGGAAATAGGAAGATCTGATGATTGCTTTTTTAGTGTTTTTGTTTTTGCTGGGAGGTAGGAAAAATACCATCAACTTTTAATTTTTATTTTTTCCCTTTGTTTCACTCTTTTTCCTCTATTAACTGAAGTTTTAATTATTTTGTGGGTTATGTAAGATAATCACAATGACTAACTTAAATTTCTGCTTTGCGCCTCTTTTTTAATCTGCTGTAATCCTTTTAATATTTAATAATAGCATATTAAGAGAGAAAAGAGGTTAAAACAGTACAACTTTTTAAGTTATAAGGGGGGTGGACGATGGAAGTACTTCGTAAAGTACTTTTCATACTCTAAGACCACTCTCCTGGAGATTTTTCACATGGACTCATTTTTCTCACCTATATTCACTCTACAACACTACAAATCGTGTAAAATATATCATTTGCACTCTGCAACTATCAAGAGCATTTAACTGGCCTCTGGGAACACCCCGCAACCATGGATTTAGGTTTAGCTCTTATAAGCTTCTCAGCATGGCATAGCAACCAGTACATTGGTGAGAAAATATTTCAACAGCGGAATTTCTTAATGTTTATTGGTGACTGAGACAAACGGCAGCCAAATCTACCTGACAGCGAAAAGGACCAGGCGTCCATCTGCGATTTGTAGTGTAAATGTTAGACACGCCTGAAGATGAGGAAAATTGCCCACCCTAGTAATTGTTCCCTTCCTACTGCTTATCGACTATGCCCTGTTAAAGAACCTTAAGAGTGAAACCTAAGTCCATAGCTTCTAGGTAGTTAGAGTTATTTATTTTTTTTAGTGACCCATCGTACTAAGATGCATTGTACGCAATGTAACCAACCTATAAGCAGTGAGATTCAAGCTAAGGACCTCAAACTGTCGAAAATCTTACGTGCAATAAAGATAAACCTTTGGCTTTTTAGTGAGAATTATACAGAGGAGGAATTAATATATCAGTTGCTGTTTTTTTTTCAGGATATTAAAAATAAAAAAGGAATTTAATTTTTTCAATAAAGCAAGAACTCAATATTTGTGCATTTATACTGCTAAAAGAACCGCAACATTTTACACTAGGTCTTCGTGGTAGTTCGTATATATTACCCGTGTAAAGATAAAATGTATAAAATAGATTAGGAGTAAACAGTATATGCAACAAAAAATAAATTAACTACGTAATGATCATTAAAAGAAAAAATATTAAAGGTTTGTATACAAACCATATAGGTTAAATCCCAAAATTGTGTAATTTGGTAATAGTTGCAGTAAATAACTTTTCAATATTATTACTTATTTTACAGTGCAAGCTGTCATCATTTCAGTATCGAGTAGATAACAATAACTGAAACAAAGGAAAAGAATTGTTTGGAATTACCTGACAATTAATTCCTACTTCTGAGATTTTTGATCAAAACAACGATCTTTATCAGTGTTTTTATGATAATATTCGATTTCTAAACAGTTTTTTATTTACATTAATTTTTTTCATGATGTTTTTTTTAATCTTAAAACTTTTATTTAAGGATAAGTTTGGACTATTTGTTCAAAATGAATTTCGTGAGAGTTGTGTCAAATGCAAGATTCCTTTTTCATGTTAACATGTTGCTAAAAATGATCAAGCAGTTGACACGCTGATATACCTATACGCTTTCTGGAATATCTGGATAGTAAAGAAAAGATTCATTTAATTATAATTGTTATTTAAGAGGTTTTTTGCCATTTTATAGACTTGCAAGTTTTCATGAATAAAAATTTAGTCCATATGATTGTTTCATTTCAAACAACCGTACATGAGGAAAATGAACGCCTAAAATACTATAATAGGGGATCCCCACTATAAGAGAATACTTTAAAAAGAACGACGATAAGGAATAGAAAAAAAAAAAAATTATCGGCACGCAAAACTTTAAAAAAAATGTCTAAGATATACTACCATGTGCCTAGTTTCAAGCTAACCTAAAATAATGACATCTGCCCACATAACTGAAAGAAAGATGCCCTAATAAGGAAGTTAATATGCAAAAATAAGCACCTCCAACGCACTCGGCAGTCATAGACATGGGTTTTCGTCTCATTCTGGGCGCCTCAGCATAGCCATATCCAGGAAAGTGTGCAGGCTAAGTTAAACACTCAATTAATGAATAACTCTATACTTTTGTGGTGACTGGCAAAATACACTCACACTAATCGTAGTGGGATAAAATAGGTTAAAATATTTTTTATTTAATCCTAAATTGCAACTCATCGCGTTTACGTGGATTCTCATTGCGTTCTGTTTTAGATTACCTATTTTGTCTCTCATCAGAAATGTTAGAGAAACATCTCTTTTGAGATTTAGCCGCTTCCAGTTTACTAATCAGCTATGACGTTCTAGGAATCTCTCAGGATGGTGCCATGTATATCATTCTTCCCACACTTATGATGGAGCCATTTTATTCAAAATTGGGGGTATATACGCAGTGAACCTTTCACATGATGGAATATCTGAAAGGACTCAGAAACCTGATCTCAATCCAATCGCACACTTCTGGGACGAACTGAATCGTGACTTTTACCTACGCCGCAACGTTGAACAAGTGAAGGAGCTCACCAATGTTCTCTAGAGCAGCGGTCCCCAACCCCCGGGCCGCGGACCGGTACGGTCCGGGGATCAAATGGTACCGGGCCGCCCAAGGGACATTAAATTATTTCCATTTTATTTACTGTGGTGTATTCTCTCGGGTTGTGCGACTTTGTCGGGTTTGTGCTCAATTTATACCTTTGTAATAGAAGAAATCTTGTAACTATTTAAAATTAGTTTATTGTTTATTAAACATTTAAAAGATTAGGACTCAAATTAACTACAGTCATTAAAATTGAAAATAAATGCGCTGGTCCTGAAAAGAAAGAAAAAAACGAAACAATAAAATAAATAAAACAAGTTTTTATGAACAATAATAACGTAACGCCTTTTATACATCAAAATTATAATAACATCAATTATTAAATCAAAAACAATCAAAATATAAACAATCAACGTTCTCCCTCAGCGGGCCGTGGTAAAAATTATCAACGCTGACCGGTCCGCGGCGATAGAAAGGTTGGGGAAGCACTGCTCTAAGCACCGCTCACCATCTTGAAACTTTTTCATTCATGATCCCTTTTTATCGATATTTTTCTCGCGACCCAAGGAAATAAGGACTATAAAGAAATATTTTCGCAAAATAATTTATTTCTTTGGTAAACAATCTAATATGAAAAATAGATTGTCTTCCTCCGAAGAGAAGATCCCCGAGAAACTGGTCACTCAACCGTGTCAGGTCTCTTCTAGCAGAATGGGACTATAGTATTATGAAAAATAGTAGTAAATAAAATAAAATATGTGTCTTAGATACTCGCGGCGGGCGACAAGAATTAAATTCATGAATCAGAATTAAATTTTCGCAACCCCAAAATTTCGCTTTGCGACCCCAGTTTAAAAAACGCTGCTCTAGAGAAAAGAAAATCGAATAGTGACTGTAACGGAAATTAGTTGTGTTTTCATGTGTAGAGGGTGTTAGTCGTCCATGTTTTGATGTATTTTTTACATTGCTTTGTCTTACGTAATTTTCTAGTAGTGTTCAGTACTCTTTGTTAGAACCACCGAGCATGGCGTCCGTTTAATGGACGATTGGATAACGAATAAATATTAACCAGGATAAAGATGGCTGTTTTATTTGGAGTCTGGTCATCCTTTTTGCCTCAGCGACTCAAAATTGAATGGATATACTTCCAGCCAGAGTGGAAGGCGCCATAGCAACAAACGGTGGATTTATGCGCTATCAGTCATTCACCGTTCAGCGATACAACACGATAGCTTGGTTTCTGCATACTTTTTATCATAAAATGTACTTTTGAAGACATAATTTTAGCGAATAATTACGATTTTAGATCTTTAGCATCATAATTATAAAGTTTCTTTACATACAACACAAACGATTCAACCTGTGCCAGGCATTCTCATTCACATGTTATTCATTTATATTTAAAAACAACTAAGCTGGTTTAGGAATCTGACCTGGACATATTGTTCCCGGACAGATGTGCTGGTCATTACATCACAGGTCATACCATAAGTTCTGTCAATAGTACCGATAGCAACAAACTTCAAAGAGTAAAATTGCAACCGAAAGCTAGTAAAAAACATTTTTAGAAGTTAAGAAAAATAAGTACTTCATTTTGGAAATTATGATTACCACGATCAATGTACCCGACCCATGAATAATAATAAGCACTATTGCATTAAAATACAAAAAATCTCCCTATTTTGATACACGTGCAAACATTGCTCTTTATTAATTATTTAATAATGATGTTAAATAATGTATCTCGAGCTGCGTAAAAGAAACCTCTATGTAGAGTGTTTTCAAAATATGTTAGTGGCTAGTTTCATATATGCCATCTGATTGAAAATATTTAGTTTACATGTATGTGCAAAGTTTTTTTCAGTTTCCAGTTCACTCGTCTTTGATTGAAACCACCACATCAAAGAAATATGATTGTCAATAATTTCGCACTTTGTACCTTGAGGTTTGACTGGGAAAATGACATGTTTGTTGGACATTATTCCGAACTTGAACAATAATTCATTTACTGTGAGTTTATACTAAGAAACTGATAGAATTATGAAACCTAGTCAAAGTTTTATGCTCTAAATCCCCAATTTTCCGTATTAATTATTTCACGGGCAGGCACAGAATACCGAAGATTACGGATAATCTGTAAATGGCTCGAATACTGTTTTTAAAAAATGAGCTATAAAAATTGAATTGCACAACTGGATTTAGACAGGATTTAAGTTAATTAAAAATAAAAGTTACACAGAATTTCAGTGTTTCATACAGAATAAATTTGTTATTGCGAGTCTTAACGTTTACGAATCATGTTGGCATTATTTCGGGTACTTAGTATTTTATTTTTAACCATTTTCTTTAGGGCAGTATGGATAATTTGGAGTTAAATTTGTTTTTGACCCCGTCTAAACCCTGATATAATCGCACGCTGTGCACTCATGCAATAAAAAATACGCATGTGAATAAACACAGGTATTAGTTAGAGTAACTATATGCTAAACTTTGAGCATTTTAAAACTAGGAAGTCATGGAGTTGACATTACGGAATTCATTTTTTTTTAAGAAACCTATATATCTTCTCATGCTTTATATTCACATAAAACAGATAATACTCATGAATACGTTAAGTTCTAAGTCGGATGATTTACAGAGCAAATGGGAAAAAAGTCCGTTGAACTACCAAACATACAAACCGCAATGCAATAAACGAATGCACCTAAGTGAAGGAAAATTACCTCATAATTATGAATTAAAGTTCATAATAAAGTAAGTTGACAAGCCTGACCCTCACACACAGAAAGAAAAAAAAACAAAGAGTCAGTATAAAAGTTTGCATTTAGCAGTACAAAAATTTGATTGTATCCGATGATTCCTCCTCCCATACAAATGCTTCATTAACAAAAGTAAATGTCGTGAGAAACTTGTTTATTCGAAAGTTGGCTCGGCCACACAGAAAGCTGTCGCAGCGGGAAGCGATCCAGCGGTCGTCTGCGATATGGGGACGTCACATAGGACGCAACACCTTTGTGCGAGCTGTCCAGTCTGGTCGCTCTCTTCTACAAATTTTTAAGGGGAAGATGTTGAAAATGCGGATTATATTGTAAAAGCAGCTTGCTGTTTGCACAATTACGTTACATTAAAGTATAATTTTCACAAATAGGACCGTTATTTATACCCGATATTACGCATCGTCCTAAAGTGAAGGGTTGAGGCCAAAACTCAGTGAAAAGGCGAAGCTATAAAAAACACATTTATTCACTTCACTAGACGCACCACATACTACACAGACAGAAGCGATATTAAAAACTCTACATAAAACGTCTACATTAAACATAGATAAAACATTCTGGTGACTTATGCCGACAGGCTGAAAAGAAATAAAACCATGTACAACGAGAGCCCCATCTCTGATTCAACTGCTCTTTAAATTCTACTCGGCACGTGCGGAAGGCGGAACCTGACTGCCATCACCTGCCTCCGTCACGGGAGAAAAATCAGCAAATGCTGTGGTCCGCCGCACAATTATATTTTTGGCAGTAATAACAGAGAACGGACAGCCGCAAAACTCAAGAAGAGTGCGGGCCTATACGCGCATTTGTGGAAACTGGATAAACAAATCGAAGGTCGGCAAATGCTGCAATTCAAATTCGCGAACGTTTTGCTGATTACTTTGACAGAAGAAACAACGCAACATGAAATTAAATTAATTTAATTTCTTTATTAATAACTAGTTGTCTGTCCAGCGTTGCCCGGGTATTTAGGACATCTCGGTTTATCTCGGTCATTTATCGACATTTTATTATTCATCCCTTCTCACCCCCCCCCTCCATGCCGATGGGGGCTGACCTTGAACTTAAAGGCATCTGGAGTGTCACTATTCCTCTCAGAGACCCCCGAAAACTATGAATTTGGCACTAATATCAGTCGTTTTCGATTATTTTCACATGTTAACCCCTTTCCACCCCCACCCTTAGGGATCATAGGCGTAGCGTGCTTCTAACTTTTTTTGGGGGGGCACGAATTGAATTCAGTTAGGGCCCTCCTCAGTGCATTGACTACCGGGCGGTCCTTAAAGTATGCATTATTAGGATTTTTTAGATTGAATACCAATTAGAATGATGTTTGAGTAGTACTTCCAAAGTTATACAATGAGAAAAATAAATAATAATATAGTTAAAATGAGAAAAAAGATATAGCATCGACTTTTGTTATGGGTCCTATCATGTTAAAAACTATGTATGGCTAAGACATAATCGGAATCTTCAGTGTACACAGTTGAAAAAGCAGAGAAAAACCAACTTTTTTTAAGAGGTGGTCTCAATTTTCCGATTTTAACTGAACTTCTGTTACGTCTTTATTTATTTCAAGTTAAGTGGGGGGCTCGTCGCTCCCTGCGCCCCACCCCACCCCTGACGCTACGTCTATGCTAGGGGTGCAGGTTTAAAACATTTTTTAATTTATGTTCGTGCTGGGACTGTCAAACAAATACGTGTATTTCCGAACCGTTTTCTATAAACCATTTACCGTTTGATCCCCTCATTTTTAACCGAAGTCAGTTATGGGCGGTCGCGCAAACAAATCTGTAAAATTGTAATTACCATATCTCTTGTCGTCGCAACAGATGCTGGCTGGAGGCAGTAGACCACGTTCGGTCCGACAGAAATGATGCAACATAGCGTAATACAGCTACATAGACCGCACCGCTTTCTGTGTGGCCGAGCCTTAAGAGTTTTGAAAACTCATCGAGGAACATTGCTCTGATGTTCGATCGTATTAAAGACGTATAAGGATTTTTGCGGCTACCTTTTTCTTTTTCCACATTTTCTCACAGCAAGTACTGTATTCATTAAACAATCACGTTTTGTTAAGGGAAGTATCAAATAACAAATTAGAACTTTTCTCACTACGAGCGTCTGCACCTCTGCAAAAGTATCATACACTCTTAGAAAAAAAAAACACGCACCAAGAAGGGTAGTGCAAATTGGAAACAAATTTATATGCATATAGGTTTCGACGGAAAATGTAAAATTTTAAAAATTGGCCCTCAATGAATGAACATGTGACGCTGTAGCGCATCTTAACTGCGCAACTGATAGGATATTAAAGAGGAGAAATTTCGATTACAGGTTATAAATTCTTTGCGAATTTCATTCCGTGTACTCAGGCAGACAGTAACTATGCCTCGCATACAGGTGCGTGGACAATATGCGCAGATGTCAGCATTTGAGAGGACGTGTAGTTGGGCTCAAAGAAACCGGTTGGTCTAATCAGCGAATAACTCGACATTTGGATAGGAGCGATGCCACTATTAGACGATGTTGGCAGGAATGGGCGAACCATGGCTGAACTCAGCGTCAAGAAGGAAGCGATCGGCCTAGAGAAACGTCAGAACGTGACGACCGAGCAATCGTCAGAGCGGCGCTCAGAGCCCCAGATTCATCATTATCGTCGATCGTACGTGCTACTGGTGCTTCAGTCACCGCAAAGACCAATCATAGACGGCTCAGAGAAAGGGAGCTGAGCTCACGGCGATCCTTGCGCCTACTACTAATAACCTCTGTACACCGACAAGCCCGTTTGCAGTGGTGTCGGGCACATTCGACCTGGAATGTCATTGACTGGAGTAGAATTGTCATCAGTGATGATTCCCGCTTCGAATTGAGCCCCGATGACCAGCGAATACGTGTCTGGAGAAGCCCCAGACAGTGGTGGGATACTAACCTGACTGTCTTACGCCATACGGGCCGACAACCAGGAGTAATGGTCTGGGGTGACATTTCATTTCATAGCAGGACCCCTTTGGTTGCCATCCGCGGCACCCTTACAGCACAGCGGTACGTCGACGATATTCTACGCCCCGTAATGTTGTCCTTCATATCACGCCATCCTGGGCTTACATTTCAGCAAGATAATGCCCTCCCGCACACGGCGAGAGTTTCTACTGCTTGTCTTCGTGCTTGCTCAACGCTACCTTGGTCAGCAAGGTCACCGGATTTCTCCCCCATTGAGCACGTTTGGAGCATTATGGGCAGGGCCCTCCAACCAGCTCGGTATTTTGACGATCTAACGCACCAGTTGGACAGAATTTGGCACGATATCCCGCAGGAGGACATCCGCCACCTCTATCAATCAGTGCCAAGTCGAATAACTGCTTGCATAAGGGCCAGATGTGTGCCACCGCGTTATTGACTTTTTCACTTTGTGAAGCTCTTTCTCTTGAATAATCATCCATTTTTTCTCAAATTGTAATCATTTGTTTTTCTGTGCATTTACATCACATCTACCGATTTTCGTCCCTTCCGGATAAATCCTTAATGGTGCGTCGTTTTTTTTTTTTGTCTAAGAGTGTATATATATATAATCTATATATTTAAGTTGCTAAGCCGACTTTTTGGGCAGTCCGTGAGAGAAAACTACTGCATCTATTTACTTCATTTTGGTCTTAAACAAAAGATTGTAATCTGTAGATTTGTCAAATTTGGTTTTTGTAACCGCAATTTTTATTAATGAGCTATAATTTGCAATTAAAATTTGATTTCTGCGCATGCTCAGTGGCATGTTTCAATCTGGCTTTAGAAACTCACTGTTTGTGCGTATGCTCAGTGACATGTTTCAATGCCGAGGAGTCTCTCTAGATCTCTCTCTGCCATTTTTATTTTTATGATAATTATGTTTGTTAAATATAAGATTAAACCTCATGGAAATTGTTTATTTCGCGCTGTTTAATTAGAGATAATTTACAAATAATAAAAAAATGGCTTTCTGCCCATGCTCAGTGACATTTTAAAATCTGGCTTTAGATACTCACTAAGCACAAGGCCGCTTAAACACATTAATTTGTTTCTGCGCATTATTATGATTTTCAGCATTTGGCAATGATGTGTTGAGTATAATTTGTGTATTAGTACATTTATTTACTATCTAGCCGTCATGTTTTGACGGGTACCAACTAGTACCCTATAATAATGGACCGGATAGCAAGATGTGATGGTATAAGGGAAAGAATACATGCTTTAATAGGGGGATGGTCCCCCACGTGCGGCATTTTTACTGCGGCAACCCTTCTGAGTACACTTTCAACAAAGTTTTGATACACAGCTATGGGTATTTGCGTCCATTTCTGCTGTAAGAATGTCGCCAGCTCAGCTGTAGATTTCGGACGTCGTTCGTCTATCGATCATACGCCACCTCTATCAATCAATGTCAAGCCGAATAATTGCTTGCATAAGGTACAGATGTGGGCCAACGCGTTATTGACTTTTTCGCTTTGTAAAGCTCTTTCCCTTGAATAAATCACCCATTTTTTTCTCGAATTGTAATAATTTGTTTTTTTTGCAGATGTACGTTACATCTACCGATTTTCGTCCCATTCGGACTCCTTGGTGCGTCGTTTTTTTTTGTTTTTTTTTCTAAGAGTGTATATAGGTGCAGATCTGCACTTACAGTTTTACTTATGGTATCCGAGGAAACTGGGACGCAGCAATGTAACTCACTCTATCACTTTATCTTTTCCCGTTAAGTGGATTGAGAGATTTATGGGTTACATGCATTATTTGCATCATCGAAACAGGATAGTAATAATTGGTTACCAATAATAAAAGAGAACAACATTTTACAATAAGGAAAGAAAATATTCATTTTAATGAATAAAGCAAAATAAGAGCAAATGATGATATTCAAAGCACTGAGAATCGGTAAAATTAAGCTTTCACAAACAAATACTATGCATGCAACTCACTCTATTAATAGGGTCACCTATATAAAGAGTTACATCTCCAGCATAAAATGCAGCCATGGACGTAGGGTGAGGTCATTAGGGTGTGTTCCATGCTATATTTCCATCTTCAAGCGATTTAAATTTTATACCGCAATCCGTGAATGACGTTTTTTCTTTCCTTTGTAGACTGGATATACTGCATCTTGTCTGCCACTTGTAAAAATTTGTAGTAATTCCGCTTTTCTTGTCCCTCAAGCGTACCTGTTGGCTGCACCATTCTGATTAACCCGTAATAAAGCTGAAACAAGTCGATGGCAGCTGAGTACACTGGAGACGTACATCTTTGCGTATGTGACGCCTGTAATTGCGTTGTGTGTTTTTACAATTTTTTAGTGATACCCCTAAAAAAGTTTCAATTAACGACTTACGCTAGCATTTAGTTCAGACTACTGACTGGCATCAAAGAATGTAATCTTTTTTATAACTAACAATTTTGTTATTAAATGTGCATTATTTAAAACAAATAAGTGTCAAATAAACACCCTTAATTACATCTTCAGTTGATTATGTTTCTAAAATAATATCAAAAGACTCAATCTAAAAATTATATCTGAAATCGTAGTGTATATATAAATTTAATGACGTTTAGGAGAAGAATTAAAGGTAGGTATTTATTAGTTTTTAAAGCTAAAAAATTATTTTTATTAAAAAAATTGACACTCTCAGCTTAGAAAAATTATACGGAAGTTCACACATAAAAAATAAATTATTTGTAGCCATTGAGAATTTTCAATTTGTGCAAATAAGCTGTGGTTTCAGCTATATCAGTCCTAGCATGCATTCTTTTTGTGTAAATAAAGCAATTATCTGAATGTATTTTCAGTTTTGCAAAGTTATTTTTTTTTAATTGTCAAACTTGTTATGACATTAGATTGTCCTCCACCTACATTATGTATCGTATAGAATAAAGTTTGTCGAATCGAAAATTACCTTTGAATTCTAGAGAATACTTTTTCGTGTTCATTGCAGACATTTTAGACCAATGTTTCTCAACCTTTTTTGGTTGACAGCACACTAAAAATATCTGGAATTATTTGCAGCACACCTGAATATAAAAAATGTAAATGTTGTAAAAAAATTATTTATTTACAAAATTTATTCAATGAGAGGGCTGAGCCTGTTTTATTGAGCAAATTAAATTAAGACGAGGTTCCAAAGTCGCCAGACAAGTTCTCATTTCATCGTCAACTTTTAAAAGTCTTTCTCGCTTTTTGGGCCTGATTTCTGTCAATGCTGAAAATCCATATTCATAGAACCATGAAGATGCAAAAGGCAGAAGAAATTTAATAGCTTTCAAGCTGATTGCAGAGTACAAATGTTTGACAGATAGCCAAAACTCATCCAAATTTTTCTCGAAGAATGCTGAACGGTAAAACTTATCGTTTCTCGAATCAATGAGCTGTCCTTTTTCTGTTGTTGTCAAATTTGGTGTCTTGCAAATTAAAAATGTTTTGATTAATCATTCATATTCGTCAACTCAAAGCGAAGGAAAGAATCTTTTAAGTGGTAGTTTAAGTAGCTTTTAAGTGGTAGTTTAGCTTTTTAAGGTTTGGAGTTCGTCAATGGTGCTTATAATTTCGTCTCCAATTTCTTTTTCGTTTGAGATTAATTGACACCCGGAAAGCAGTCAAAATTTCCTTTTGATATTTCAGATTTCCCCCAGTGTTAATTTGTCTTCAAATGACTTTAGTTTTGATGTTGATGTGTCAATATTCTCGGATGGATCTTAAAGACTTAAATTCAGAGAGTTCAGCTTTTCAAACAAGTGCGAGAGAAATTGAACTTTAAATCTCGTCGTGAAGAGAAAATTCAAAAGAAGTTTATTCGACCTCCAAGAACAAAATCACCTCTGCTTTCAAGTGTATGTGTCGTTTTAAATTCTTTCCCTCCGAAATCCAAAGCACTTCTGTGTGATATTAAAGTGTTTTAGAGTCGGAATCCATTGCGTCGCACAGCTGAGAGAAAACTCGGGATTTAAGAGGTCGACTCTTGATGAAATTGACCACTTGGATGACTTGGTTCATAACAATCAACATATCTAGGGTTAAAGGTTTTGAAATGAAAGATTATCTGGGAATCATTCAGTGGACGCTTATAATATTTGGATTTTCTTGGCACACAAGTGGGATAAATCCTTTTTGTTTCCCAACATTGATGGACATCCGTCTGTGCAAACACCAACGCAGTTTTTCTACAGCAAACCAAAGCTTAAAATATATCTTTTCCTGTGGTCGTGCCCTTCAAATCTTTGCAGAAAAGATACTCATTCAAGAATTTTTCATCTTTAACGAATCGAATTAAGCAAGGAGCTGTGTTTTTCACTGATATCTATCGATTCATCAATCTGAAGTGACCAGAGTTCATTGTCGTGCAATTCGAAATGCTCGACAGTTTGCTTTTCTAAGTCTGAAGATAAATCTTTGATTCTGTGTGATATTGTGTCATTGGATAATCGCACTTTATTGACTTTCTCTGTCGCTTCCTTTCCCAGTATTGTTTCGACAATGATAGCTAATGTTGATGCAATGATGGACTCGGCATCGGTGTGTGCTTTTTTACTATTCATTGTACTATTCATTGTGCAACCTTGTAGTTAGCAATAAATTCCTTTTCTGGCATCTTCACATAGTTTAAAATTTTTTTGCCGTTTTATTTTACTCCACTGCCAGGCTTTCAAAATATTCTCTTGGTTTATTTTTGACCTCTGAGTGTGAAGTTTCCAAATGTCTTCTCAGTTTACTAGGAACGAGAACTTCATTTGTAAGTTTCTTTTTGCAGACTATTAAGAATGGTATTTGAGAGTCTTCCGTTTGAATTGCGATGAATCCGAATTTGATGTAGTCATCTTTATACTTCCGTTTGTTTCTTTGCTTATCTCCCGTTTGTGAAGCACCAGATTTTATTAATATTTGTCCATTATGGCTAAATGAATAAAACATTTTTTAATTACTTCAAAGCAATGCAACCACATTAAGAAAATTTAAAGACTTATTTACTTCACAAATCTTTTGATTTTAAGAAAGAGCCAATTTGAATCAAAGTCAATTACAATTGGGTAAACATAATCTCAAATAAAACGCTGGAAAACTTAATTAAAAAAAGATATTTTTCAGAAACCATTGAGGTAATTACAAATTCTATTTCAAAGTTACAACACCCATGCAATTTTAATTATTTTTCAAAAACCGTCGCGGCACATTTGACAATCTCTCGTGGCACACTGGTGTGCCGCGGAACACAGGTTGAGAAACATTGTTTTAGACACATTTCCAGTGAAAAATTCCTCATTTGTAGATAGAGATATGATGTTTAATTTATTTTACTCTCGTATATTTGGGTTGTTGATACATATTGCTTAATTTTCATCGTTTTTAATGCTGATAGGTTTATTGTAAGCAAAAACCGATGCTAGAATTACAGCCATCAAAAGAACTGTGCTCACACAGCAGTATTTGGGACAGGGGCGGCTCCAGCCGAGAGATTTTTTTTTTTTTTTTTTTTGGGGGGGGGGGTGCAACGTCAGCTCTTAGGATTATATATATATATAACTAAATAATATAAACGTCAATAGTATTTTTGATAAACTTCATGATATGTTTCCTGTAAATGATATAAAAGTTAAACGTGCCTTTAAATATACACTGCCTATGGGTAGGCGTATATTTAACTATAATCAGGTCTCAAAAAATTTTTCTCGATCAATAAATTTAAATTGTGGTTGTCATCTACCTAAATACAATAGTTATGTTGACACGGCACATGGTCATGTAATAACAGGCAATTTGGAAATAGTGGATAATTTAGCACTGCGTGAGTTGATGAATTTGGGAACTAAGTATCGATTACCTAGTACTAATAATAAGAAGAAAATTATAAGTTTCTTAAATGCTGATTTAGATAAATTTATATGCAAAATAGCTATTAATTATTCTATACCTACAGAAGCCTTCAACCAATGGAAAATTAATTTACTTAAGCTAGTACATTCTAAACTACCCAATTAAAGTAATTTCATTAATAATTCCTATAAACACTTGAAAGATGCTATAACAAAATTACAAGAATATTTTATAATCACTTATGTAGATAAAGCAGCCAACAATTATGCAATTATTTGTAAAAAATATTTTGCCATAAGTTTAAAAAAACAGCTAGAAAATAGTGATCTTTTTCAGCCTTTAAAAGAAACTACTAGTATTATTATTAAGAAAATTATAGCAAAATATAAACTACTAGGTATATCATCAAACAACTATCTCTTTCCATATATTGCTTTAGTTCCTAAATTTCATAAAACACCTATTGCTTTTAGAGCAGTAACCTGTGGTCACAACACTTATGCTACTAAAGCAAGTGTAATATTATTAAATTACCTTAAATTAATCTATAAAACTATAGCTTCTGGTGTTTGTGGTATAATTTATAATAGCTTTAGTCTAATTAGAAAACTACAAACATTAGATAATTGTAAAACAGTAGTAACTTATGATTTTAAATATTTAATTGATAATATTAATATAACTGATTTAAATAGAATAATCATAAAGTTAGTACAAAATAATATTCAATACTTAAGCAACGAAATTAATCTAACTCATTTCAATAGGCTCCTAGATTTTGTAGCTAAACATAATTACATAGTTCATAATAATAGTATATACTTACAGACCAAAGGTATACCACAAGGTGGAAATGCCTCAAGTATGCTAGCTAATTTATACTTACATTATTTTGAAATTAATAATATAGATAATTGCAATTACAATATATTTAGGTATATAGATGATATAATAGTAATTAATAAAAGTAATAATCATATAGACTTAAAATTTTACCCTCCTAATCTGGAACTAATTAAAAGTAGCCAAGATAATATTAATGTAAACTTTTTAGATATTAACATTAAATTAATTCTCATAGCAAATTTACTTTTGACTTATACGACAAAAGATCTGACTATGATTTTAATATTGTTAAATTTCAAAATTACTTAACCTGTTTACATAAATCTGTTTTTAATAACATTATTGTAAATCAGTTAGTTCGTATAAATAGGCTATGTTCTAAAGACAATAGGAATAAGCATATTTTAGACTTGATAGCTGTGCTAACACGTAATTACTACCCCGAAAGTCTATCCAAACACATAATTGGTTGTTATAGTTTTAATGAATAGTGTGTTCTGTTGCAATTAATAAGTAAAACATAATAATAAGTAAAATTAGAAAAAACAACTACTAAAAATAAAAAATTAAAAAATTAAATTAAAATCTTAAGTAAAAATAAAATAAGATAAAAAATTACTCTAAGTAATAATAATAAAAAACTAAATTAATATAGGTTTAATAGTCCTAAAACACAGTAACCATAGTAGGTCAGTTTCTGTGTTTCTATAATCTCCATGGTTTCAAGTTTTGTGACGTCAGTCATCTTGCGGTTTCTTATTCTTAACTTCCACTGTGTCTATCACCAGGCTTGGTGTTCTATGGTTAAGTAACTCTTTATTCAATTCTAAAGTTTTTCATGGATTGTACGGTGTCTGAGTATGGTAATTGTATAGATCATACTTATCTGAAACAATCCATTGGTTTTTAGACAATATTGACACCGCTGATGATGAGATATTGTCTAAAACCTCTTTCAATCTTATCTTTTCATGTTTTTGGTTCCTGGCTGTAGTAGCTTTAGGGCTCATACTGGTTTTTCTCTTTCAACTTTATCTTATATATATATATATATATATATATATATATATATATATATATATATATATATACAGTGGAATCTCGTTCGATCGTTTTCCGATCCATCGTTTTTCCGTATGTGTCGTTCATTTTATCCAGTCCCAACGATCATATTGCTTTGTTATGCTTCCGCATCTATCGTTTTCCCGCATTTATCGTTCATTTCAATCGGTCCCTTGAAAAACGATAGATCGAGATTTCACTGTAAATATATATATATATATAAGAACTAAACATCGTCTAATTTTAAATTTAAACTCATTTAGTATTACGTCTACGATTATATAATTTTAGGCTATGAAAAAAATACGCCGGGCTTTTTTGGGAGGAGCAATAGCCCCTATTGCCCCCCCCCCCTTTGGAGCCGCCAATGATTTGGGATAATAATTCTAATACTACTGTATAAAATTTATGAGGGGGTAGGTACCCAAAAATAACCGGAATTTCTTATTTACAATTTCTTTATTCATTTATTTTTTTTACAAAAAAATCTTTTATTTCCCTTCAAAGTACTCTCCATTAGAGCTAACAAAATTGTCCAGTCTTTTCTTCCATTGTTCAAAACTTTTTTTAAATTCATTTGTTGTGATGCCGGACAGCGCCTCCGGCGTTTTTGTTTTTACCTTATCCACGTTGGCAAAACTCTTTCCTTTCAGGTACCTGTTCATCCGTGGGAATGAAAAAAGTCACACTAGCTAAATTAGGTGAATAAGCCTGATGAGGCAAAGGTATCCTACCGTTTTTTGTTAAAAATTGGCGCACTGAGAGGGCTGCGAGAGACGGGTCATTGTCGTGAGGGAAAAACTAGTCACCCGACTCCCAAATTGGGTCTTTTCTGCCGCATACTGTTGTACAATCTTCTCAGCACCTCCAAGTAGCTTTCTCGAATTTTTTCTACATTTTCATCCATTCGGGAAGTTGAAGGACGTCCAGAATGTGGTTGGTCGTCAATCGACATTTCACGTTCTTTGAAACTGGAAAACCACTCGTAAACTTGAGTTTTACCCACAACAGCATCCCCGTTAGCTGTTTTCAACACCTCAACAGTTTTTGCGACCTTTTTTTTCCCAGTAGGAAGCAAAACTTCACGGCTGCATGCTGTTCACGTAAGTCTGCCATAACCGAAAACGACGAAGAGGCGAAACAGCTTCTACGAAAAAAATTCACAGATACCAAACAAAACCTTCCCAAGTAACACCGCTTGCCACACTAGCTCAGGAAGTATGGCTTTACGATACGATGGAGGGAGAAATCGCGTACTGTGGTTGTTCCGCCCGCCGTACGGCGATTCCGGTTATATTGGGGTACAACCTCGTATTATGAGTATATGGTAACTATTATTCCCATATTAAGGACATCAGAAGGTATAAGCAACAATTAGAACTTAACATGTTTTTTTATTTAAGACTTGACACATAACATAAATTTACAGTAATCGTTACGAAACCCGGCTCGTAGTTCATCGCAGTGAATTCGGAGCAGAGACGCGTGCGTACCACACTAGTACGGAAAGTGAAGTAGTGAAAATCGGTGTTCCAATGTCCGCGGCAATCCCTAATCCTGCGCGAACCAGATGCGCAGAACGCGACGTCGGAGCTGTCTGCGAGTTGGGTTGCCACAGTATATCCCCCCCCCCCCCCAAGTACCGTAGGTACTGAGGGTTACAAGTAACGGGTGTTAAACCGAACCCGTCGACCAGAACGAGTTGACACTGGAACTGGAGTCGTTATTCGAGTCGGCGAGGGCGAAGCTCTCTTAACAGTTGTAGGAGTAGGTACGCTAGTCGTGACAGGATCATTTGGATTCAACACAGGATGCGACATCAGGGAGTCGCTGGTGGTGAGGAATGCTGGCTTTAAACGGTCGAGGCCAATAAAACAATTCTTACCATTCATAAGCAATGTGTAATATTTAGCCGTTCTGTCCATAACCTTGAAGGGGCCGTTGTACGGATGCTGTAGTGAGCGCCGGATCCCATCATAGCGCACAAAGATATGAGAGCACGATTCGAGAGAAGGGTGCACGAAGGTGGTCGGATTGTGGTGAGCAGAAGTGGGAGTTGGTGAGAGACTCTGCATTAAGCTACGGAGATGTTGGACGAACTCGGATGGTTCGACTGCAGGGGGTGGGGATGGATGGAAAAAATCTGCAGGGAGGCGGAGAGTAAAGCCCATAGGCGTAGCGTGCTTCTAAATTTTGGGGGGGCACGAATTAGGGATGGGATATCGAAAGCAAAATATCGATATGAGTATCGGTGATAATATCGAAAGCAAAATATCGATATGAGTATCGAAGATAATATCGGCTATTAATATCAATATCAATAATATTTCAGCACAAAAATATCGATATTTCAAAATATCGACGATATTTCAAAATATAGACGATATTTCAAAATACACTGCTGGCCACCCAAATTGCAACACCAAGAAAGACAAAAGATATTACAACAAAATTTATTTTGTAGATAACATGTTGACCAAGTATCAAATGATTAAATTTATAGACTTCTGTGAAGTGTGGTTCCTGCCAAAATCAGTAGCCAGAGTAGCCGCCATTGTTGGAGATCACCGCTGCCACACGCCTCGGCATTGATTCAAAGAGACTTGAAATAACAAACTGGCTGTTTAAAGTACCGGCAATGCGTACTAGAGGTGTGCGAGAGTGATATTCAATACCGCCCCATACCATAATACCCGTTGCAGGACCAGTGTGGCGGTGCATAACGCAGCTGTTCAGCATCCTCTCTTCACGGTGTCTCCAGACTCGAATGCGACCATCGTGGTGTTGCAGACAGAAGCGTGAATAAAGACAACTTCATTCCATTCTGCCGTCCACATCCTTCTGTCATCGCACCATTGGCGGCGGAGACGTCTGTGGTTCTGCGTCAAGGGTAGACAAAACAATGGACGTCTTGCGGACAGACCACTCTGCTGTAAACGGCGTCGAATGGTACGCGCAGACACTGGATGATGCGTTACAGACTGCATGTGCTGTGCTATGGTTCGTGATGTGACTGAGCGATCCGTTACTGCCATGCGCACAATTTGCCTGTCATCACGTGAAGTGGTGCGCTGAGGTGGATGCGATCAAACACGCCGGTCCGTCGTACGCTCCTGCATCCAACGATCACATATCCGCATTACAGTTGTTTGGTTTCGTCCAGCACGACTACCGATTTCCCTGAAAGATAATCCACAATCTCGGTAGGCCACTATCCTTCCTCTGTCGAACTCGGATACTTGATCAAAAGATGATCGCTGTTTTTGACGAGGCATAATTAATCGTTTTTTTGAAAAAACCACAAGAAAAACACAATTGCCGAACTTGAAATCGTCGAAATCTCCAAGCCTTAAATAGCGCTTTGAAGTGGCGCCACAGGCGCGCGTGATGTGCGTCTGCGCTGAAATTCTAATCATTTGCATATCTCACCTCCGCTAATGCATGTTGTAAATTTCATGTTATTTGCATGTTTCCTTCAGGGTGTTGCATTTACAGTGGCCAGCAGTGTATAAACTATATTTCAAAATATCGATAACACATTTTCCTTTCACCAAGCAGTCAATCGTATTCGGAGGAATGATTGTATAGTAAAATAATATATAAATATTGTAATAGTACGATAAAAAAAATCATCGTAATTTAATTCAATAAGGAAATAACATTTCAATAAGCAATATTTATCAAATTAAAAAGTTTCTATGAAGGTTTATAATTTTTTTTTTTAATTGAAAGCCCTAAAACGTGTTTTTAGGCTATCTGAGGACCCAAAATCTTTTCTACAACATGATTAATGAATTTGGCGAGGATATTGTAAAACATGATAACCAATAAAGTCTAAGCTTTACTTATCTTTTTTAGGATGTTTTATTTCCCTTTGTCTTTTATCTGTTGAGTACTTTCGGCCGCTAAGCTCTCCTAAGTTGTTAGCGGCGGAAAGTACTCAACAGGTAAAAAGCAAAGTGAAATAAAACAACTTAAAAAGTTATGTGAAACTTATCATTTTAACAAAGTTACGAAAGCAACATCTCCTAAACGTAACTCATTTTAATATAAATGTTATTTGATTGCTGTATTGGATTTCCAATTATTCAACAAAAAACCTATCACACCTCTGCTATAATTAGCTCTCAACTCAAAATGCAAAAACAATTTTATTTTTCGTTCCCTCACAGGACAGGGATGGTAAAATTAAATCACTTTCTAGTCAAAATCAGTGCTTTTATTACTACAAATTATTTTCTTAAACAACAAATATTGAAACTTTGAAAAATCTTAAGTTAATAAATAAAATATAAAATAATGATTCTAGGTAAGTTCTGCAAGTTTTTACAGTGTATTTTAAATGTCTGTTTAACACATTGGTAAACCTTGTCTCGTACTTGGCCATAACAGCCCTCTTTAATTTAATAAAAGTCTTCTTTCAGAATGCCCTGAAAATTTTTCCACAAGCAAGTCCAGTTTCTCTTCACTCAAGTACAGCTGCGTCAGTTCATGTTCTATTGCCATTCATCGTGCTTTTCAAGTAAGTTTTGAGCCTTTGCAGGGTTGAGAATGACCTCTCTGCGGTCGTAGTTGTGATAGGCCATGAAAGAGCAATTTCTAAGAGATGTATCACTTCAGGTACATTGTTTTTCAGGCCGTTTTTAGTGCAAAACTGTGCCAACTCTTGCAGATTTATGTTTGGATTTTTCTTGTCTGTTTTTATAAAATTTCTTTTAGAGAAGCAGTGAAAAATCTTCAGCTGTGAGGAAAGACTTGAAGACAACTGATAAAAGGTTTGGATTTTCCCGACAACAGTTCCATCTAAGCTATCCCAATCCAACAAAAGCTGGATAATGGAATTGATTTTGTCGTAGTCATTCTGAGAAAATCGAGCTTGGAGGTTACTTACTACAATGTCAAGCCCCGCAAAATAAATTTCTATTTTACATTGCCCTTCTGCCGAGGTGTGATGATAAAAAGATTCAGCCGCATCATTATATTCAAGCCTTTTTGGTGTCTTCCGTTTTCGAGGCAAGGAGAGTCTGTCAACATACAAGCCTTTGGTGGAAAAAACTTTGCAAAGTTCTGTTTCGTTCCATAAGTGAATGAAACCTTGATCATTTCGTTGAAGTTTTATACTGTCGATAACAGCTTCAACTTTACTGAACAGTTTGGAAATGTCTAACGTTTCACTTTGAAACTCTTTCGACAGTATGTCAGTCAGGCTTAGAACGTTGTACGTGAGTTTAAGGCTGAAGATGAATTCAAAACTACTCGCCTGCTTTATTAGTCCATCTGCTTCAGCTGCAACCTTTCTATTTGAAGCGTCACTTGCCACAACTTCCATTGCTTCCAAAACTTCTGGGAGCTGCTCTAAGATAACCCTTATAGCACGGTGACGAACAGTCCATCTTGTTTGTGACAAACTAATCAGCCTTTTGCTTTTAGCCTCTTCATTTTGTTTACATATAGATTCAAAAATAGAAAACCTCTTGGCAGAAGCATTGATAATATTATACAGAGAATTTATTATGGACAAACAATTTCGCAACTGTCTTACTTCTTCACAAAACTGCATAACAGCAAGATCCAACAAATGGGCATGACAATGAGTGTATAATGCCCTAGGCTCTTCTTCCAGAAACCTTGCAGCTACGCCATTGAACTTTCCACTCATTTGACTAGCACCGTCATACGCCTGACCACGCATTTTATTAAGATTTATCCCAATTTGCTGTATATAACCTTTAATAACCGAATGTAAGTTTTGACCTGTTGTTTCTGCAACATCAACAAAGCCCAGAAATCTCTCTTTAATTCGGACATTTTCGTCATTCTTAGTGATGTAGCGAATGCATATGCTCACTTGTTCACGAGTGGAAACATCTGTTGTTTCGTCCCAAATTATAGAATAGGCCGTAACCTCTTCTAACTCTTTCACGATATATTGTATCATTTCACTTTTTATACAATCTATAATTTCATTCTGTATCTGGGGACTCCTGTATGAATGAACTGATGAATTCATCAGTGCTATTATATCTTCTCCTTTATCTTTTGACCTAAGGTCAAGTAGCTCCTGAAAATTACCTCTATTTAAAGACACCGAACCCTCACAATGTCCTCTTAGGGCAAGACCTTGTTTTCCAAGGAACAAAATAGTTTCAATAATGAATTTTACATATTTTCGATTTTCTTTCACTTTTTTAGTGTGTGCTGAAGACAAAGAGTCTGCAACTGTTTTGTCAGATTTTCGGTATTCTGTAAGAAATTAGGTAGATTTTAGATGCATATCACATTTTTCGGGTTTTCAAAATTTTTCCTATGCTTTTTTCCAGTTTGTCACCCCAATTTTAGTAAATGACTCCTCTCCACGCCCTGTTTTATCTTTGCAAAAAATACGATTAGAGAAACAAAATGCAGCATCCAAAATGGGGCTGTATTCAACCCAACCAAATTCAGAATACCACGTTTTCTAAACTGTCTAGATTTTAACTGTATTTTGCTTACCTTGAAACAATCAACAGGCTGGAATGGACCCCTAGAAATATCCGCTGATTGTAGACCCAGAGCAGGATCTCTACCACTACTTTCCACCACGTCCATAGGCCTAGGCCATTTTTCATCCACATCGAGATTCGTTGACCAGGATGGTATCGGCATCAGCTGATTATCACCATAGTTGGACTTGGCACATTTATTAATGCTACTGTCACTACTTGCTTCTAGATTTTTTTCTTGGTTTAACAAATCAACTTTTTTTTTCGAGCTATCGACTTTTTTGAAAAAAGAAAGTACTGATTTCTGTTTTGACATTTTCAAACGTACAAAAACAATGATTTGATAAAGCGTGCACGAAAACAAAGAATTGAAACCAACACACAAAGAATTACTGACTGGTAGAGGTGGATATAGAAAGTGGTGTGGTCTAGGCCAGCCGCTAGACTATTAAAATTCTCCACCCAGCGACTGCTTCGTGTTTCCAGGAACACTGATAGCGACCCTTTGTAGCGCATTCCTTGAAGGGGTGCGGGGGAGTAAGTTCAATGACCCCAAGGGGGTAAAGAGTGTGGTCTGAACGCAAAGGATTTTTAGCCGAGGAAAAAATATAGCATCGAATTTTTGTTATGGATCATATCATTGTTAAAATCTATGTTAAGGCTAAAGACATAATCGGAATATTCAGTTTCACAGTTTGAAAAAGCGGGAAAAAACGCAACTTTCTTAAAAGTTTTCTACAATTTTCCGATTTTAACTGAACTCTATTACGTTTTAATTTATTTCAAGTTCAGTTGGGGGGGCATGTGCCCCCCCGTGCCCCCCCGACGCTACGCCTATGGTAGAGCCATATACAAGCTCCGCACTTGTGCACTGGAGGTCTTCCTTGAAAGAGGAGCGGAGTCCCAGGAGGACTAATTGGAGAGTCTCAGTCCACCGGTTGTTTGAGTGACATCTAAGGGCCTGTTTAAGTGAGCGGTGAAAACTCTCAACTAGCCCGTTGCCCGCTGGATGGTACGGCGAGGTGCTGATGTGCTTCGTGCCTAGTAGTAACATCAGAGAAGAGAAAAGATGTGCTTGAAACTGGCGTCCTTGATCGGTGGTGATGACGGAAGGGGTTCCAAAACGGGCAACCCACTGACTGATGAAAGCGCGTGCTACTGTCTCGGACGAGATGTCCGTTATCGGGATCACCTCCGGCCATCGAGTATACCGATCCACGCATGTAAGGAAGTAAGTGAATCCCTCCGAAGGCGGAAGAGGGCCCACCAAATCAAGATGTACGTGATCAAAGCGATGAGATGTCGGAGAAAATTGCTGCAGGGGGCAGCGTGTGTGCTTATGTACCTTTGAGCGCTGACTGTTCAAGCAGGTATGAGTCCATGCTGTGATGTCTTTCGCCATTGATGGCCACACATAACGCTCTGAAATGAACTTCTTGGTTGCTCGTACTCCAGGGTGAGATAGTCCATGTAGGGAGTGGAACAGACGTTCTCGGAACGCCTCTGGGACGAAAGGACGTACATTGCCGGTACTGCTATCGCAGAATATTTGCAGATCGTTGGAAAGTTTTAACGGCTGAAGAACCAAACTCGTATGCGTCTCTCGAGAGAGAAGACCCTGTATTTCCTAGCCATGCGACTGGGCCTTAGCGAGTTCGGTGAAGTCGAAATTGGTGATACTCGCAATGTGGTCCAGGCGTGACAAGGTATCTGCAACAACATTCTTGTTTCCTGGAACATGGCGAATGTCTGTAGTAAACTGCGCTATGAAGTCGAGGTGCCTCAACTGACGGGGCGAGCAAGAATCGGAGTTCTTAGTAAAGGCATACGTTAAGGGCCTATGATCGGTAAAAACTATAAAGGACTGACCTTCGAGAGAGTGTCGAAAGTGCTTAATCGCTGAGTAGATAGCTAGCAATTCCCTATCATAGGTACTATACTTCCGCTCAGCGTTCGTTAACTTTCGTGAGAAGAAAGAAAGAGGCTGGAGTCCCAAAGTGGTTTTTGCATGCAGGGCCGCTCCGATGGCAGAATCGGAAGCGTCAACCATTAGAGAGAGTTGCTGCCCGGGAGAGTGGAAACCAAGGGGGACTGCCTGTGAGAGATCAGCCTTGCATTTATTAAATGCAGCAAGCGCTTCGTCCGTCCATGGCACAGGACGTTTATCATTCTTTCGAGATTCTTTCAAAAACTCATTCAAGGGCGCTTGAGTATGCGCGGCGTGTACCATAAAACGCCTATAAAAATTTATCATGGCCAGGAATCTGCGGAGCTGGGAAATGGTCTCAGGTTTTGGGAAGTTAGTAATTTGTTGCATTTTCTCAGGTAAGGGTTCAATACCAGAAGATGAAATTTTACAGCCCAGAAAGGTTACAAAAGGTTTACCAAGGACGCATTTGGCATGGTTCAGTTTAAGGTTGTATTGTTTGAGGCGGTCAAAAACTTGTTGGAGGTGAGAACTATGCTCTTCAGAGGAGGAAGAGGCGATGAGAATGTCATCGAAATATGGCACACAGAAATCAAGGCCAACAAGGACTTGATGGATGAAACGCTGAAACGTTTGTCCCGCGTTTCGAAGACCGAAAGGAGTGAATACGAATTCGTACAAGCCAAAAGGAGTGGTGACGGCGGTCTTTGGCACGTCATCTGGGTGGACAGGGATCTGGTGGTAAGCCCTGGCCAGATAGAGGGTGGAAAAAATCGACTTATTATGCAAGAGTTGCGCACAATCTTGAATGTGTGGTACAGGGTACCAGTCCGGAACGGTTACGGCATTGCGTCTGCGGTAATCGCCACAAGGACGCCAATCACAGTTTGTTTTTTTAACCATATGCAAGGGACTAGCCCAAGGACTCTTCGAGGGCCGAATGATGCCTTGGGAAAGCAGAAATTCGAATTCCTGACGTACTGCCCGTAATAATTCCGGTGACAGACGTCGGGGTTTGGAAAGCACAGGGCTACCCGTAGTTTCGATATGGTGAAAAACAGAAGTAGATGTAGGATTGGACGGAAGGTGGGATGGATTTGTGAGTTGAAGATAATTTTTGAGAAGCTGGTCGAAACTAGAGTTTCCCCAGAGAATAGAAATATTTGTTGAGCTAGGATTAGTTGAAAGTGATTTGCCTCTCGAAGATATTTTAGTTAGATTGTCGATTAGGGAGTTATTTCGGGCATCGACCCGTAAGCCAAAATGTTTCACAAAGTCGATGTCTATAATAGGCTGTGAAACGTCCTCGATGACGAACGTCCACGTAAAGGAACGTCGGAGGTTGAGGTCCAACTTGAGCAGTTTAGTTCCGTAAGTGGGGATGTTCGACCCGTTGGCGGCCAAAAGAACCAAGTTTGACGTGACTGTTGCTGGTGGTACTAACGATTTGGGAATTACCGACAAATCGGCACCTGTATCCATGAGAAATTCTATTGTAGACGAGGGATCGGCCAAGAGGATGCGATTGATCTGGCGATCAGCGTTGTAGGCCATCAGGCGGTCGCCTTATTAGTTTTCCCGACTGCCGGAAGGAGCATGGGGATTTATACCGTTTGGCTCTTTCTCCAAAGTTAGTGTGGTAGAAACATAGCCCGTTGGCCGCTTTCCTTGTATTGGCGAGGGCGACTTCTCGCGGCAGTGGTCACCTTTATGTGGGTTACGACCACGTACCAGTGCCGATAACTCGTTCACCTTGCTGGGTGAGCCTATCTATGCTAGAATCAAGTTCGGAACCTTGATGGGTGTTGTTTTGTACTGGCCGACGAATGTTTTATTTCGGGTGGTGCCCGTGCGTGAATTTTATCTGCAGCCGCAGCCAATGTTGCTGAGGTCATCGCTCAAGGTAGCTAGAATACATCGGGTAGAGGTTGGAAGCCTCGCGAACCATAAAGATTTTAACAAGGAGTCGCCTACCGACGTGCCAGCTAATGTGCGCATTCGCGCCAAGAGTTGTGAAGGGCGTTGGTCGCCAATTCGAGACCTTTTAGCAGCGTACGGATTTTGGACTCTTGGCTTTCGGTATTCAACTCAATCAATCGCTGCTTTAGAGTATTATATTGGTCCTTGTCAGGTGGATTTAGAACGAAATCAGCAATTGGGTCTAAAATACTGTACTCTAGGGCTGCAATGGCGTGGTTAAATTTTGTGGAGTCCGCCGTAATATTTGCAATGGTAAATTGTGCTTCAATTTGCCTAAACCATATGTATGGATTGTTCTTCCAGAAAGGAGGTGATTTAATGGAGACGCGCGAAAGATTCGCGGAAGGGTCGCCGGAAGGTTGCATCATATAAATCAAGGAGAGAAACAATACAAATACAATTCAACAGCTACGTATGCCAAAGGTAATTGTGCAAAAATAAGGTGAAATACAGTTGTTATACGATATAAGTATTCAGTAGGGTAATAATCGAGAATGTGCAAAGAAAAGTATGTAAAGAAATAACGTATGCAAAGAAAACATCAATACCAAAATGCAAAACAAAAATAATCTAGCAAAAAAAAATATAGGAAAGAAACGCTAGCATGTAAGGAAATTACGGGGATAATATCTGGTACAGCACAATACGAAAATACATTACAAAACAAAAAAACAAACAAAAAAGAGGATAAGGGTTGGAAGAGCATATATACGCAATACTGAGAAGGTAAGTTTAATAGAGTTCACGGTAAAAAAATAATGGGACAGCTTACCGATCACGTAGATAGTTGTGATAATCCATTTAATTAGTCCTAGGGCTTAATTATCCGAGCAGTTAGGCACCACGAAAAAATAGGAGTGCTACACGTGGCCGCTGTTTGATTCTTTGCTTCAAGAATTCAGAATAATCACTGTAAGGTATGAAACCTTGCACCACACATATCGTAAGCGAGGACACAACACACAGTACCAGGATGGTGGAGAAAAAAAATTTTGGAGCTTCACAAACACGCTGTTTTGTCGGGTCACGTCCGAGTTATAGCAGATGACAGCCGCGGGGAAAAAATGTTCCAGAAAAATTGAGACGTACTCCGAATGGTTAGCCGCTTAAGAGATCATATGAAGCACAATTTCACCAAAATTGTAGACAAACCGGGGCGATGCTGATGGATTGCTGCTTGGTCGGCCACGTGGCTAATCGAAAGCAAAATTGTCCAGTCAATCTCCGAGTCACCAATTTATGGGAACTATTATTCCCATATTACGGACATCGAGAAGGTATAAGCAACAATCAGAACTTAACATGTTCTTATATTTAAGACTTGACACATAACATAAATTTACAGTAATCGTTACGAAACCCGGCTCGTAGTTCATCGCAGTGAATTCGGAGCAGAGACGCGTGCGTACCACACTAGTACGGAAAGTGAAGTAGTGAAAATCGGTGTTCCAATGTCCGCGGCAATCCCTAATCCCGCGCGAACCAGATGCGCAGAATGCGACGTCGGAGCTGTCTGCGAGTTGGGTTGCCACAAGTATATGGGCCGGTTCACATAAGAGTCCGTGCCGTAGCGTTAAGAGAAAGATGACGTTGGGACGAAAATAAACCAATCATAGGCGTTAAAAATTTCATTGCTAATCATTTGGAGGTTTGTCATTGGTTAAATATATTTCAATGCTTTAACGTTCCGCAACGTACTCCTATGTAAACAGGCCCTAAGAGTTCAAGCCATACATCAGTGAAGCAATGCGATTCACAAACACTGTGATTGATTCATTACTTTTAATGTGGGATCGAAGTTGTGACTAACAACATTTCACTTGTATGTTGCTTTTATACATGTATTATTTTTTAAATGGTCATTACGAAAATTGAAGGTTATGCAATTTTTATGAATGATCTCTTAACGAGTTGAATCTTTGTGTAATCTTTCTTTCAGGAGCAGATATCTAGAAGGAAGACGCCTGAACCTATTAATTTTACCTGAACTGACAATGAAGTTGTAATCATGATTCAAAATTTTTTGGGGAAAATAGTTCCTACCCGCTTGAACAGTCCCATCAGCTTCAATTTGAAAATGTAATTAAGTATTATTTAGGTCTTAAGTATCGTTGATAAATACGGAGTTTAATATATATATATATATATATATATATATATATATATATATATATATATATATATATATATATATATATTTACGAAGTGAAGGTTGATTAGTAGAAATGTCTAAGCCAAAGTAATCGTAATCGTATTATCGTTAAAGTTGCATGACATGGATCCGATAAAATCGTACACTATACAACTTCATCGATGGCTGACTGCGTTATGCATGGCGTAATTGCTTATGTTCTAGTAGTTTTTCATCAATAATAGTCTGTGATATACTTTGTGTGTTTATTTTCCATGATTCTGACAGTTAAACGATTTCGGTAAATAGATATGTAACAGTTTTTCGCCGTATATATTTTTTTCACATCTATTTTTGCAACTTGGACCTTTAATTGAGCGTTGATCATCAACAAAAATTTCATCATGACGAATTCATTTTCTAAAATTGTGACTAAAATTTCTGAAAAAACTTCTCTTCCTCCCGAAAGAGTTAGTTTGTGTATGGTTAGTGCTGTTTGTTTATTATATGCGACAAGAGTGGGATTTCCTATGCTTTCCAAAGCGATCAAAAGTTTAAAAAACAGAGCTACAGAAGCACAACATCAGATTTCATCTACAAGTCCGCAAAAATGTGCAAACAGTTCCACGGAAGGGAATGACGATGAGGTTTCGGAAGGAAACAACAAATCCGAAACCGAAACTAAAGGTAGTGAAAGACATTCCAGAGGAAGTATATATGATTTAAAAAACTTTCCAGCTTTTAATAAAACATTTCTACAGCAATTAGGAAAGTTAATAAAAGTAATGATTCCAAATGTTTATAGCATTGAGCTGGTTTGTTTAATGCTTCATTACTTTAATCATTGATCATGATAACGTTTCTATCAATTTATGTTGCTAAATTAGAAGGATGTGTTTGTAAAATTCATCGTCCGAAAAGATATTCGCATGTTACTGTCCAGTTATCAAAGTGGTTGTTAATAACACTTCCTGCCACATTCTTAACCAGTTAATACGTTCTTAGAGAGCCAGCTGCTCTTGCATTCCGTACTCGATTATCAGTATATGCTATTCTTTGTACTTTAAAAATCAGACATATTATCGTGTAAGTAATTTAGATGGTAGATTGGAGAATGCAGATCATTGTTTAACTGAAGACATCACATCAATTGCTCAGTCTATGCTCATTTGTACTCGCATATACAAAACCTTTGCTAGAGTCTATCATAATCAACTTTACATTATTAAAATGGCAAGCAATATGGGATCTTATGGAATGTCAGGACAGGTATTTGCTGCAGCTGGTTGTCGCAATACAGCCCAAATATTGAGGCAAAGTCACACCTAAGTTTGGGTAAACTTGTATCAGAAGAAGCAAAACGTAACGGTTATCTGAGATTTGTTTCATTCTGCCCCAGTCTCATTACAAATTGCTTGAAGAAATTGACTTTTCTATGGTGGCCCCATAAGGTATGTTCATTGAATTGTTGTTAAAAATATTTAGTTTTTATTTATTTTGCAGTCCATAAAGATTTATACGATATTCTCTCAATATGCTTATTTTATTCTTATTTCATGATATTTTTATTGGAGCACTATCCATCCTGGTCCTGTACATTTTTTCGCGGAATCTATCTGTTTGTGCCTTTATTCGACATAAGTGTCCTTGTCATTTTCATAGACCTATGACTCAACGATAATTCTTCAGTCTAAAATTATTTATTTTATAAGGATGATTATGAGAGTGACATTTTGAAAAAAAATTAAGAGGCAAAATCGTCACCGGCAAATTCTTAGAACTCTTCATTGATGATTTGCGCGCTTAATTTCTTTCAAATTGCACTCCAAAATAATTAAGTTCTATGGTGTTTTTTAAACAATTCAAGAAAGTGCTGAAATCTCTGCAGTCTAAAAATCTCAGTTTGCAACTGTTGAAATACAATATCTCAGTACATAATGGGAGAAAAATATTAAAGTCTTCTCCATAGTATTTCATAAAAGTCAAGTATTGCATTAATTCTTGACCTTATTTATACTAATCACATTTCAATTGAAAAATGTTTGGATAATGAATAATAAAAGTAGTGAGAAAAAGTCCATTTATGTTGTCAGAATTTTTTTTTTTTTAATATATAAAAAATTATTAAACATTCAAATTCTTCTTAAGAAACTGTTTTGAAAATATTTCCCCCCAAAAGCTAAGTTAAACTCATCATAATATGATGTATAATTTAACTGTAAATATTAAAACTATTGTTAGTCCTAATTCAGGACTTCTTTCAAAATATTTTATCGATATTCCTTAGTTCAAATTCAGCTGTAACCGCATTTATCTGAAATATATTTTTTCAATTTAAATTTTTAAAAGAAAAAATATTTTATAAAGTAAGTTTGCTCAAATTAAGTAAACACAATATTATGTACACTTTAAGAAATTTCTGACTGCATAAATTATCTCATTAACAGACCTATATTTTTAATTTAATCAAAGATTTTTTTTAAATGAATATTTTGCATAGATGTATATGATAATAGTGCAACATACTACAGTTTTGGTGCAGCTAATTTTCTCATAGAGTCATAATATATTGTCATGGTTTGTCAAATTATATCTGAAAAACTTCACTGTATGATTGTATAACATGTACTTCACTGTATAATGTTCACTTTTTGTTTTATAACAGTTAACAGGAAACTTAACTATCACTGATTGAATGATATGCCGACAGACATACAAAACTTAAAAGCCTTAATAAATGAAAAAATTTTGAAGCTGTTTTATTTCTAACAACCTAAAAATTATACTCATTATGATTTATCATGAACTTTTCTAACTTAAGAACTCGATTTGGTCCCCTTATGTTGTCAAGAAGGGTACAAACTTTTTTTCTTCCATTTTTTATCAATTAGAAATATATTGACTGGAATAAAATAATTTTACAGCTGTTGGCGAATCCTTCAAATTCAGGAATATAACTGAATACTTTTTTATTTCCATGAAGTTATGATCTTTAAAGCCTTTGAAATTCCATTCCATAAAACATCAGACAAATAAACAAGAATTGTACAATATGTTATGTCTTTTTCTAATGTAGAACACAATAAGACTAAATAAAATTTATTTTTGTTCCCAAATTGCATCTCTAAATATTAGGGACTCAAAAGCAGAAAATATATACTGAACTTTTCTTTCTTTCCTATTATTCAAAGCTATGTTTGCATTTTAAAAAAGAGTTATTTACATAAAAATGTTCATGTATTATTCTAGGTTGAATTGTCCTTGCTGCAAAGAAGTTATAAAGCCCTTGCTTCACAAATGAATGAAATCTACAATAAAAGTTGTGTTAGTTATGCTTGAACAGTTTCTGATGAAATATACTTGGAGTGCAGCTGGGAATGATAATTATTTCGCTGCTATAATGACTGGTTCCACAAAGACTGATGCAGGTAAGTTCATCTTATCTAACTTATACTAGATTCTGCCTTGCTATTAAAAATATTTTATATTTTCTTCAAAAACAATTCAATTATTGGAGCATTACTAAATGATATTAATAATAGTTATTACCATATGTATTGATTTCAATAATTTGTTCATTTTATTTTAGATGATAATTACAGCGATGATGGTGTTAGCACTCGTACTCAATACATGACAACAGCTAAGAACATTTTGATTGGCTGGTGGGGATGCTACTGAAGGCTGATGTCTTCATATAAAGAAGCAAGTTCTGATATTTATTCATAAAATTATCTATTTGCAAACATTTAATATATAGTATGCTTGAAAATAATTTATTAATCCAGAGCTTATTTTGTATTTATTTTTAATGCTGAAATGTGATCCCTTTTTTAATATACAGATGGTTATTATTCCCTTTAAGTTTTATAAATTTCCTTTGCCTAGTTTTGCCTCTGTGTTAATGCATGTAAATACGTCATGTATGTTTAAGTAGGTCTTGCATTAACCCTTCAGGGGTGCACCAATTTTTGGAACACCACGAGGTGTGCGTTGCACAAACTGCAACGTCTCTTTCAACCTTGATTATTCCTTTGTAATAAACTTTTTTTTCAAATTTAAAATTATAATTCTGCATTTTATGACAAGATATAAATGTTGTTATATGAGATATTTATAATTAAACGCCAAAGAATGCAGATACCATCGCCTTATTTCAAAACTGTCTGGTTTATATGCATCTTAAAGACAACTTGCAAATCGATTCCTATTATGGTCAAAAACCTAAAAAACAATAAGATTATCCATCTTCGTGATATGCAGAATACCATGTAATAGCTGCACATTTGATCTACTACATCATCTCTTAATTTTGTCGTCTTGCAATCCAGTATAATCGCTGGTTTACCGCGGTTAAATCACAACTAACAATGAATGGAAAGAATAGAAGGGTCAGAAAATCAGACCTGCATTAGAAAGGGTGTATCTATATATAGAAACTGCTTAGAACATTTAAACCTCAAACCATTCAAAATTGCGAAAATGTTGCACTCTGTACATGGCTAAAGGTGTAAATGGTGAAGGGTTAAAGGCATCTTTTCACTTAGAAAGCTACTCAACCTTTTTTAATATTGTTATAATTTCTAGTAAGTTTTTCAAAGAATTCTGATGGACAACAATGGAGGCATTATAGTTCTGGATCTCAGAGTTATAGGCAAAATTTTGGCAGACATGCTGAAAAGTTTTTTATTATGTTGCTGAAATTATAGTTTTCAAACATATTTAATCATTCAGTTTGTATGTTTTCTTAATTTTTTAAAAAATTATCTTATATTTCTCTTACTCAGATCGGTTTAAGAGATAGCGATCATTGACTGAATTGTGAATAACTGTTATAAACACTTATCCTATATTTTATTATAATTTTAAAATATGTAAGTTACCTATTGAACTTGTGAGTGAATTAGGTAATTTTTTTCCGATTACAAAATATTTGAAGAGTGGCAATTTTGTAGTTGGATGTTTGACTAATTTACATATAATTTTTTTTACTCTAGATCACTGAATTAGCTGGATATACTGCTCGTGTATCAAAGATGCTCAATGTGTTTGAAGATGTGAGTGACGGTAAATATCAACGTACTCTTACAGAGGACTTCTTCATCATTGAAGAAAGCTACAGAACTAAAGGAGTTAAAATTTAAAGATGGCATGCCTGAAATTCTTGGTAAGAATTTAAAATTTTTTTCCTTATATTTATATATATATATATATATATATATATATATATATATATATATATATATAATATATTTTTAAATATTACATATTTTATGTACTATGTATTGTTACATTTGATTACCTAATTTATAATATTTTCAGTAAAATGATTCAGTCTTGTTAATTTACATTTAACATTTGTTTCATCTTTGTATATACTTGATATGTATTAAGTGAGAATTTGTACAATCTATCTCTTTGCATGTAAGATTTGAACCGTCATTCTTCTTTGTATACTAGTCAACATTCCATATATAATCTAATTGCCTACCTGTGTATCCTCTGTAGTTTTTCATTTATAAATAGTTAAATATGAGTACATTTTCTCATCACTTCACAGTCTACTAAATTGTAATATTAGCTTTATTATTAATGTATTACAGTAGATTAAATCTATAATAGATGTAATCAGTATTACTTTTTATAATCTAAATATTGTTTTATCCTTGTTTGTTTTTGTTAGTACACTATTTTCCACTAGCCGGGCTTCGCCTAGCTATGCTCAAGCCATCCGTGTAACATATTTATGTACTTCGGGCCCCACAAAAGAAAAAAAAGGCTTACAAATGTGTTAAATTCAAGTCAATTTTCATTCCCGTCGCTGCCGACAGATGGCTGCACCACTGCACCATACTGGATATACATGATTTGATTTCTCAGAGGGATGACGCTTCATTAGAATCCAAATATCTCTAAAACTATTGAATTAACAGAATAAGTGTACGCAGAAAAAATTATCATTTTTCGAAGCTCTTTCCAAATATGTAACATTTATGTACTGTCATGAGAAAAAAAAATACACCGATTCCTGTATTTGTCGGCCATTTTTTTTGGAGGATGAGTCCGACCCTGTCACGTGATCTCGACAAACCCCTCTATTACTTTATTAATATAGATTTTCATGTATTTTATTTGTCATTTTATATTTAATTAATATTCTGCACAATCTAAGAAGATAAAAATTTATCTCTTTTTGTTTGATTTACTTTTGCAATATTTTAGGGCATGTTGTTGAGAAAAATGGTACCATCAGATTAGAGGGAATTCCTATTATTACTCCAAATTGTGACGTTGTTGTCCCTAGGTTATCTTTTGTGGTGAGTTGCAATTGCTTAATTCTTGATTATGTAGCTCATGAAATGGAGACTTGGAGACTTATAGTGATGGAAATTTTCAGTATTTTTCTGAGTGCTGTATATCATTTTAAACTAATAATTACTATGTATATTTTCACACCTTATGAACATTTTTCTTATGTATTTCAAAAATTACTTTCTTATATATATATATATAATATATATATATATATATTATATATATATATATATATATATATATATATATACATATATATTATCAAATGGGCAGACACCTATTCTTAGACCAGTTACTCATCACTCATACAGTTTCTGCTGGCTACTTTATTATGGGAGTACCAAATAGGAAAATATATGTTTATCCTCATGAGAGGACAGCCCAAGAAAAACCCTTAACTGGGATTTGAACACCACCCCTCCACTCTCTGAAATAATGATTTGGAATATTTAATAATACTTAATGTTTTGGGTCAAGAATTAAGTTAGGGAAGAGTCATATATCTATGGTATATTTTATAGTTGAGTTGAGTAACACTGACAGAACCTAGCTGGTGCAACTTCATTTAAGTAGTTGTCCTTATATGAAATGCATTAAGTAAACATTTCTACTAATACATCTTGTCAGAGCTTTCTAATATTGAAATTTCTGTGTGTCAGAAAACATACCCAGATGATGGTTTTAAGAATATGTTTTTGTACTTGTTTGTTTTTTTAACTGTTATGTTATAAAATTTACTGAATTTATGACAATCCTATTTTCAAAGATATGAAAAAGTGATATTTTGTTAATTTCCTGTTTGAATTTTTTGTGGACTGATTAATATCTTTTTGGTAATTTGATTTATTACTGGACGGCTCCTGTTTAGACAGACTTTGCCATAATTGTTTATTCATTCAGTTTTTAAAAATTTTCTGATTTATAAAATTTGATGTGTCACATATATATATATATATATATATACCGTTCTAGTGTATTGATAATTTTTTTAAAATAAATTTATTTTTCTATTTAGATTGATTTCTGTTGAATTTAAAGTTCTGTCAATAATTAAATATATGAAAAGAGTGCTTCTTTTTATATAATGCATGCGAAACGATTCCCATCAAATTTTTTATAACATATCTTGCTAGATTTTATATGTGAAAATCTTCATCAGTGGTTATATATGTTTGAATTTGTTATACTAACAAGTTTTATTTATAAATATCTTTAGTATGTTTCAAATATTTGTAAATGCTACTAGTAGCCATATCTGGAATTGATTATTCATAAGTTTTATTAAAAAGAACTGCAAATATATCAGGCACATAACCATTGTACACATACTAATTATTTAAAGTAATCACATAATTTTCACCTGCTTGTTTTATGAAAAATTATGCATCTTTCACATATAAAAGTGTACAAGTAATATGTTGATTTTCATGTTAAATTAATAGTGGGAAGATGATGCTTGTAAATGTCTCTTACCTACTTATTTTCAACCTCTCATTTAGATGAACACTGATATGCACTTATTAATAACTGGTCCAAATGGGTGTGGAAAAAGCTCTCTATTTAGAATTCTGAGAGGATTATGGCCAGTTTATATGGGTAATCTAGAACGGCCTCCTGATAATCAGATGTTTTATATTCCTCAAAGGTATGTCATCCATATATATTCTCTCTTAGTTTTGTATTTATTATGTAATTGTTATTACTCACTGTCTTCCTGATTGTGTAAATATAGATGGGTGGAATTTGTCTCGTATGTCCCTGAGTTTAGTGGGTACTTCACTCTTTTCATATCTTTTTTATTTATTTTAATATGCTTACCACAGCTCCATAACTTCTCATTTTATTAGTTTTAAAGTTATTCAATCTAATTAGTTTGTTTCTTTATTCGATGTCATACTTAAATCACTATACATATGATCTTTCTATTGGAATTCATCTGTGAAAGTATTTATCTAAACATTCTTGTGATTTTTTTGTTGTAACATCTTGAGAGTAAGCAGTGTTTTGATTGTAGCTGTTTTCAATTTGAAAGTCATAGTGAAGATGATATGGAATTAAAAAAGTGCCTTCACAGTCATTAATTGGCTTATGAATTTTATTGATTTTGTTGTGATGTGTTCGTACTCTGACATGAGAGTGTTGTCTGTTTATATTTAACTAGTCACTGTAGCACAGTGGTCCCCAACCCCCGGGCCGCGGACTGGTACTGGGCCGCCTAAGGAACATTAAATTATTTCCATTTTATTTACTGTGGTGTATTTCTCTCGGGTTAGTGTGACTTTGTCGAGTTTGTGCTAATTTACACCTTTGTAACAGAAGAAATCGTGTAACTATTTTAAATTAGTTTATTGTTTATTATACATTTCAAGATTATGAATTAAAATTACTATCATAGCCCCCCTCAGCGGGCCGCGGTAAAATTATCAAACGTTGACCAGTCCGCGGTGATTAAAAGGTTGGGGAGCACTGCTGTAGCAGACCTGTGTTTGAGCCTAGGACCATCGGCCCACGCATTTTCAGCAGTTAAGCCTAATTTTACAAAAAAATTCATATAAAATCAGCATTTTAATATAATGACTTCAATTTTAGAAATCATGTATATAATATACTACTTCTTAAAATGTATTAATATAATGAATATAACGTTAATAGAAATAAATGAAACATGCAAAATACTATAATTATACTTAAACACACGGAAACAAATACTGTAGACACGAAACCAAAGTTACATATACGATATTAAATAAAAGAAAATTAAGCTTTAATTACCTGTAGATAATGAAATTCCAATTTAAATATTCTGTTGTGCGTGGAATAGTTCAAAACAAGGATCGACACACAGTCCTATGTTGCATATTTTGCACTTATAATACGATGCTTTCTTTCGCTTTTCCTTGTTTTTATGCCATATATACTTTTCCTTGTTTTTAGCGCACACAACCCATCGCCTTCTACCTTTATAACCTTTAAACTAATGCCCGTACATGAAGGTCAAATGCCATATGACTCGACCGTTATGAAAACTGTTACCATTTAGTGCCATCTACTAGTATTTAAAAAATTCAAATAAATCTTTCCATTTTCAAGTTACGAATACGCTACACTGGGCTCCCCGTGATGATCGGAGTTCTTCGCCTATGCGAGACGCTGGTCTTTCAACCTTCACATATCTTTAAATACATAATTCACCTCCTACATGTTTTAAATCTGTGTAGCCCTTGTGTAATAAAAGATTACTGTAATTCTTCCAAAACCAATAAACCTGTTTATTTTTTTATTAATTTTTTTAGAAGAAAGGGGTTGTTTATCCGCATTTTCAAAACTGATTTCTATCATGTACTAGGCATTCACTTTTCTTTGTCAGTAAAAATCTTTTATATCGAAAATTCTGTATTATTGCTGAAATTTGTTAACCAGAAAAAATTTCATTATTTATTTATTTAACAAAAGTAAGAATACACAGAATTGGTTAAAACACTAGTTGTTTTCTTGCTAAGAATTTAAAATCTGACTTTTTTAATTGCAAAAATGTTTTACCAGATTGAGGTTTATTGGCTCAAAGTGCACCTTTATTAGCTCCCATAATGACTCTTGAAGGACACTATTTACTCAAGGTTTCCTTCAGAAGAATCTGCTGGTATACCTATCATGACATACAATATTACATTGTTTTATTTAATAAATTTTACAAAATTAAATTGTAAATTAATATATTGAATTTTGTTTGATTATTTATATCTGATGTTTCTTTTGTATAAAAAAGGGAAATAAAGATGTTTTTGTTTTTTTAATTTTTACATCATGATGTTTGAAAATTCCTCTAAGAGTATATGTTATTTTACATTTTTTTCTTAATTTATATACTTTTCCTTGTTTTTAGCGCACACAACCCATCGCCTTCTACCTTTATAACCGTTTTTGTCAATTTAAATTTTCGGAAAATGTCTTCCAGATAACGGAAAGGTTGAGTGCCCGAGGATTTTGGACAAATTTTTAAGTTTCTTTGTTTTGCGAACTGTTCTATTATCTGATTAACAACTCTGGATCTGAATTCCAAATCGGGTAGTTTTCTCTCCTTTACCTTCGAATATATTACATTTGCATTTAGAAGTGCCATATCTAACAAACCAAAAAACAGCTTTTTATGCCATTTCACTGTTTTCTAAATGCTGGATAGTGATTAATGATAGAATTGCCAGTGTCAACACCTCCCATATTTTGATTACAACACATATTTCACTCTTAGTTAGGTATCTCGGTCTTTTAGCCATGGATACGGAATGAAACTGAATATAACCCCACACCTTAAATTAATGGCCAGCAGTCTCACGATGTATATACAGGCGATGTATAGACGAAATAACTTTGTCCTGCGACAAAGTGATTTAGTGTTCGAGAAAAAGAAAAAGAAAAAAATATCCAAAACATCTACAAAAAACACCCAGAAATATTTGTCTCTCATACCCTATAATAGTCAGTTAGATGCACTTCACCATAATACTCCAAACGAAAAAAAGCAAAGCGATAAATAAAAACTCCGGCGTCCCTTTAACACATACGTGCACTTTAAAGAGCCGTGATTCACAGTTTGTTTACACCAATAAATCTATCAAATCCAGAAGCACAGAACAGAAAAATAGAAACGAATGCCCGTACATGAAGGTCAAATGCCATATGACTCGACTGTTGTGAAAAACTGTTACCATTTAGCGCCATCTACTCGTATTTAAAAAATTCAAATAAATCGTTCCATTTTCAAGTTACGAATACGCTACACTGGGCTCCCCGTGATGATCGGAGTTCTTCGCCTATGCGAGACGCTGGTCTGAATAACAGTGGAATCGTTGCGTCGCGGATACGGGACGCTGGTCGCGAACGGGTTAAACATAGTAATTGCTATTTTTTATTTGAAAGTACATAGTTTTTATACTGTGGCAAAGAAAAATTCATAGGCCCATTACAGTAGGGAGGAGTCAGACTGTTTTTAAAAAAATGTGAGAAAAATTCTAGTCCCAAAATTGGTTAAGCTGAGTATTTCCCACAGCCAAGGACCAATAAGCAACAAATGACTTCACACTTGGAAAAAAATACAATGGATCCTTTATGTTCACTCCCCTTATTTACAGATTGAAGTCATTACTTCTGACTTTATTGTAGCACACCTTTTTGTGGAACATGTCATCATATATCCATTTCAATCAGAAAAGTTAAAGTATATTTTTGCAATTAGATTATTACTTAATAATTTAAAAGTGTTATCTAACGTGTGTATGTTTTTCCATTTAAAACAGAGAATTAACAGTAACTGTAAAATAATTTTATTTACAGATTCTAAAATAATTTCATCACTAGTGTATTAGTAGAGATTAAGTGTATTAATGCAAATTTGTTGCAGTTAACAAAAATTATCTTCTTAATTCTTTTTGTGTTTATTAAGCAAAAGTGACCTCCTACTCTTTTGTTAATTTGTTTCCATTCATTATCAGCAATTTCTTATTTTACTTTTAATATATTATTTTAAATGTTAGTTATCAGTGTTTAATATATCTGTTTATATCTTCTTAAGGCCATATATGTCAGTTGGGACACTTCGAGATCAAGTTATTTACCCTCAGACTATGGAGGAAATGAGATCTGAAGGAGTTACAGATGATGATCTGTTTAAAGTTTTGAGTATCGTCCCATCTTCAACATATTGTTATAAGAGAGGGAGGTTAGTGCTGTGAAATTTTTTTTCTTTTTAATATGGCTGTGTAAAGAGTAAATATCTTATTCAGTATTGAAATTTTGTTTTAGTTTTCCAGTTCATTTTGTGTGTAAAAGCATATTAGTCTTTAAAAAAGTATTTCTTAATATATAAATAATCATTTTATATAACACCAACACTATATTTACTAAAATTTACCATAATTGATTCATTTAATGAAACTTCTAGTATAAAATTATTATGTCTCAATACAAAGATTAACTCTTTGTATTGATTTAAACTATTTGTACTCTTTTAAGTGTATCTGTTTACTTCTCTAAAAGATTTGTACCTTAAAACTTACCCAAGTTTTTTACAAGTGCTCTTAAAAACTGTAACAAGGATTTTTGCTACAAAGTGTGATATGTTTATTTTTGAAGATATGTTATATATGTCAATCTTTTCATTATGCAATTTTAAAGTACCTAGTTACTTCATTGGTACAAAAAATATGAAGTTTATAAAAATTATAAATTACAGAATGTAGTTTAGAAAATCCTAAATATATTTTACTTTTAATAGAAACACAAATCCTATATTTTTGATTTAATAATAATAATCTACTAAATGAGGAAGTATTAGAATCCTTATTTTAAGGTATGGAGTTTGATGTCCATAGAATTTCCTTGATTTTAATTTTTTTAAATATTTTAAGTATTGAGTATGGTAACTTGTATGTGTAAAAAATTGTTTAGTAACATGTATATCGCATAATGGTCTGAAAATAATTTTTGAATAAATCTGATATTGAGCCAAATAATAAAAAGTTTTCTTGTGCCTGTACATACACATCTTAATAATGTTTCTGCTTAAATATGTCGTCTCTTCAAAAAAATTTGCCTTGAAATTTGTTGAAATCTGAAATTACACTTTGATATCAGGGTGGAATGCAAAAAGTGATTGGAAAGATGTTCTCTCTGGTGGTGAGAAGCAGCGTATGGGAATGGCCAGATTATTTTATCACAGGTAAGCTCTTACTTTTTTAATATGATGATGCATTTGTTTAATTGTTAAATGTTGTTCAAATAATGAAACAGATTTAACAGTGTGTAATTTCTCAATGCAATATATCAGAATTTTAATGAAATTCTTTAAAACTTCCTCCACATTATGACATATAGGATATTAATATTTTACATAAGGTATAACTTTAAAGTTGAACAAATGTATTTATGATACCCTAGTATTAATCATTAATGTAAGATTTTCATATTTAAAATATATTTATTTTAAATCGGTGTGTGTAAAAGATGTATATACATGCTCATCTTAAGAGTTTAGAGTTACAGACATGTATTTGACCATGATGCATAGTATTTTTATCACCCATGAAGAGAAAGAATTTTATCACCCATGATGCAAATTGTTGGTTAGACAGCTATTGCAGTTTGTCACTCTATTATATGATTCAGGTTGTTTTATAGAAGTCTAACTAAACTTTTAGAGTAAAAATTTTTCCCTTTAGGAGTTGTATATTAAATAATCTAATTTTGATATTAATGCAAAAATTAGCCATGAGTGATAATTTAAGTATGTAAGATTAGAGAATTCAAAAGGTGATGTTCATTGTTATGTGAAATACCATGGATTGTAATAGTCAGTATGATCTGATTCTTTACTGTGATTATCAAAAAGTATTTATTCTAACGTAGTAGGGTGTATGAAAAAAAAAAGTTTTCCCTTCCAATTTGTGACTAATGACTATATAGTTTTACTTATTTAGGATAAGGTTTTTCAGATTCACCATGTGGATAAGTGTGAGCACTGGGTATTTATGCTTAATTCACAATACTACATTGTTATATTTTTAGGCCTCAGTTTGCTCTGTTAGATGAATGTACCAGTGCTGTATCCATTGATGTAGAAAGTCAAATTTATCAAGCAGCCAAAGATGCTGGAATCTCACTTTTGACAATAACACATCGTCCATCATTATGGTGAGATATTGTTTCAATAACCATCGTAAATTATTTCTTATAAATGCATTTGCTTTACTGTTTATTTTGTATATATACTTTTGTCTTGGTTTGTTCAAAATTAACTGATGAATGCTGAAACTGCTATTAATCTATTATTTTTCACCTGACTTTGATTTTTCTCTTTCTCTCTCTCTCTCTCTTTTTGTGAGATATTGGTAAGATGTGCATTCTTAGGATTTGGGCATGTTTATATAAATTTTAAATGTTCCCATGTGTTTAGAGATAATCATTGTGCGATCGTATATGATTAGTTCAGGTTGGTGTATTTTGTTGTTTGATTCCTATTCTACATGGATGTCTGCTAAAGCAATGAGTTTTAGGTACAGGAAAATTACATAAGCTCTTAAAGATAAGCAAAGGTAGTTATTGCGTACAGCTCGATCTTGAAAATCAAAATTTTAAAACACAATGTAGTGCTGGAAAGATATCAAAGCATCTCTCAATCAACCAACCAATCAATCCAAACCATGGTAAATTCAGCTTGTACGAAGTATAATGTGAATATGATATATAATTTTTCAACCTTCACATATCTTTAAATACATAATAATTCACCTCCTACATGTTTTAAATCTGTGTAGCCCTTGTGTATAAAAGATTACTGTATTCTTTCAAAACCAATAAACCTGTTATTTTTTATTAATTTTTTGTAGAAGAAAGGGGTTGTTTATTCCGCATTTTCAAACTTGAATTTCTATCATGTACTAGGCATTCACTTTTCTTTGTCAGTAAAAATCTTTTATATCGAAAATTCTGTATTATTGCTGAAATTTGTTAACCAGAAAAAATTTCATTATTTATTTATTTAACAAAAGTAAGAATACACAGAATTGGTTAAAACACTAGTTGTTTTCTTGCTAAGAATTTAAAATCTGACTTTTTTAATTGCAAAAATGTTTTACCAGATTGAGGTTTATTGGCTCAAAGTGCACCTTTATTAGCTCCCATAATGACTCATTGAAGGACACTATTTACTCAAGGTTTCCTTTCAGAAGAATCTGCTGGTATACCTATCATGACATACAATATTACATTGTTTTATTTAATAAATTTTACAAAATTAAATTGTAAATTAATATATTTGAATTTTGTTTGATTATTTATATCTGATGTTTCTTTTGTATAAAAAAGGGAAATAAAGATGTTTTTGTTTTTTTAATTTTTACATCATGATGTTTGAAAATTCCTCTAAGAGTATATGTTATTTTACATTTTTTTCTTAATTTATATACTTGTGGGTTGGTCACGAAACTGTCATGAAATTCATGGTTTGTAATATAGCAAGTCTAAAATGAAGATGTGCAGTGTAAAAATAGGTTGAATGAAAAAGATTGTGAAAAGTCTATTAAATTTCTTAGTATCCATCATAGGAAAATTATTAAGATCATAATTGGTTTATAATATTTAATTTATGGTATATTGTAATAATGCAGTCTTTAAAAGTATCTGTACTTTGGTGTATGACTGTTTGAACAGATAATATATAGAGACCAGCATTTTCTATATCTTTTAGATCCTGGATTTTTTTTCTAATTGAGTAACAGTAGTGGAATAGTAGTTTGTCGCTATAATAGATGCATTGTTTTTTAACCTATAGCATTATGTATATGAAAATTGTTAACTATGAAACTACGTAAAATTTTTAATTGATACAATCTGATTGTAGGAATTTCATACTCACCTCTTAACAATTTGATGGAGAAGGAGTTGGGAGTCTTGAGGCCACTGATACAAATACTAGACTTCACTTAGAGATGAAAAAGAAAATTAGAGGCTTCATTAACAGGTGTGCCCCAAATGGAAACGCAGACTAAGAGAGTTGTGCACTCTTTTAGGAGAAGATTCTTGTGTTATGACTGATTCAGTATCTGACCAACCTTCTTCGTCCAAAGGTGTTTCATCTGAAGCAAGTGATACTTCATACGAGTCTCCAGTTTGATTTGAAAGCTTATCAGACTGAATTTTAAATTTACAGGGTAAATTCATTAAGTTTGAACTGAATGTCTCCATCATTAGCATAATTGCAATGATGGTTTTAAAAAAATGTTTTGGCATTGAATGGTGAAACAGATTGTTTTTTGAGATACAGGGTATAGCTCCAGAGGTTTTATTGAAAAATTCACTTTTTTTTAACATATAATGTATGGCATCTGAATAAACAATGATGCTTCATTTTTCTTGCTGGTTTACAGCTATTTATTATTGATTCACTTTATAATGAATCTTTCATGATCCAACACATTTCAGGTATGATTCACATTGTAAATGTGAATGTTTTGATTTATATATTCTGCTGACCTGTGGTTAGCATTCATATAAAAGTATAAACAGTAATATACATTATGTGTGTGTAGATATGTTTAACATGATACTGCAGTTATGAATTCATTTTGCAAGGGTACATTATTTGTCTGTTAGAAATAACTTTTTCGATTCAGCATACTTTTTTTCTTGTAATTCATAATTTTTAATACATAATCTATATTCATTAAATATTTACAGTTATTACTAAATAAGAAAAATTGAAGAGCAAATTTATATTTCAAAACCTGAACAATATGAAATGGTTTCACTGTTAGAAAATGGTTACATTGTATTACCTTAGAGTATTTATAAATATAAAGCTATGCCGTTTAATTTTTAAAGTATTGCTTTTTTCTGTAATATATAAGACAAATGAAATGAGCATGTTCTGTTGCCATACAAAATACTAGTAGTATGGAATTCTTCATAATGTAACATATTATAATTGCTAATTTTTATTAACATGTATGAATGGCATACCTTACTAGATTGTGTTGGTAGTTGCATAGTTATTAGTTATTGAGATTTTTAGAGCACTCACTCTACATTAGAAATGTATCTAATGCAGTGTCAAACACCCATAATGAAAATAGTGCTGATAGCAGGGTCAGCCTTAGACATTGGGGGCCCAGTTGATAAATTTTTGGCAGTTCCCTCCAAATACTAATATAGATTAAGTGATAAAAGTTTAATGTGAAGCTTTTTATAAAAGTTTAATGTGAAGTTTTTTTGTGTGGGACAAAAATAGAGGCAGTCATATTTTATATACATTTATGAGAAAAAAACTAAAAAGTAGCTGGGCGTACAGAAATTGTATTTGTAGAACAAAAATATTCACAAACAAATTTTTCTAGATTTTTTTTTATCTGTGAATCATTATGGTTTGATCAATTTTATTTCTCCTCATTTCTTCATGCTCTCTAAGAAAGTATTGCAAGGCTGTTATGTTCCTCCTGTGATATTATTGACCTCAGGTATGTTTTAATAAATTTTAGTCTAAAAATACCTCTTACCTCTAATGCCATTGTTACAGAAATTGTTAGAAAAATCTTAAATCTATAAATGCATTTGGAAAGCCAGTAGCCCTGTCATTTGTAGCAAGGAATTTGAGAAATTTTAAGAGGTTTCCGAATGATGAAAAAGGAAAAATAGGTTTTAATGCTTTCATTTCTTTGACCAGCCATCTACATCTACATCTGCATCTTTTACAGACTTAATTTGGTCATTATTCTGAATAATTTTTACATCTGTTAAGGTAATTTCCTTTTAGTTAGACAGTTTTTATTTATTTATTTTTTTGCAGCACAGGGCTCAATTGGATCCAATAGGTCCAATTGGCTCAAGGCCACCCCTGGTGCTGAGTACATTAAGGTGAGAGCAGGTGTCTTTTGTGACAATTGTAGCCAGTAAACATGACTCAAAATTTGTCATAAAGTCCCTAAGGAACTCCGAAATAAATTGTATATTTCCACTTTCTAAAATAGGAATGCATTGAATTGACATGATAAAAGAAATAATTATACAAACCATGTCTATTAAACAATGAAGAAGTCCTCTTTTGTAGGGGTCATTGTCTTAATACATTTATAAAATTTGATTTGATAATGCTCTTGGGTTTATATTCTGAGTATATCAAACAGTCATTGAATAGTAAAATTACATTGAATGGAGTATAAATAAAATGTGTAGAAAAGTTTCTCCCAACTTTTAGTTGGAATCATTCATTTTATCAGTCTTGTTCATCAGATATAATATGTTATGGCTAGCTTACAGCTGTCAATTAGACCATACATAGTTTTTGATCATTCAAACTTATAAAATTGATTGTTTTTCATTTTTATGGTAGTAGGATTATAGTCTCTATCACTATTCGGTATTACTTCCAATCCTTTTATTATAATAATAGTATCACAGTAGTTTTGGCATAATGTGATCTTTTGTTCTTTCTTTTTTTCTAATGTGGAGGCCTTGTCCTTTAAAAATTGCCTATTATCACCATGGTTTTTGCTGGCCTCTTATTATAGGGGCACACATAAGTGGACCAGCATCGCCCCCTATGAAGGGATGACACAACAGAGGGTATTTTTCATGGTGCAATGCCGGATTCAATCCGAGCCACCCCAGCACTGAAAACCACGTGCTGTACCACAGGGGCCGCCACAAACCCATAATGTGATCATGCATGCACTAAATTAGGATTATTTTCTCTCAGCATTTAAAATGGAACTCAGATCCCTTTATAATCTTTTGATCTTAAATGAAGTATGATATTTGTTCTTTAATTACTGCTAATATTTTTAGTGTACAACTGCTATATGTATATAAATAATGACTTTGTTTTTCAAAAAATATTATATGTATTCATCCTAATATAAGGATGTTGTATGTGTGTATTTTTTAAAGTCTAGAACAACTGGTACACTTTTACAACTATTTTATAAATTAACTTTGTACAGAAATGATTTTTGGTGTAACCAAAGGTTATTAAATACACCAGAAGATTCTTCGAAGAACGAAATGTTTGTTTATTACTTGGAGTTATAGGGAAGAGTCTTGTTCAATATAGTGTTATAATTTTGTAGTGGTCTGTGTGTTACGACAATCAGTGACACGAGCTCTTCTAATTGCAAAATATGCACAGCATAAAAAAAAAGTGTCTCAAAAATTCTATTATTTTCATCACAGAATCACTTAATTCCTAACAGTTATCAATTGACCAAAGCCAACCAACAAAAATGCATGTATATAAACTGTAATGAATTGGATAAGAATATACACCTCTGCAAAAGAGCCTAGTACACCTAATTCCATTTAAACTTTATTTCTTATGACAGTGTGTGAAATGTGTGTGACAGTGTATTTTCTTAGGATAGTGTGTGAAATGTCCTATGGATGTTCCTGCATAACTCACAAGGCCAAACATTCCATGACATGTAGTGCTATATCACTTATGCATTCATATGTTGTATACATACTTTCAAAGTATAACTGTAAGTATAATAAATACAATTGCTTTCATTTCTTAGTAATCAGAAAATTAAAGCTTAAGATTTATTTTAGTTTGCATGTTTTGAAAATACATTTTTACCACTTTACTGGGAAATATTTTCATCAAAAACTGTTTTTTTGTCATATTGCTGTATATTATATAGTAACTATTTTTAAAGAGATTTCTTTTAATAAAACTTACTCAAACATTTTTAAGTACATATATATATGCACACATATATTGACATTTAGATGGTTTTATTATAACAAAAAGACACGTAAAAATTTCCACTATGTCAATATTGGAAGTTATTAATCAGTTTTAATTCTTGTAAATTTGTTAATGTTTTTAAAATCTGTATGTAGACCAATAATTTTAATCATGCATCAAAGGAATGGATTACTGGAAAGTTGAAGACTTATTTTATTTTTGTTGAAGTATTATTTTTGTTGTTCTTTTGTTATAGCTAAAAGAGATTAAACCTATCAGCAACACATACATTAAATGCTTCTATATGATGTAGCAGAATGTAGCAATATTTTTAAATGCTTATATTTATTCTATAATTTATATTTAGTTATATTTTTATGAGCTATGTTACACTAAATAAATAAATTTTAATTTATATATTGTTATGTGCTTGATTTCATGCGTTGTGTATTTTATTACTCAGACTTAATCATTTAATATTAGAAATTGTTGTAAGATTAGAGTAAAGTGTAGATGGGGAAAAAATAAGAGTTTTTAAGTTTCATTAATTACTTTGCACAAATGATATGCTGAAACAAATGGGAGTATAAACAGAATGGAAGGGTTTGTTGATTGTTGTTTCACACTACATCCTAATATTCCTAAATATTGTTCAGATTTATCATAATTTTGTTGCTTGCAAATGGGGGCACCATATAGGTGAACCAACACCACTCCCTGGTCCCCTCAATTTTGTCGGAGTACCCACAGGGGTTACATCTGGTGGGATAGTATCTTTTCCCACCCTTTCTCTAATCTAATAGGAGGACTGTCTGGTCTATGGATGTGCCCATATCTGGCCTAGACACAAATTCATTGTTACTATAGACACAATAAAAGTTTACATGTAGGTGAGTAGGAGTCTGTAATGGCATAAAATGTAAATGTAAATTTAATTTAAAAGTAACTCACAAATATTTTAATAATTTTAAATGTTATTGTTAAAATCATTTTTGGCAACAGATTTATAGTTTTTTTAGAATTCTGGTTTTGTAAGATTTTACGTTAGTTGGTGAATAAATGATTTGATGTTAATATTGTAGTATTATTAGTTTTTTTTTTTTATTATTAAACACCGTTAAAGTAGTAGGTTTTTATCTGCATCTTATTCCATTGTCTCAACTAGGAGACAAGTCCATACAATTTTATAATTCTTAATTATAAGGATTCTTTCAGTTCTAATGAGCATGTTTGTGAATGACAAAGGGCATAGCGAAATCTACACTTCTTTGACACTTTCAGATTAGTAGGGAGAGTTGAGAGACAGCTCTTGATAGTGTGATATTTTAGAGGGAGTAATTAGATGTACTCATTCCAAAGAATTATGAATTTGAAATGCTCAATTAAGAACCAAGGGCTGTCTATCATGCCACATGGCAGGTTAGCAGAGTGTGGTTATTTGAGTTTCAATTATCTCAAAATTTTCAAAAAGAAATGTGGATATGTGATATAAACTCTTTGATTGCTTTTATCCTGATAGTGGGATAACAATGTAAAAATGTAGTTAATGATTTGCTGTGAATAAATTGTCCTTTACTTTTATAAAAAGGCAATTATTTCAAGACTAATATAGTTTTTAATAAAAATGATGCTACAGCAGTAATAAGAAGGTATACATCAACTTTTTATCGTAGCTGTCATGAAATCTGAAGCATAATGTGACGAATGTTGTTACCCTGTGATAATTGAATATCAGGAATTCTTATTCACCATCCCGCATCAATAATCTCAGCAGTTAAGAAAATATCAAATGTCTTAATATACCAAATTGTCTTAACAATGAAAACTTTTAGGAAGAGTAATCATATAATTTTCTCTGCCTCCAATTTTAGAATGTAGTTACATTAAATTATACACTGATAGGAATTGCAAACAAGCTATATTTTACATATATTTTTTCAAAATTATTTACTCCTTTTTTAAATTTCTGATTAAGTTTTTAACTCTTTCAGAAATATGTATAAAACAGTAATTTTTTATTAAGAATTTAAAGAAGCATTCTTGCTCATACTTCATCTGAAACATGATATAACAATCTAATAAAATTATTTCATAAGCATGCCTGTATGTACATATAAATAACCTTTAACATATATAATTTAGACGAACTGCATGTTAGTTATTCATCTCAATGTATGGTGGTATAGGAGTATAATTTAATTGACACAGAAATTCCATTAGATCTGAGAATTTTATATTCTAAACAAAGTGGCAGGGAAATTCATGCAAACCTCAAAATGGCTCTTGAAATTGATTCTCTAACATTATTATCTGATCCCACAATTTCATATTTCAACGTGTTTTCATACCAAACTGCAGAACTTAATTTTCTTCCTCCAAGTTTTATGATTTACCATTAGGTCTTTTACTGAGAGAAATCACTGAAAAAGATATCAATATACCTGATGATTTATCTAGAGAGTTTTGTCCAACCAAAAAATAGGCATAAGAATCCTTTATTATCATAATATATTTTTCTTTCCAGAGACTCTTAACGACAAATGTTGTAGCATATTTATATATATTTCAAAAATTAAAATTATTCCCAGCTGAAATTCTTAGTTATTAACAAAATGATCATTTATTTGTGAAGTTGATATAAATTACTTTCAATTTTGTGATAATAATTTAATCTATAAAAATACAAAGTTTTGTATTTAGAATTCAGTGTGGGCATACCAAACTTAAATTAAATTTTGGCAACTGTCCCTGGTAAGCCATTTATCTGTACATTCCAAGAAGTAGAAACTATGTATGATGAGTGAGTGTTTAGAAATACAATGTCAGTATAATTGAGTGAAAAATCAAAGTTGAAAACCGGAATAGGACTTACTTGAATTTTTTGCTATGCTGACCATTCCTTCGTTCTTGCTTAGTTGAGAAACAAGATTTTTGTAAGGCAGTAATGCAAATGATTTGCTGTTTGCGTAGTACAACTTCGCACTACACATTTAAAATATTGTGATTATGTTGTTATAAAAATCATATTTGTTATACTTATTATGGAAAAATATTCTGCATAGATGCTGTTATAACCTTATAAAGCGGGGCTCTTGCTAGTGATACAACTTTTTGCGTAAAGGTGGTTCGAAAACTATCACTCAAATATTATGGCAAAGGTTTTTAGCTGAAGATAAATTACTAATTAACAATGATTATATGCATGATAGGTACACCATAATCAGATATGATTTATCATCAGTTTTATTCATGATTCAATGATTTTTGTGCTTCTTGCCATACACATCAAACTGATAATGCATATTACTTTGCAACTGTGAAACGATAATTTATAAATTCATATATTTATTTATATAAAAATCCCAGGAAAAATTCAATGCTAATAACAATGAGCTTCTTACCTTATATCTTGCATGAAGTGTATAAGGTGTTGTACACCGCTTCATATAGAAATGAGGAAAAGTATAGTAAAATTGTTTATTGGTCTAATAATGCATAGCAACAGAGTGTTTATCTTTAACTAAATATTAATTTAATCATGCAACAGTCAAAGATTTATATACTAGAACTGAGAATGAAAAAAACAAATTGTTTGAAACTCAGACAAATTCAAGTAATCTAATCATAATAACATCATCATGATCTCAGTCAGTATCTAAATTTACATCTGCATGTTTTTAACGGCAGTTGAACAATTGGTTTTTATAATTGTAACAATAGATTTAGTCTACTAATAATATATGTTAATAACTAAACTCTATAATCAAAGAGATATATAGTTATCATATTAACCATAGAGTTTCCCTTGTGAAACTCTTTTCTTTTCACATAAACTATATGAAATGTCAAAACAAATTCAATACATGTACAACAAGTGAAATAAAGTCATCCAGAAATCGTAGTCAACATGGGAATCAAAGTCAACCAGAAAAAAATACTTTTTTTTTTAAATTTTTTAAATTTTTTTTTTAGTTAGTAAACAGCTAATTTAATGACACATTAGGAACTTCATAAAATAACATTTACTAGTAATTTTAGATAATTTTTTTCAGTTAAGGGGAGATCACCTTAAAACCTTCAAAACTTTTTTATTATGATTTAATTTGAAGAATGGAATGTAAGGAATCTTACAAAAAAAATGGTACTACAATTAGAACAGATTTTATAGCCAAATGCAGAAAGTTAATAGTAAAGTATTTATAGAAACTTTAAATGGCTTTTTCTAAAACGGATTTTTAAACTTGTGCAACACTATTATTTTCTGTCAAAACTAATCGTCACAAATTGCTTAAATTTATATATATTGCATATCTAGTATGTTTATACAATGTCTACCTAAATGTAGTAAGTACTTGTATAACTATTTTTTTTTTTTTTAATTTATGATATTTCTTGAAAATTACAATCATTTGCCTGAAAAAAATATTGTTTGAGAAATATGGTAATTATTTTAGGTGTAGATTAAAGAATACCTATGGATAGAATATATACAAATAATTAATATTATCTCTTATTGTTTTTTAAAAAATCTGTGCGCAATGCATTGACTCAGATTCATTATTCATAAAACATTATTTTTTTTTTTTTATAAAATAATTTCTAATAATCTCCTAACAATTCTGCTTTTGTTTTCCAATAGATAAAAGCTTTGTACAATTCACCCTAAAAAATTGGTTAAATTAATTACAATTAACTGTTTGACAACACATTAAGCTTGGTAGTAAAATCATGTATTTGTGCGAGTGCAAAGGTGATCTCCCCCTAGAGATTTCAAGGATTGAGAAAATATGGTAGGTGCACCCACATGCACACACACACACCACATTTAAATTATGAAAATGGGCTGTTTGGAATTCTAACATGATATACTTTACCATACTGCAAGACATACTAAAACATTTGTTTTTGACATAAAAGTTTGTTCACAAGGTTAGAGTTAATATGCCCAGAAATATTGAAAATATAATGCTTTGTAAAATCATCAGTAATCTAACAAATCTAAGCGTAAATTAATGGCAAGATCTATGCTTTACTGCATTATCATAAATCTCTATTAAAATAGCAATCATTTTAAAAGCATATATTAGCTTTAACTTAAAAGGATTTTTAAACAGAGTTTAGAGTTAACCTAAACACCCAGCTCCTTAAAACATACAAAATAAAAATTTAAATAGGCAACTAGTTTGAAAACTAGATGCCAAATTTCAATTTTTATTGTTCATTTAAGAAGCTGTGTGTTATTGTTAGTTATCTCCACAATTTTCTAGTAATAGGTTTAGGGTGATTTGAAGAATGTAAAATCTGCAGTTAAATGAACAAATAGAAATAAAGGCATGTTATAACTGAATACATTTTATAGCAAAGCATTTAGTGATACCAAAGGTTATTATTTGCTCTTTAAGTTTGCCTTAGCTTAGGGAAATACATAGATATATTACATATAATGAAAATAAAACAAGTATAATGACCTACGTAGCTCAAAAAATTGTCACCCCCACCATGTAGGTTTGGTTAGTTGGTAGGTTTTGGAGGATACAATCATCTTTTGCTACACTAAGGCTAAAAAGGACCACAACCTACAGTTTCAAAGCCATTTCTTAATGGCTACAAAACAACCATACCAACCAGGAGGCTTAAACTCCAGATTCTGTACTGAGGACTATAACCTTAGCCATTCGCTGTTGTCTGGCTCACAACATACAAGATATTATAATAATCCTTCGTTAGAAGAATCAATCACAATGAATTTTAAGAGATTTGAACACATACTTAATATTGCAGAAAATAAACATGAAATTACATGTTATTTGCAATTTAAATATGGTTTGAGATCTTAAATGTTATTTATAATGTCTTGAATAATCTGCAGGGGATATTTTCACATACAATGCTACTTTACATAAAATGTACCATTCTTTTCCATGAAGATACTCATCTTTAGGATAATATTCTTTATAACAATACATAATCATTAGATTATTTTTCTCATGGTCAAAGTTTAGCATGCACTACTTTGCATCAGCAGCTACAGATTTATATTATTATGCATATATAACAATTTATAGGAAAGTGAACTTAAATTTGAATAATATGTTTAAGCAAAAATTGGCTTGTTAACATCAGAGAGAAAACAAATGTCTCAGTATCCTATAGATGAATAATGTGACAACTGATTCCTTCTATAGCATTTTCCCCCTGTCTTGAAAGCTGGTTGGTTAGTATCCAACACTATGGAAATATTTTGCTAACATGAGAGAATTAAACAGGCTTTTCGTCTTGAAATAGAAAGGATTTAGCTCGGATACAATTAAAATGCTGCATCAAAATATATAAAGGGTGATAACAGTACAATGACAACAAAATGGATAGTTTCAGGATACTAGAAAATGACACTAAGAAAAGTATTTATTTATGTATCCTTTAGCATGAAAACAACTGGTTGAGAAAGATCATATCCAGGAGTAAAATCTACTCTAATGTATATCTGTTTAAAACTATCAAAAGACAATAAGTAATATATTCATAAAAGTAACAGGAAAGTTGATGCTAGATGAATCCCTTTTTTAAATCTGAAAATATAAACTTTCTCCAAAATTTTTTTTTTTCTTTTTGAATAATGACGAGGTTTAATCTGCTGCATTAATATTCCATAATGTCATAGATATCTTAAGTCCATTTATCAGATCTTTTTGATGGAAAAATTCTTAATTAAATAATACACACACATTTATTTTATGCAGTGTGCTTCCGATTATCTGGGTTATTGGAGGGAAGGAGTAGCACGAATCATCCAATTTTATTGTATTTTCAAAATATACTACTACATTTGTTCTTTGTTTTATTAATTTAATAAATGTATGTAATCTGTAATTTTTGTTTGTTTTACCGAATCTTGATACATTTTTGATATCATTAAGAAGTTTCCTAACAGTCACGATATCACTGTGTTCATAATTCTATTGACTCGTATAATTTACCAAAGTCTCAATACACGGTATATTCCAAACAATAGCAATAAGATGGGGACGCTATACACTTACGCCATCGTCTGGGTCCTACATTAGGTTTCTCTTCCGGGATCGCGGAATCCTAACTCGTTTTACTCTGTTTGGAATTCCCGGAGACGCTTCCAATCCTCAGGAAATTAAAAAAAAAGAGTTATTTTAGTACATTATCGCATCCTTTATCAGATAAAAATCGCGGCAAAAATAGGAATGGCCACGGTGAGATTATGTGAAAGAATCTGTGTTTATAGATGTAGTAGATCTGAGGAATTTACAATGTAGTGTTTTATAAAAATTAGTTGGTATGATTTTGGATTACAGAATTTCAGACATTTTTTTCTGGTAACAGATAATCCCAACGGTTAATCGTGGTAAATGACACTGTATTTTGTGTGTATGTATATATAATATATATATATTATTATCTATATATAGGGTATAGGTATAAAGAAAGTTTAAGAGGTAAGTAACATGCGATGAGATCGAGTGCCGACATCAATCCAGTTTATAGAAGTCAATGATAGAAAAACTACTCTCTGAGGACTGTTTAAAGCTGGTAAGTAATAGAATTGCGCTGAATTCTCGAGCTGGGAATTCTGCCTAATTTTCATATTTTTTATCGTGTTAGGTAATCGGATAATATGGTTCTAAAGTAAAGTGAAGTGTGAATGTTTACTACGGTAAACTTTGAAAAAAAAGGATTGTAATGTACGAATAAAATATTTCTGTGTTGTCTCAAACTTTAAAAATCTACAACATTTCATTATATACTATATTTATTTCCTACACAGTGCAGCTTTCTGAAAGGAATCAAATATTCTCATTTCAAGATCAATTTTAAATGCTACAACTGTGTTGAACATCTGTCTCATATCTAATGAAAAAATACTCTAAATGGATAGAATTTTATTCTTCTTCCATACACGACTCCTTGTTATAAACGTTTGATTCCTTTTTTTCTTTTTTTTTTCCGTAAGCAATCAGTGGCGATGACGCATTTGTAAGCCCCAAGCGAAATCTAGCTTTGAGGCCCCGTTATTATTAATACTACTAATAAATATTATTTATTATTTAAGATATTTTCTCACGTCGAAAAAGAAATTTTACTGGCCATCTATCTAGTAGTAAAACTTGTACACGCCATTTGTCGTTCGACGATCGGCAGTTTGTCCAGGTGAAGATGGTATCTTTGTCAAAGGTTCTCAGAATACATATCTCTTTGAAACAGCTAACTTTCGGAGGTCTATCGAGGGCTCCGAGTGCATACTTCTCGCGCCTGTGCGTTGATCCGCCACTGTAAGCAATGAAATTATTTTACTGAATACAAAGAAATTTTTAAACGTATACTCTACATTGAAGTGTTAATTTATCACTTCCTATGATTTTACTCTGAATTACATTTAAATAAACTCTCTCTGAAATAATTTATGTAATCATGCCACAGGGTTGTTTTCAACGTGAAACTAGACGAAAATATTAAAATTAATGGTACATTTATTCAGGAATGTGAGCCTGAAGTATTATATAACAAATCTAAAACTTCATACCAAGGTCCCTGAATAGGAACAAAATAATATTTAAAATAACCAGTTAAGATAGATAATACGTGAAATCTTTCACGCTAAAATATGAAGTTCATTCTTCCCCCCCCCCCCCCCAATTCTTTAAAGCAGGTCTGCACAACTTACCGACCTGCCAGCACTCACTCTGTGGCCCGCAAGTTTTTGTGAAGATTCATAGTATTATAAATCTAAATAATACGGTATATTATTTTCAGATTTATAATATTACGAAAGGAATATATAAGCAATGAATATTATTTATTTAATTTTTTAAATAATCAGCATTTCTTTTTACTTAGATAAAATATTTTTCGCTTCCCATCTATCCTATTTTGTTGCGGCCCGCAGCAATTTTTCATAAAGTAATGTGGCCCGTATCCCATTTCGAGTTGTGCAGGCCTGCTTTATAAATGAACAATTGTGTTCACTAAGTAATCTTTGACCACCTTTAATAAAGTTTTGCTCAGTAATTTGAAAAACCTGGTAACAGCATAATCTGAACTGAAAATTTTAACCAAAAACGGATTTTTTTAAATTCTACGCATCTATTTATTTTTCAATCAGTATTAACTTTCTAATCTATTCTATGATAATGTTTAAATTAGAAGAAGCTTGATTCCTCCGAATTAAGCAATCTAATGTTTTCTATATTAGCTACAGTATACCCACATAATACACCCAGTAAGATATATTCAGTATCACAAAACTCAAAGGGAAAATTATTCTCGATGCTCTGTCTATCAGAATAGCACGTCTTCGTCGCTTTTGAGCGGGTGATAATCCTGGGAGTTTGGGTTGAAGGTTAAAAATTCGCATGCTGTCCTGAAAGAAAATTTATATTCATTGGTTTATAATGATAGATACAAAATTTCACAAATATAAAATAGAACTCAAAGCTATTAGTCTCCAAAGTTTCGTATTTATAAGAAAACTACAGTTTTAACTTTTGTTACAAATTTATAACGCAGTTACAATTATTTATCAGACTATTTTCCTTATCTGGATAAAATGTCAAAACACATTTTTATTCTTTTGCATGCATATACATATATCCTATTTTTCTAAGTATTAGTTTAAGGGGGAAAAAATATTTCAATGCAAAATCACTTTTCTCGGGCTATCTGCTATAGGTGAGAAATGCTCTCTGTGAGACCATTTTATAAAAGTATTGTACTCTATAGTTTTTTTTTCTTTCAAACACACTGACTCCTGTCCTGAGGACATAGCCTACAGAAAACAGCGAATTCTAGTGGCTATTTACTATCGGAGCTCCCAGTAAGTGTAACAATACTGCTTCTTATGTTGGAAAACCTGAGAAACATTCATGACCAAACCACTATACAATGTTGGCGGCAATGCATGACAGTAAAATCATACCCTGTATATGGAACCCAAATTATAAATGCGTTTAAATTAGTAACACTTAATAAATCATTAACGGTTTTATTTACTAAAATACGAACAAAAATGTTGCACCCATTTATTTCAATTATCACCTAAGTATAAGTTTTGTAATATTGTCTTCCATTTTTTTTTCTGTACTGAAAACTGCAACTTGTCCAGGACTACAAGCCTTTATCAATCACACCTCTTAATAGTCAGCATTAATGACTACTCATTTGACTATATGGCTCAGTATGATTATGTTTACCTTACGTTTCCTAAGTTTATAATCTGCCACATACATTATATTGATAGAACACTTCTGAATATGCAATATCTAGTTAAACTCGCAGTGGAAATGAAGATGTGCAATGCATATTAGGTAGTATAGATAAACGGATTGCCATAGCAGAACTTTTAAGTTTCATTAGAATCTGCTATGCATGAAAAGTCGACTTACGGATTTTTAAAGTGGTTACGGTCATAGGACGTTTCATAAGCAAGCGTCTTTACTTGCAATTGCTAGTCTTCTGGACATCCTGAAATCAACTGAGGCAGATGTTATTCGACGACAGAGCTGCAGGATCGAAACTCATGTCTGATAGGCTGCACAAACTTAGATGATCGATGCAACGATGTTTAGTGAGGATTTTAAAGAGACTCGCTTTCCACTGAATAAACGTTAGCTTCAGACGTCTCCCGGCCACAGGAACTGATATACATATAGTACGGATATACAGGATATATATTTGTCGGGAACTACATAATATCTGATACCATGGCATATGTGCTGAACACAAGTCTCTCATACTCGAACCTATGGCAAGAAGAAGACCGCAGTGGTGCTTGGCAAGCCGTGTGTGGACAAAAGAAAGTAGAAAGGTAACGTGGGAGTGATGAATCAGGCTTAAAACGCTTCCTTCGGAGGACGTGCCTGGGTATGGCTCTTGCATGGGAAGCGTTTCTTTTCGATTGCATTGTTCCAGCTTGCCAAATTCTGTAAGGGCTTTGCGATTGTCTGGTCCTGATTCTTGTCGGAAATACTAATTCCTTTGATTGTTTTGCTTTCAACTAAAAACTCTGAAAGTTACATAACCATTTCAGATAATTTTGTACGTACTACAACGTGGCAGTACTTCGGATCAGTCTGTGGTTCTTTCAGCAGGACCTGGCCCCCTGCCACAATTCGAGTCTGTCAAGGCCTGGTTTGATAACCAAAATTTGCAAAATTTAGACTGGCTGGTTTGGAGTCCCGATATCAATACTATCGAATACTTATGGAGCGAACTAGAACGCCGAATTCGTCTCCGACAGAAAACGCCCTCCGCTAGAGCTCTCTGAAAGAGGCTTTAATCAAAGAATGAAGACAAACCTAACGGACACATACCAGAAACTGGTTGGAAAGCATGTCCCAAAGAGTGGAGGAAGTCCTTGCGGCCGAAGGTAGTCCACAATGAGTACTGACTTTTTGAATAAATACACTCTTCTCCTTTCGACATGTGTTCAATTACTATAGATAATGTAGTGTATACGTTTAAGAGCAAATTTAAATAAACTGACGGTAGCTTTTAGTTCTCTAGTATTATACTATAATATTTAATTTGATATTTATTTAATTTTTTTTTTGTTCTAACGCGACAAGCACTTGTCTTTCGACGTTTGTTCCATTCCACCAACAATTGATTTGTTTGCATTCTCTATGCCTCATCCCATCTGTAACCATGAAACTCATAAAATGTTCAATCCAATTTTAACCAAAAAGTTAACGTTCTTCCTCTTTGCTCCTACAAAGAAATCATTGAATTCTAAATATTTAGATTACAATTGGAGAAGTATATCACTATTCAAATCCCATGATGACCTAACGGATACAGCAATTATTAGCTTAATTCAGCACACGGAATTTTATAGCTCCTAGTATAATTATACAATCCATACTACTTATTTTGAAAAAATATATGTGACCGAAAGAAGAAATATTTGAAAGTAATAAAAATAAACCCTCATTTTTTAATTCTTAAAAAACTGAACATTTTCCTTATTTGATTTATATTTATATGTCTTACTGTTATTGTTGAAATCTAAGTTTCTATCATCATTTGCATCTCAGTCCTTTCGATATCAGTAAGTTCATTTAAACATGATTTAAGAAGAAAAAACTATTATTCTCTCTGATATAAAACTGTGAACCTGCCAAAGTGTATTACGACGAATATTATAAAGAGAGTCTTTATCAAAAACATATATTTTTGAGAAATTTAACGTCACTGCTTACATTGGTTTACTTTCTTTTGATATTCTCTTCTTCTTCCAGAACCACTATTAACAACAGCATATTCCATGAGTGACAGAAACACGAAACTGTTGCAGCTGGACATAAAGATCTCAATAGCTTTGATATACTAGACAGGAGGCAAAGAGGCCTGACTTTTTGCATGTTGCGTTGACAGGTTAGCAGACTGGTTACTCCTAATGTAACTCGAGCTGGTACTGCTTCGGGCTAGAAAACGTATCATGAGTAAGAACATAAACATGTAATAAAAATTTATGTAAAAACTGCATTTATGCATAAAGAATACTGAAAAGCTTTATTAATGGATTTTCGATTTTCGATCGGAAGATCACATTAATAACGTAGATAAACAGCCCAAACCCCATTGAGAACTAACAAATTACATGACAGACACCGTGCAATGCTCTTAACCATTTCAAAAATAATAATGTACCTGTTCACAAATAATGAACAAAATGTAGCTTTTTAAAGTGAACGCGTCTGGGATAGGATATTGGAGGAATCTGCAATCACAGATACTTAAACTTATGATTGAAGAAGTACTGTACCCGTAAGCAGAAAAGAAAGTATTCAACTTGCTATGTTGTTTTAAACACCCGACTGTTCTGAATTTAAAGTCTTAAAGAATACCTCACACAAGCAGAACGCTGAGAATCGTGCAGGAAATTAAAAGTCAAACCATTATTTTTCGGAATTTTCTGCAAACCGAAGAGCTGCAGCGAATATAAGGAAATCAAAGAAAAAGAGTTTTAGCCAAAAGACAAAAAAATGTTTTGTAAACAAAAAGGGATTCAGAGAGAGAATTAAAGAGGAAATTATAAGATTGTATATCATATATGTGTGTGTGGGGGGGGGGGAGGGTGTGTGAAGGGGTTGATTAATTTTCTAAACTCTTTCATATCACATTCACAGGAATAATTATAAAAAGAAACTAGAGTCACTGAGTTTTACGTAAATGATAACATAGCTATTTCTTCAATATTTACTCACATAAAATGTTTCATTCTAGCAAACTATAAAATTTATAAGTTTATTGGAGTCTGTGAAATTTTAAAAGAATAACAAACAAAATTTTCGACGTAAGATATTGTCTTATTTCCACTTGAAGGTAATCATGGATGGCTAATAATACTTATTAGGCATTCAGGGGTCTGTCTAGATGGAAAATTGAGTCCGTTTCGCGACATTTCACAAACTTCCATGTCAGATAAACGGAGCTCTTCACAAAATTCATATTAGGAAAACGGACTCTTCACAAAATTCATTATAGAAAACGAACTCTTCACAAAAATTCGTTAACAGAAAAATGAACACTTCACAAAATTTATTTTCATAAAATTCTCCTTTCAAAATAACCAGCGCGTAAACCCCAACTTCCATGATTTTACCGCTGCAACGGAAACAAACTTATCATCATTCGCTATTTGGAGTCAACGCTCATTGGCTGATGAGTGACGTCATAGCGGTAGTGGGTGCAGTGATCATATTTACAACGGAATCTTCGTAACTTCGCAAGCTACTGTTTGGCAACACTTGAGTTTTTCTTTCCATGTGTTTTCCTCATGAAGCTACAGAAGGAGGAGCAGCTCAGTGTTAAAAATGTGTCTCCCTTTTTGTCGCCGCCACTAGAGGGCGCTCGTGTGCACTAGCGGGCGGCTTAGACATGGACAACCATACGCTTTAATATGGATTTTTCGTATTTTTCCTAGCGAAAACAAGTTGTTTTATTTTAGTGCGTATTTAATATGAATTTATTTATTCAATTTAACAATTGCTTATTTTCATTCAAAATCTTTATTTCAAGTGCTTTTTTTGCTATAATTCATTAAAATTCTTAAAGGAAATGAGTAAATATACTTTTTCAGAATAATTGTGTATTGGTTTCAGAATAAATGAGTTCAGAATTTTGTAATAATTTAATAATTAAGGAAATGAAATTACAGAAAAGAATTGTGAAGAAATTTTTTTATCATTGTTCATAATCTCTTATGGAAAAAATGTGAGAAATAATACTGATTAACCAAAACACACACACCATAGTAGAAAGCAACATTTTCTATTCAATCCACAAATAAATTCTTATCAGGACTAATAAATAGGAAGTCAATTCTGTATTTAATCAGCCAATACTTTAAAATATCTTCCTTTGGAAAAAAAATCAGTCAAAGCATCTCAGATTACACTTTTTAAAACCGGAGGTATAATCGTCAAGTTGGTAAATTACTGAATACAAATTTTTTCAGCGAATTAAAAAGAAAAAACAAATAACTTTGACAAGGACAAATCAGCTATATTTTTGAATTTTCACAAAGTACGCATTTTATTGCATAAGCAGATTTGTACGCAGATTTTGCATAAGCATTTATAGTAACAACATTGCTTATCATACAATGAAAACTTATTTACTTAAGGGGTGTGGTCACTTTTACGTACCTTTAAAGTATCATTTTTAGACCTATGTTCGATTGTATGTACTACTCATGATTTAAGCTTGATTTATATGAAAATTGTTTTGAGTAACTGCCTATAATATTGTTTATTATAGATGCAATTTTTCAAGGTAATTAATAAACATGACTTTTTATGCATAAAAAGGAATATTTATTTTAAAATCGAGCATTTTGCAGTCAACTACTGTGCGTATTCTGTCAAAATAAATTATTAAGGTAACATTAATAATTTTTTTACTATATGTGATTACAATACTTCAGGCAACAATATCCAGCAACATTATTCTAAATATATTAAAACATTTTAAGTACGTGCTATTTTTAATTAGAAATTTCAAAAATGACTGAGTAAAAGCTTATAAAAAATTCTTTAAAAATTAAATATATAAGGTTAAAAAATTTTGGTAGATTTGTTGTCTAAAGTGTTGTAATCACATATAGTAAGCAATTATAGTGTAACTTAATAATTGATTTTGATAGAATGCGCACAGTAGTTGACTGCAAAATGCTCGATTTTAAAAAAATGTTCACTATTTATGCATAAAAAATCATTTAATTTTTTATTAATTACCTTGAAATATTGCATATATAATAAACAGTATTATAGGGAGTTACTCAAAAAATTTCTTGTAAATCAAGCAAAAATCATGAGTAGTACATACAATCCAGCATAGGTCTAAAATGATACTTTTACGCACTTAACTAACTTACGTAATTTAACTAACTTAATATGATTAAATTCAATATTATGGTTCCAGCATTGTCAGGAATTACCTTCAAGTTGGTAAATTATCGATTACAAATATTTTCAGCAAATTAAAAATAAAAACCCCAAATAACATTGATAAGGACAAATCAGCTATATTTCGCATTTTCACAAAGTATGGGTTTCATTGTACTCACAGTAAAAGATAGGTAAATATTATTTTTTTTTAAATTATACTCAACAGATTTTGCATAGCATTTATAGTAAAACATTCTTATCATACAAATGAAAACTTATTTACTTATCAACTAACTTAATAGTGATAAAATTCAATATTAAGAAAAGTTAACTAGAAATATTTTATTTCTGTGCACAATTTTTAAAAAAAATTATGGCTCTGTAGCTTCATGATTAACACAAAACAAATAATACTGTTCTTATCTTAGGAGCAGCAAATATACTAGGATTTCTCTGTCCAGTTTCTTTATTTCTTTTTTAAGGCTGATCTATAGCCAGGTAGAACAACCCGGAGCAAAACACGTGTTTGGCATATTTCTGTACACAGAATAAATTTTAAAATTTATAAAACACCTTTCACCACCACGCCGTATAACTCAATGTAAAATAGTCACTTCGCTTGCATGTCACCGCCCTCTACCGGTGAGCGACAACAATCGGTTCATTTTTCGAAAAATTCCCCATTGAAGCGTACGCTCCTTCTGTAGCTTCATGGTTTTCCTGCAGTTGTTCCGCGTGGTAAATTTTTCTGGATTTCGCAACGTTGTTTAATGTGTTATCTTAAATTTTCTGAGAAATGAAGCGTGGACGACCCTCCACCAGGAGGAAATTCGCAAAAATGCTGACTATTATGTTAAAAAAGTAAAATCGTCAGATGCAAGGGCTGTGGTAAAATTTTTAATTATTTTTCCCCGAGCAATCAAGATGGCACAAGTTCAAGTTTTGTTCCTGCTCATGATGATGATAATTTTGAAGAAATGTTTGCTGCCGAAGGTGATAATGTTGGACAAAATTAAAAATCTCTTACCAAAGATAATTTTCAGAAAGATCAAATGGTATTGAAATCATATGACAAACCACAGAAGTGAAGGGAATTATCAAAACGGAAATATTCCTTGAATATCAAAAATATGAAAATTGAATAATTGGCTTTATTACAATGTATCATCAGGTGGATTATCAGCAGGAATGCCGATCACGAAACGAGTCCACGTTTAACAAAGTTCAAACTCTTAGCGTTACCATGCTGGGCCCATAACACTTGCAGGTAATCAAGGATGGCTAATAATACTTATTAGGCATTTATTTAATACTAAAAGTTAAAGCATAAAGGAATCTTAGTTACAACGTGACACACCCACGGTGTTTTCTAGGAGGCCGCCAACTCACTGTAGGCAGTTAAAGTTAAAGTTAAAGTACACAGGCATAGATTTATCCATCAACACTTCCCCTAATCTATACCTGTCATCACAAGAAAACTGAATAAAACAGTCTTAGAAAAACACTAAACAAAAAAAGGATCAAGTTAGAGTCTTAATGTCAGGCATGCCAAGACGTCTCGAAGTTTCATGTAACGAAACTTGGCAAGGGTTTTGTGAACAAATCAGCAACTTGTCTTTCACTTTCACAATATTGAACGTCTAACAGTCCATTTTGATATTTTTCTCTAACAAACTTAAAGCGAATATCTATGTGTTTTGTGCGACTGTGAAACTCAGGGTTTTTTTATTAATCGAATAGCACTTTCATTGTCAATTTGCAGCACAGGCTATCAACTGAGGAACATAAATCCAGCAAAATTCTATGTAACCACACAGCTTCTTTTGATGCCTGACTTGCAGCAACAAAATTCTGCTTCTGTAGTCGACAAAGCAATGCATGTTTGACGTTTAACTGGCCCAGGTTATAGCTCTGCCACTGTACTTGAACAACATACCGAAGTAGACTTTCTACTTACTGGATCACCAGCAAATCAGAATCACTGAAACATTCTAGTTGGTGTTTGCACCTTATTTAGACTTAATACCCCAACTAGAAGTTCCTTTTAAGTATTTCAATACTTTCTTCACTAAGCACCAATGGATTTTTAAGGGTTTAATCCAAAACTTGAGATAATACACTTATGGTATATGGCTATGTCAGGTCTGGAAACTGTAGCTAAATAAATCAAACGTCCTACACTTGCTTTTCTATAAGGTGTTTGTTCATCAAGTTTTTCTGAGGTTTCTAAAGAGAGCACATTTTTGTCAATAGGAATGCAAAACAGGATTTGCTGTAGACATATTAAAACAGTCCAAGACCTTCTACAGTAATTTTCTTGATGTATAAAATAGAACTATCACTTAAATATTGAATTTGTAAGCCCAAGAAATAATTAGCAGGTTCAGACCTTACAGTGAAGTTTGCTGACAATTTTTCAAAGAACAGTTCTAGAAGTGTTTCATCTCTTGAAGCAACAGTCCATCATCAACATAGAGGACCAAAAACAAGGATTTGTCCTTGTTTAAAAATAAGCAAGGATCACTGGTCCATCTGGTTTAAGTCACAGCTCTGAAGAAATTTTTAAACTTTTCGTTCCAGCATCGAGGGGCTCTTGCAAATTCTTTGCATTTAGACACATGAATAGCTATATTGTCCATTGGATCTTGCATAATTAAATAGCTGGGAATATATAAATCTAACCTCCTTTTCATTCTTTTGCTCATAAACAGAATGTAGAGCATCCCACATTTCTTTACCACTTTTGCAGGTAATAATATGTTGCTTAGGTTCAGTCTTACACTGGAGCCTATAATGTACCGAGCGATTGCGTCCGCCTCTTATAAGCTTCAATGAAGTTGCATATTGTTTACGCACAGCTTCCGTAGCATCCGCTTCCGGCACTTCGGGTTTCGAATTCTCACCCACACCAAGGGCATAGCTTTCTGTACCAGTAAGTTGTAATTCTACATCGAATTTCCAACTTATCCAGTTTCCTTCGCCTTCTAATTTTTCTATGAATCTGAACTTATCCATGTTCCCGCTTGCAAAAAAAAAAAGAAACACTGTTCTTAAAAACTGTCCGAAAAAGAACTTACTCCAGTTAGGCCTACAGAATGCCGATCACGAAACGACAGGTCCACGTTTAACAAAGTTCAAACTCTTAGCGTTACCATGCTGGGTCCATAACCACTTGAGGTAATCAAGGATGCTAATAATACTTATTAGGCATTTATTTTAATACTAAAAGTTAAAAGCATAAAGGAATCTTAGTACAACGTGACACCACCACACGGTGTGTTTTCTAGGAGGCCGCCAACTCACTGTAGGCAGTTAAAGTTAAAGTTAAAGTACACAGGCATAGATTTATACATCAACATTTACCAATTATTTTCAAAAATAACTGTTAAACGAATTTTCATATTGTAAACACACCAATACATCCACCAATAATCTGGTGGTTATGTGTCTGTAATTACTAGTTCAAAACATTTGTTCAGTTATAACATATACAAACTAAGTATTTTTGGAAATTTAAGAAAAATAAATCAAAAGATTTCAAAAATACACTAAAGTAGGTACAGGAAACATAGAACGTGATGACACTGAAGTTAGAATCAAAATTCTATAAGTCTTTATTGCATGCATACATTATATAATATATATATATAATATATATAGATTTTTGACATATATATATATAATATATATATATAGATATATATATAATATATATATGATTTTTGAAGTCCTCGAAGGCTAAATATTTGGATATTTCTATTGGAATACTTTATTAAACCCAGTACCTGATACAGCTTACATGAGACATTCTTACAATTATTTGCCTTAATAATCTGCTAAGAATGAACCTCGGCTAAAAACGACTTAATTTTATAAGTTAACTAAACAGAACGTTGATACGAGTTTGAACATATATCAGGGCATAACTGCTGGGTCTAATAATTGGTCTTATAATGAGGAAAGTAATTTCAAACTGCCCTACAAATGAAAATTGCTTTTTATGATGAGCATTTTAAAAATTTATAATAAAATACTGTGCATTTTTACACACAAAAATATTTCATAAACTATGAAACAATGCCAATAATAACCAAGTTCAGTAACTTTCAGAGAGAGCTATATTTCAATGAATAAAGTGTCTATACCTTTATCCAGAAGATACCCCATGACATGATTACAATCAGACAAGTTGGAACATAGTGTGGAACAAGTAGTAACCCAACCTTCTTTTTAGAGTAACAAATGACCTGAAGACATGTGAAGTTTCCTGTAAAAACATAGATAAATAAATACATTAATAATTTAACCTTGAATGTATTCTTTGAACAATAAAAATTGATTTATTTTTTCAAAATTATATAAAAATGGGGATATGATAATAAATTTCTTTTATATATATATATACTTTTCCTAAATAAGACATATTGGGACAACAAGCACCCACTTTTATTTTTAGTTGCTTCTTGTTATTTTCTGTCAAATTATTTTATGTTAAATTCCGATCTAGTTTCTAAGTGGTCACTTTTCAACAACTGCTAATGCCCGTCACCGGCTAATTTTAGAAATGGTTGCCAAGTAGAAAGATGATATAAGCACTCAGTGGAATAAGCCAATTACACTCATGGACAAAAAAATTAGCGCAACCAAGAAATAATTGCGGGATCGTAACGAAAACTTGCAATGAAGGTACATGTCGGGGAGATATGCAAATCAGGCCCTGATTTTCCATTAGGCCCGGTAGGCCCGGGCCCAAAAAAATGTTTATTTTAAAAGAAAAATCCCAATTCAATTTTTTTTTAATTTTACCTTTTTTAATAGCAATTTTTTTATATATCCTTTCAAATTTGATTGATTGGTTCATCATATGTATAGTTATATGTATCATATGTATGCCATCGTGCATATAAGGGGTTAATAAGCTTTTCTGGTTGCATTGTATTGGTGTTTTAAGTGATAAAGTTAATATGTTGTATGCTTTTTGTTATTTGCTAATGTTCTAGGCTTCTACGCTTGAAATCGCCACTTCTTTGTAAAATGGTAACTTTCACAAATTATTCATGATATTTTTCTGTGTGTGTCATTTTGGAAATTTTACCCCCACATCAGTTTTAGGGGCCCCCCATTCCAAGTTCTGCCTATAGTCAAGAATTTTCTAAATCGGGCCCTGATGCAATGATTAGAAATGCAGCGTGATTGCGCATTACGTATAGCCGGTAGAGAGCGTTGAACATCGTACTCTGTGGAGTATAAAACAGGTAACCAAAGCTTGTTTGAGTGTGCTGAATCATTTACAAAGGAAGAGCTGAGATAGACATGCCATTACGCCGTGTTCGAAGACAATATAAGCGTTGTCGCAGTTTGAGAGGGGGAGAATCGTCGGGAGGATGGAAGCTGGTGGTCAGCTAGGCGAGTAGCCCGTCAATTAGGCCGCTCTGATTGTGCTGTGAGGAGGTGTGGTGGGACCAGGGGCCCCGGAGAGATGTCATGTACACGAAGACCAGGCTCAGGACGCCATCGACAGACCAGTCGTCCAGAGACCGCCACGTTGTAAGAAATGTACGCGTACAGCCAACTGCTCATCGGCCGCCATCCAGGCACAGGTAGCACCTTCACTAGGGGCCTCTGTGTCTTCTCGAACCATACGAAGGCGCCTGGCTGAAGGACAGTTGGTATCGCGGCGCCATTACGTGTGCTGCCCTTGACCCCACCCATCGACGCCTCCGTTTGGAGTTATTGCCGCGCACGAGGGAACTGGACTGCGCGGATGGAACCAGGTCGCCTTTAGCGACGAATCAGATTCAATCTCGGCAGTGATGACAATCGTGTTCGTGTGTGGAGAGCCCGTGGTGAACGCTTCAATCTGCCTTTGCTGTACAGCGACACATCGCTCCCACAGCTGGTGTGATGGTATGGGGTGCCATTGCCTACAATACACGGTCACTCCTAGTATTGTTCCGTGGCACCATGACAGCCCAGCGGGTATGTTCATGAAATCCTGCAACCACATGTGTTGCCACTCATGCAACGGCTCCCAGGAGCCATTTTTCACAAGACAATGCTCGGCTTCATACCGGCAAGGGTGTCACAAGACTGTCTCCGCACTGTTTACTACCCTTCCTTGGCCTGCCCGATCCCCAGATTTGTCTCCAATCGAGCATATCTGGGATCATTTGGGACGACGAGTTGGGCATCACACGAGTTTGAACGAAACTAGAGGCAAGGTTGCAGCAAATATGGAACGAAATGTCTCAAGACATCATACAGAACTTGTATGACTCAATACCCGATCGTATCGCATCGTGCATTCGCGCTAGAGGGTGGTCCAACGGAGTATACCTCATCTTTCTTTTGACTTTTTCTCTGAAATAAATTATCCTTTTCTTTGATTTTCTTATCATTTTACTTATATCAAAGTAGTCATTACTGTATGTAAACTTTCGTTTCATTTTGACGGACTCCTTCTTGGTGCGCTAATTTTTTTGTCCATGAGTGTATTTCGTTTAGCAGCTGGACTGTTGGGGAAGTAGCTGACTTTTGCTAAGAGGAAAACTCATTCCAGTTAGAATTCTTGAAGAAAAATTCTTCTTTGAAACAGAGTATAATCGGAAATATTCTAGGGCACGTTCTGGCGACGAATACAATAGACTTAAGGCTTCAGTCTTGTCGTGCAGGAAATGCCAGATCCATAATTCCACATTTGCTTCCAAGTGTTTTGGCCTCAATTCTAACGAATTCATTACTCTTATAATGCTGCCGCCACCGGAATATCGATCAACACAAGTAATAATAGATTCCGTCTCATAATGGACAGAATCCTTTCCCTTAGACTAGGCGTCTAACCAAGTTGTTACAATTTTGTTTCTACATTATTACGCTTTAGTAGGTGGGTCTTTTAGACAAATTATAACAAATAACGATGTTCAATTACCTATTCCCGATTTACTGACATGCAGTGACGTACGCAGGGGGAGGAGTTGATGGGGGTTGAACCCCCCCCCCCCCCATTGGTTCTGATTACATATATTATTTAATTAGGTTAAGCTTTGCACTGATTGTTCAAACCTACTCTTTCATAGTAACCCCAGGCCCTTTAAAATTTCTGCGTAACGCTGCTGCTGACATGTGATTGGGACACTAGGAAAGCATGTTGCACACGGTTGTTCGCTATTCCCTGTCTAACTCTACGCAGATGGCAAATTGTAACATAAAACAAATAATTGTTATTTCGATTCTAAGTGCTAACACTTAGTGGATTGGTTTGGTTTTGAGAGCTGCGGTCAATTGGTTTCTACACGAGGGCTAATTAGTCGGGACCTACTGCTAAAGCCGATGCTCGAACGGCTACAGACGTCCATGCCTAGAGGAGGACTCGAACCCACAGACTTTGGTTAATGAAAGCCAGCGCCCTAGCCATTCAGCTATCGTCTGGCAATACTTAGTGGAAGAACTGCTTGAAGAAATTGGTCATTTACGTTACAGAGAAACGTATGGTACTAATCCAGTATTTACCAATGAAATGTTGATGTGCATTACCAGTATATGTCATCGCACCGCGAAAATTAATGCCTGTCTCACGATTATAGCCTCTCAATTCACTGTTAAAAGCGCAAGAATTATGTTTAGGCGAAAAATCCTAATTTCCTGGACATGTTGTTTTACGAGCAAAATCGAGTAGCCGGATTTTAGCTCAAGACTTGGGTTAGAAGGACTAGGGACTTCTTCGGGAAAACCTATCAGAATATTCAAAAAGCATTACAGCGCCTAAATATCACAGTGGTAAAAACAAAAAATAATCTACGCTTAAAATTCAAGAGAAAGAAAACCCCAAAGGATTAACGGTACCCAGGGTAGCTTTCACTGAAGAGATGTCCGTCATAATCCGAAGAAAGGTAACCATGTGACCACCAGATCTCTACACTACGGTCAATGAAATAGAGAATCGCCTAAAAAACCACAAAAGTTTCAATTTCCTAGTACGAGGAGGACAGGGAAGTTTCCAGAAGGATTTCCTCACACCAGTGCTCCTAATCGAATGAAACGGTATCAGGTGACCATCTGCCTCAGACTGATTTACTGGTACATCGAACTGATACATGTAGGCGAAAACACAAGAGACAAAAATGACAGTTTTCTTCCCGCTAAACAAGTTCCAGACCGTCCCTCAAAGAAAAGATGACTAAGTTCCAACACAATCAGCGAAGGAGAAAAAGACAGACCCATACTGGGGACTGTAAAGTCTACCGACAACTGGTCATCACAGGCGTAATTTCAATACAAACCAGAATGAAGTAAATTAAAATAAATTTTAAGTCAATTTTAATTATTTCAAGTGACCACTACTTTATCCGCATGGTACAAAGAGCAATTTAGAAAATTAGCTTGACATATTCTTCTAAAATTTGTAGCAACCAAACATGGAAAAAAAAAAAAAAGAGTCTGCTTCATATTTATCTTTGAATCACTCAACGTTAAAACACAAAATCTCCTTCGTGTCAGACAAAGTTGTCTATTTATTTAATTATAATTCGTAGTCCTTAAGATGCCTTGTGAACTGAATAAAGAGCGATGAGCGCATATGGTCAAGGCTGTTCTAGCACCAACTGCAATTATATTCAATGCTACAATACGAGAGGACGCAACCAGCAGGGTCTAAAGGAACGTTTTGCTTGGAGCGACTATAGCGATGATCGGGGGCCAATATCGACTCTAGCGATGATCGCTAGAAGCAAACCGAAACAGTACAAAACAATACTACGCAGTTCTCCGCGATCATCGCAATTGTCACTCCAAGCAAACGTACCTATAACGCGCACATTTGTTTTTTGTGCGTTGATAAAGGGTTATGCTAATTTTGTTCTTTATTTTTAAAACCGGATGTTGTTTTCGTCAAGATTCACTGTTTCTTTATTGTTGCTGTTCGTCTGTATGTTTGAGAAGAATATGTACAAGCAATACAATGGTTTGATTTGGTTTGATTTGGAAAGCTCCGGTCAACTTTTGCCACACCGAAGGCTAATTAGACTGGGACCTACAGAGCAATACAATGGAGATCAAGGACCTGTATATCGCAATAATGCAATTCAGCTAGATGAATTGTAAGGAAATATACCTTTGCACGTAAAAACAATCTCGTGACAAAATGTAAAGTTATGTCAGAAAAGTCCTTCGAATATAGTAGTCGTTTTACTTATCTCGGTTAGTAATATCACAACATTGTTGTTGCTGTGTTTTTTTTTTAAGAGAGGAAGAGGGAGGGATTGTGACAACAGGAGCACCATTTTGTTTAAAGTTCCTTCTATTTTTGTTACCCATGTTGCTGATTCTGTCCTGTTTTTCATTTGTTATTTCTTCATTCTGCAACTGACATCACAAGCAGTAAATACAGTGGAATCTCGATCGATCGTTCGACAAGCAATACAATGGTTTGATTTGGTTTGATTTGGAAAGCTCCGGTCAACTTTTGCCACACGAAGGCTAATTAGACTGGGACCTACAGAGCAATACAATGGAGATCAAGGACCTGTATATCGCAATAATGCAATTCAGCTAGATGAATTGTAAGGAAATATACCTTTGCACTGTAAAAACAATCTCGTGACAAAATGTAAAGTTATGTCAGAAAAGTCCTTCGAATATAGTAGTCGTTTTAACTTATCTCTGTTTAGTAATATCACAACATTGTTGTTGCTGTGTTTTTTTTTTAAGAGAGGAAGAGGGAGGGATTGTGACAACAGGAGCACCATTTTGTTTAAAACGTTCCTTCTATTTTTGTTACCCATGTTGCTGATTTCTGTCCTGTTTTTGCATTTGTTATTTTTCTTCATTCTGCAACTGGACATCACAAGCAGTAAATACAGTGGAATCTCGATCGATCGTTCCCCGAACGATCGTTTTCCCGGATGTATTGTTTTATTAACCCGGTCCCGAATAAATTCCATAGAAACGAGGCAAAAAGACCGCATGGATCGTTCCTCGATCCATTGTTTTCCCCGCAATATTCGGTCAGAAATATCGCAGCTTTACATTAATTTATCGGATCGATCGTTTTTTCATAATAACTGAACCTGAAGTACAATGTCTGGATTGAGCTAGATGACGCTCTAATTAAACAATGAGCAGACATTTGAGATGCGCGGGCTCGTAGTTTTGTTCTCTCTTGTGTTAGCCAGGTTTCGCTTTATTGTACCACTCCCATATTTTTCGTCGTTGGTGTTCCTTAATTCTTTAGCCCTGGAGTATCCTATTTTCGGCAACTCTTCCAAATTCAACCGACTATTCAACATTTCCTGTTCTTATCAGCAATGGCTCACAGTCAGCTTTTTGTTGGCCTTGGATGGAGGCGCCCTGGTGTATGGTCTAGTGTGTAGAAGTTTCTGATTACTGCAGTTCTACACTGGCCGATGAGTGTTTCACCCGGAAGCAGAACTTCCTGGTGGTCTTATTGTCGGACCACATCCAGTGCAATGAAAATGGTTCTAGTTACAAACGATTCACGGCTGCCGCTTCTTTGTACTAGCCCACAATAACCGATACCGAAAGAATGCAATTTGCAAACACAAAAAAAAAATATTGTTTACTTGTGGAGAGAAAACCGCCAAAAAAAACGACGATGAAGTACTTTTATTTGAATCAAAATGCCTGTGTATCTACGTGTATTCTTTTTTTTTATTATTATTATCATCTTGGATTTCAGTACAACTTTGTAATTTTATCTTCAGTTACACTACGGGTATGTATGCATTTATGTATGTGAGTAAATATATTTTAGGGATATCAAACTTTAAGGTATGTTAATACTTTTTTGTATGTTCCCGCATCTATCGTTTTCCCGCATCCATCGTTTAGTTCAGTCGGTCTCTTCGAAAACGATAGATCGAGATTCCACTGTATATAAATAGAGCGTTACAGAGGAAACGATGAGGGGAGCGCACGCCAGAAGTTAGACTACTATTTCGTTTAGCAGCTGACTTTTTGATGCAATAGTTGAATTTCAGTAATAAGGTAAATTCATTGCAGCTAATAAAACTCTTCTTGAGATTTACTCTGTTGGTAAAGTGTAAAGCCAGATTAGTCTAGAAGAAACTCATTACGCCTAAAACTGCGGAATTGTTGTTGGTAAACAGGCTCTTGGCCGCTACAGTACTGGAGTCACTTTTTGCTACACGAGAAGTCAATACGTTGAGAACTATAATTATAATATCCGATTCGAAACACCTTCTGTAACGGAACCAACCCCTAAATAAATAAGCTATATCGTGTAGACCGCGAGAGGCAGCACTTCCCAGCACTTCGCACGGCCAGAGAAATAGTATAGTGTTTTGAAAAAACACCAGAACCACCGATGATTGCCTAGCTGGAATGTGGGAAAGGGGAATATGTCCCTATGCTCTTCATGTCGGAGCAATACTGTAGGCACACTTCCAGAAGCTTAGGTAAGCGATAATAAATTTGTATTAGTAAAGTATTTGGTTTTCTAGTTTGTATTATTTATCGGTAACACCATGGCGATCATGAAAGCTAATATTTGGCGTCACCTTCAAACGCACAAACGAATCTTAAGATTCACTTATCGATCCAACAGGCTGTGCGAAGTTATTTTACAAACCTGGACTGTTTACTTTATGTATTAAAATGTTTATACTGACCTGTCCAGTTGCCTTAGGTAAAACCTGACACTCGATTAGGGACGTAGAAGGCAAGCATTTTGTAACACACATGGAAAATATTAAATCAAAAGTTTTCTCTAAATTACGAGAACAGACTAAAATACAAACTAAGAAACATGTTAAGCCATCACAATTGATAAATGCTAAGCTCGATAGCTGGCGCAGAGAGCGCACCTTGAAGTGACCTTGAGGAGATATAAGCACGTGACCAGAGAGCGAAGGCGAACAACTCCAGAAGAGGATTAAAAAGGACCGTCGCTTGTCGCTTGAGAGACAGTTACTCCCGGATATGTTTTGCTGTTCGATGAATTGATGTTTTTAGAAAGTGTACTGTATTTATGAGTACCACCTGGTTGTCTAGAAGTCATAGCGAAGACAATAGAATTCTCAGAAGTGGGATTGACGGATAACTGTGTGGACTGATATTGTCAAGGTCGGAAAACGAAATTCCCTGAATGAAAGATGTATATACTAAGCGTATGAAAAAGATAAATAATTTTTAAAAAACTTGATTTTTTTAATATACGAATAGAAAGTTTCAAGTTCAGGGTAAACATTTTAGGATGAAGAATAGATTTGAATTATGAAGTATGTTGTTGAAGCTACAATATTATTTAAGTATTAAGCGATTTGTTATTGAAGTAAGAGCATTATTGAAAGTATTTTTATTGGAGTAAAAGTATTAATTGTAAATATGACTTTTTGACCAAAGGTGAGAAATCTGATTTGGTAAAGTTAGCATATGAACTTGGCGAAGAAGTTCCGGAGGAAAGTAGAATAGTTGATTTGAAACGAATTATAACTAAAAGTAAAGAATATGAGGAAATATTTGTTAATCATATGCTAGAAAGAATAATCGATGGAAGAATGAAGAAGGAACAGGCAGAAATTGATGAAAGGAAAGAGCAGGCAGAAATTGATGAAAGAGTAAGGAAGGAGCAGACGGAAGATAAATTACGAGCATACGAGCTAGAAAAACTGAAAATTCAAAACGGGCAGATTAATTATAATGAAGATAGCTCTCGTTCGATAGATGGAAAGACAGTGGATTTAAGAAAATTAATGCAAAATTATGATGTGAATGATGGCGATATAAGTACATACTTGATTTTGTTTGAACGACAAGCTAAACATGTCGGTCTTGTTAAAGATAATTACGTTATGCACCTGTTGGGTTTGCTCTCAAAGGAAATAACTCATCTAATTGCTCGAGAAGCGGGATGATTATTCCTTCGTAAAATTCTCATTGCTTAAACGTTTTAAACTAAGTCCCGAAAAGTTTATGCAAAAGTTTGTAAACCATGTAAGAGAAACTAAAAATACATGGAAGGATTTTGCATCTGATTTGCGTAATTATTTTGAGGAATGGTTAGCGGGGTTACAAATCAAAGACTTTGAGGCTGTAAAAGAATTAATAATTACCAATCAATTAAAAACAGAAGTTCCAAATGTAATGCGTAATCATTTCATAGACGAGTGGCCGACATTCATTAAAGCGATTGATTTAGCGGAAAAGTTAGATCAATTTGAAAGCGTACGTGTTGAAACTTTTCATGTCGAAAATAAGAACTTTAGGTATGAGGGAAGTCTTAGGTTCGTTAACTATCATCATAATTCAAAATTCAGTCAACATACGAATTTAAGAGATATAAATAAGCGTTATTCGTCAAATTTCGAAACTAAATCCAAGCCAGAACTAAGAGGCAATTACTAAAATAGATATTTAAAAGATAAACTGAATTATCGTGATAGATACTAGGATAATAACTATTACGAGAGAAAAACAATATTTCCTTCCACCCCGTATAATGACAGGATGAATGATATGTAGGATTCTAAGAACTATCAGAGACTTTATAATTATAGATGTGGCTTCAGGAACTCTGCGAATCGAATGACTAATTCGGAAAATTAAAAAGAAACTCATAGTTTAGGCATTCAGGATTATTCCTTGGCACCAGATAGTTATATTAAAGAGGCAATCATAAATAACCGCAAAGTAAAATCTATGATTGACACGGGTAGCAACTCAACTATTATTAAACAAACAACTGCGAAAAATCTTGGTTTAAATGTGATAGAGTGGGAGAAGAATTTATACGCGTTTGGGGATCAAACAAAGCCTGTCATTAAAAAACGTAGGTATGGCATTAATTGATATAGTAATCGATGACGTATTAGCAAATGATGTCATTGTTTTGATCGTACCAGACGAAGCGCAATCTTACGATCTGATAGTTGGAAGAACATTTCTTGACCTTCCTTACATTGCTTATGCCAGAATAGGTGGGAATAATTTGCAGATCGGTTACGCAAAAGATTATCCGTTTATGAATTTAGAATCCGATAACAAATTGTCGCATATCAAATTTAAGGCCTTTTCAGTTACGAAAGTAGAAAAGAATTCTATTAATTTTATAAAAGCAAAAACTGACGAAATAGCAATGGTTTAGTTTTAATTAAAGGGGTGGAAAATAATTCGGATTCTATTGTAGAAATTATTGGTGGGGAAACTGTTATTCCATTTATTAATGTAGGGGATAAAGATATAAAACTGAAAAAAAGTGAATGCATTGAAAAGGTCGAAATAAAGCATAAGCTTGATCTGAACACTGATATAATGTTATGCAACTAAATAGTGAAGTATAAATAAAGGAAAACACTAATGTAAATAATTTACAGGAACGAAGTCCTATAGAGCTAGAGCAGATTAAATTCGATAATGCATTAGCGCAGTTAGGATGTACAAATCAAACTAAAATGGATATAAAGGAGATCGAGGACAGTAAACCTGTTTGTTCGCTGTCATATAAAACAAATGCAACTGAACGTAAATTAATAAAAGAAATTGTTCAGGAATGGAAGGATAACGGGATAGTGACTGAAACTTGCTCGCCATATGCCAGTCCAGGTGTGTTAGTTAAGAAGAAAACCGAAGAGCAAAGATTAGTAATTGATTATCGTCGTTTAAACAATCAGACACTGAAGGATAAATTTCTCTAACCCAAAATTGATGATTTATTGGAATGCTTAAATGGATGTAAGTTATTCACCAACTCTGGATTGAGCCCATGGCTATTTACAAATTCCACTCACGGAATACACTAAAGCGAAAACTGCTTTTATAACTCCAGATTCTGCAGGACAATTTGAGTATATAACGATTCAAATAAACGCAAGAAAAGAGATCGAAAAGAAGCAAGCGAAAATGAAACAGAGTTATGACAGGAAGAAATGCAGAACAATGGCTTTCGATCCAGGGGAAATAGTTGTTGTACGACGTTCGTCCAAACCAACTGGACAACCTACTAAAACTCAACTGAAATATAGAGGACCGTTAGCAGTTGCGGATTTACCAGCAGGCTGAGTAGGCTGGAGCCTAGGGCGGCAAATTTTAAGGGGCGGCAAATTTAGTTCATAAATTTTTTATTTCGATTTACAAATTTAAAAAAAAATTATTATACACACACAAAATACGAATTTCGAAAATTGGAGAGAAATTAAAATATTTAACAAAAATCGAAATATAGTCCTATATACAGTGCTAAATAATAAATATTTCAACATCTCTACATAAACAATTGCTAAACGCTTTATTAATTATACATTAATGATCATGAATTTTTAGAATATCGCAATAGCGATTCGATATTATAGTCGAAATTTAGTTATTTTTACATATTTTCTTCACTGATAACTGCTATAATTTTTTCTCCGTGTACCTAATAATTATGAGATCTCCTTACACAACTCAATCTTGATATAATATCGATGGTCTAATCATGATTGCTGCAGCAAGTTTGCAAACTGTCAAATTCAATTTCAGAAAGTTATTTCTTTATGCGTAAACAATACTGACTAAAATTGACTAATTTTTATTAAATAAAAAACTAGTTATGATTGTGGACTAAGATATCAAAATTTAGAGGCGGCAAAAATTGAATAGCCTACGGGCGGCAAATCTGTAAATCCGCCACTGACCGTTAGTCATCACCGAAGTATTACCTAATGATACCTGCAAATTACTCAGTTGGAGGAGAAGAAAGGAGGCCGATTCTATACGACAACAGCTCATGTGAGTCAGTTAATACCTTGAAAATGTGAAGAGGACAGTGGCAGTGATGAGGACAATATACAGAACAGTACCGATGATGAGTAACCCATAGCATCAAGAAGGAATCCTAGACGTGTAATACGTAAATCCGAGAATTGAAGTAAAATGACTTTCACAGACTCTATATGATTACTAGAATGTGAAATATCACCTTTCAGAATTTTTACTTAATATCCTGTTTAGTTGATATACTCTTATTAATGTTTTTACAAGAAATGTTTTGGAAAGTTTATTTCTCAATTTTGAAAATATGTAGTAACTTTTAACATTGTTTCTAGAAATATATTGTTACCTCAAAGCATATATTATATTTAATGCAAAATCATTCAAAATTGTGTTGTATACTATGTTACCATGCACTTTAGAGTTAATTAATTTCGAAGTTAATCACTAATTTGTTACTCGTATGTTAAATATGGTTAGGTGTTACGCATATTAATCGAGGGCGATTAAGTCCGTCAGGATGCCCGAATGTCAAGCCATCACAATTGGTAAAAGTTAAGCTCGATAGTTGGCGCAGCAAGCGCACCTTGAAGTGACCTTGAAGAGATGTAGACACGTGACCAGAGGGCGAAAGCGAACAACTCCAGAAGAGGATAAAAAAGAGCCGTCGATTGTCTCTTGAGAGACAGATCCCGGAAATGTTTTGCTGTTCAATAAATTGTTGTTTTTTGGAAGTGTACTGTATTTATGAGTACCACCAGGTTGTCTAGAAGTCACAGGGAAGACAGTAGACATTTAATGCGTAACAATTTAGTCATTATTTTCACCTGTTGAATATACTTGAGTGCATTCCCCTCTTTCCGTTTTAACCAAATCAAGCTGAGGAAGCTCGATGTTATCATCCACAGCCAAGGGAACGTGTTTCTCCCAGTCAAAAACTAGATCATCAGTAGTATAAGACACTGTAGAGAAAAACAGGCAAATAAGAAAACACTGTTTGGAAATGTTTTATATGTACTATATTACATACAACTAAAATATACATTTATCTAAAATTAAGTATTTGTGGAAATAAATATGTAAGCATAAATGATTCCTCTCATTCTAGTGCTAGCTGTTTCAGAATTTTAGATTCCATATAAAAATTTCCGATTTCTCTAAATTTTAATTAACTTTTTGCATTTCCAGTGAAAAATGAGTGAAACCCTACTGATATTCATTGGGGTAGGAACTGAGTATAAATTTTAAATAACCCATCTCTTTAAAGATAGGACCTAAACTTTAAAATGGATACATTTATTACAAGAAAAACTATATTGTCTTGGAGGTTTTTCATCCTACTTATAGTTACCTTTTCTACATCATTAAAGAGCTAAGGGCCAATTTCAACTTAAGACTCGGTTGTTAGACAAAAGAGATGCTTTTATTTATTTATTATTATTTTTTAAATTTATTATTTATTATTTATATTAATATTTATTTATTTATTTATTTATTATTTTTATATATATATATATATATATATATATATATATATATATATATATATATATATATAGATATATATATATATATATATATATCATATAATGATATATATATATATATCTATATATATATATATATAATATCTATATATCATATACCGAAGTTAACTGCAAGTAGCAGCCTGGCCAAAATGGTTAACGTATGGACTGCTGAACGACCAGATCGTCGGTTCGAATCCAGTCAGTAACTTCTGGTTTTACTTTCATTTAATTTATGCTACCTTTCTAGAAAATTTCGAGAAAGTTCCTGTTATGTTAATTTATCTGTTTATGTTTAATTTATGATGTTAATTCAATTGTCTAGAAAGCTCTGAAGTTGTATATAAGAGACTTCCCTCAAACTGAGGGCAGTTCATTAGTGTGATTGTTTCCTGCTCGCATCCTGCTAATAAACTTCTTTGACCGTAACAGCGTGTTGGTTTATTCAGTATATCTCACACTTCTACGTGACATAATTTGGTGGAGGCGCCGGATAGATAATTCATTCTGGAAGAAGAAATTAGACGAAGCCGTCGACTTCAACATCTCCCTCCGGAATACGAACCATACGAGAAAATTCGATTGAAAGAGATGGCGAACGATGAAGCAAAACCCCAGCCTGTTTTTTTTTCCCATAAGCCCTAGTGAGAGATCCCGGAAAGCCCACCATCTTAAGAGGCGAACCCGGACAGGATCTAATGAAGTGGCTGAAGGAATACCGCAGAGTATCAAATTTTAATCAATGAGACGGTACACTTAGTCTCGCCAATGTATATTTTTTCTTAGAAGGAACTACCAGAAAATGGTTTGAAAATAATGAACATCTGCTAACATCGTGGTATATTTTTGAATCAGAGCTATAGAAAACTTTCGGCGACACCCAAATGTACGTAAGGCGAGCCAAGGATAGCCTAAAATCATTTGCTCAAAAATTAGGGAAATCAACCCAATCTTATCAATTATGCCACCAAATAGACCCGGAAATGTCCGAAGATGATAATGTGTCACATCTGATGAAAAGAATTGCAGAAGATGTGTACCAAGCTTTGATTGACGAAAGAAATTAAGCCGACAGCTGATTTTATTAATTGGTGTCAGCCCATTGAAGAGATGCAGGAAAGGCGAATAGGCTGCCAGAAATTTGCTCGGTCTACCTAACGTCGTTCCAATAGCCTCTGTCGGTGAAGAAAATTCAATGTCCTTACTTCGAAACTCGTTCGGATGGAGATACAGAAAGTAATTGCACCGGAAAATGGAGGAACCACCAACGGGCATGCGGTCCATTGAAGCCATTGTTCGAGAAGAGGTTGGGAAAGATCTCTCAATCCTATCTCAAGTGAAGGTTTAAGAAAACTACTCAAGACCGAAACGCCGTATCCAGACAACATACAGTGAATTGGAACCTACACAGGAACAGCTTTCCAGAAAACCTGACCTGTGGCGCACTACAGACAATCGACCAGCCTGTTTCTACTGTGGCCGTCCCGGGCACGTCGAACGCTATTGCCGAAGCCGAAAGCTATCTTTGGCGCCCCATCGCCAAAATCACGGACGAAGAGCTTCCTCATATTTTAAGTCATCCGCATCGCCGAAGAGATCAGCCGACTAATCTCCAGATCTCCATCGTCTAATCGAACCCGAGGACTATCGCCGACATGCCGCTTAGATCTCCGTCGCCTACCGAAGATCCGGTCCGCCAAAGATCGCCAGGCCACCGAAATGAGGAAAACTGAACCACGTGGCCTTTGATGGATGGTGAGGCCGCTTCTTTTCAAAATCCTCCCGCTGCCGCTATGCATGAAAACTACGTTGATATCGTTATCAACGATCAACCGGTACGAGGACCTGCGGACTCTGGAGCTTTCTTTTTCCGTTATCTCAGCAGGATATCGGAACGCCAGAGAAGAAAGATTCTGTTCGGTTGTTTAAAGAAAGTTGTTTTAAAAGTCGCAGATGGTAGCCATGTAAAGCCGATAGGAACATGCATTTTTCGAGTTACGATGCAGGACAGAAGTCAGCCTTTCGAATTCATAGTTATGCCGACATGCAGCTATGATGTCATCCTTGGCTGAGACTTCTTGAAATCATCTAAAGCCGTCATAGACTGTGGTCAACGAGAACTCATTTTTTGACGAAATTATGCCCGAGTTACCACTTTCGCAAAGATGAGGTGTATTCGCCATACAAGCTTATTTGATTCCTGTCCACTCCATGATGAAAATACAAGTACTGCTCCTATGGTGCCCACAAGGACATTGACGTCATCGTCGAATGCAATGAATTTTTGTTACTGAGCCAAGATTTAGCTATGCCGTCGATGATCATTACCCTTCTGAATAGAAACGGAGAGCTGTGCTTTGCTAATGGTTTGAATCCTGCGCAACACCTACCTAAAGGTATTTGTATAGGTCATGCTGAATTACATAATCCTTTCTGTGTCGATGCCTGTTAGCAGCACTCTCGTATGAAGATATCACCAAGATGGAACGAGATCCGAAGATTACACACCGATGCTAGCGCCGAATCTCAGCGGCGAACAACAGCAAAAAACTGTTAAATATTTTAAAGAAATTTCGAAATGCGTTCAATGAAGTTAAGAATAGTCAATGCCGAATCAAAATTAAACACAAAATAGATACCGAAGATCATTCACCCATCAGCCAAAGACCCTACAGAGTATCATCTGCTGAACGGCAAATAATTCATAATGAAGTCTAGAAAATGCTTCAGAGAGGAACAATCCAACCATCGGAAAGCCCTGGTCATCTCCAGTTGTTTGGGTACAGAAGAAAGATGGCAGTTGGCGCTTCTGTGTGGATTATCGCCACTTGAACAAAGTTACAAAGAAAGACGTTTATCCCTTACTCCGTATTGATGACACGTTCGATTTCTTAAAGGGAGCGCAATATTTCTCTTCAATGGACCTGTATTCGGGATATTGGCAAATCGAAGTGGACGAGGCAAGTCGGGAGAAGACCGCATTTGTTACAAGTGAAGGCTTGTATGAATTCAAAATAATACCATTCGGTCTTTGCAACACCCCAGCAACTTTCGATAGACAAATGGATAATTTATTGCGTCAAGTGGAAGATGTGCCTTTGTTACCTAGACTATATAGTGGTATTCTCTCTGACTTTTACTCATCATCTTGAGAGGAATTTACTGTGTTCTTAAGTGTATACAAGAGGCGGGACTCAGCTTGAATCTCAAGAAGTGTGTATTCGGTGCAAAGGAAATCAAGATTCTGTGCCATTCTAGTATCTGGTGAGGATATGAAAACAGATTTCCGATAAAATAAAAGCTGTTCATGATTTCCCTACACCAAGAACGTACATGATGTGAGAAGCTTCCTCGGGCTCTATTCTGACTACCGACGCTTCATTAAGGACTTTTGTTACAGAGCGCAACCACTTCAAATGTTATCAAAAGGTGATTCCAAGTTAGTATAGACCCAACCACACAAAGAGGCTTTCAACGAGCTGAAGTCAGCACTACTTCTGAACCCATAAGTCTGTTTGACGAAGCGGCTCCTTCCGACTACACACAGACGCTAGTGGCTATGGAATTGGTGCCGTGTTAGTCCAAAAGCAAAACGAAAAAGTTATAGCTTACGCATATAGAAACGCTAACAAAAGAAGAGAAAAATTATTCAACTACTGAAAGAAATGTCTGGTGTTGTATGGACAATAATGAAGTTTCGACCTTATCTATTTTGGAAGCCTTCACAGTTTGCGATCGTTATTCATTGTGCTGGCTCACTAATTTAAAGGCTCCATCAGGAAGATTAGCTGATGGGCTTCAAGGCTCCAAGAATACGATACCTCCATTGTCTACAAAAGTGGAAAGAAACACCCTAGACACCGATAGTATTTCTAGAAATCCCCTTAACAATGTCAACATATCAGAGGATATCAGTGCCTTCACGTCAATCGACTAGGGCTGGAACAAACGTAAGGATGCCGAGACGTCTGCAACCATCATCCTTCGAAAGGTCACAAAAGCTTGCAAATCATATTTTGAGATAGTTCATGGGATTCTTGTGCAAGCAGAAATTCGATCTGCAGGAAGATAGGCTACCAGTTATTACGAAGCATTATGATTAGACCTACTCGACATTTTCATGACGCACCGACAGCCGGTCACTTGGGATTTGCGAGGACCTATCACAAGTTATGGAAGAGATTTTACTGGCCTGTCCTGTATCTAAAGTCCGCCGTTATGTTTTGCATTGTAAAGAATGTTAACGGAGGAATCCGTCCCACAGAAACGACCCGATCAACTAATGCCAATACCGCCAGCGGAAGCACCTTTTCATCGTGTCGGTATGGATCTGCTACGCCGTTTTTCCTAAATCTATAGGTGGAAACAAATGGATAATTGTATGTACCGACTATCGACTCTCTAAGCTATTACAAAAGCTCTACCGTCTGCTGAAGCACCCGCAAGTCGCAAAGTGTATGATCGAGGAAATAATTTTGAAACATGGAGCCTTGAGGATTATATCACCGATAGAGGACAAGTCTTTCAATCCAGGATAATTTGAAACATGGAGCCTTGAGGATTATAATCACGATAGAGGACAAGTCTTTCAATCCAGGGTAATATCCAAACTTAACAGACTCTGCAATGTTGACCACCGATGACGACGACGTACCACCTTCAAACTAATGGTTCTGACCGAGAGGTTCTTGATCAAATAATGAACCAAGCCGAAGAATCCGATCTCTAGCTCGTGTACGAACACTGGGATCTCAACAGAAAGACCGTCGATTTCTGACGTTAAACATCGAGCAGTAGAGTATAGACCAGGAAATTAGTATAGATTTTTTACGCAAGTTCGCAAAGTGGGCTTATCGGTTAAGCTCCTCAAAAGGTATTTTGGCCCTTATCACGTGTTAATGCAATATCTGCACGCTATATATGAAGATCAACGTTTCGACCCATCTTCAAAAAGACGAAAATCTAGAGATGTCATTCATGTCGTTCGAATGAAACCATACTATGACCCGGCCACCCAGAAAATTTCTGTGAATAATAGCACAACAACACACGATGAAGACGAGTCGCCTGAAACGAGCATTCCGAGCAAAATTCGAATTCTCCTAAAAAACAGCAGGCAGAGTATACCGGGCCGATAACTCGTTCCAGAACGAAAGAACGGAAGTCGCAATTTAACAGCGAAACGCTGTTCTTCTAGATGAGGGGTAATGCCACATTCCGAAATTAACTACAAGTAGCAGCACGCTCAAATGGTTAAAGCACTGGACTGCTGACCGACAGATCGTCGGTTCGAATCCAATCAGAACCTTCTCTTTTAATTTCCTTCTAATATGTTACCTGTCTCGAAATTTCTTAAGTTGTATGTAAGACACTTCCCTCAGGCTGTCGAACAACCTCTCTTGTATTCTTTGTAAATATGAAGATAACTTTCCCTCTTTATAGCTTCTCATAAATGTTAACCAACTAAATATCAGTATTGGAGTTTATGTGTTTACGTAAATAAAATGATTAGTCCCATCAACTAGACTGTTTGACTGGATGTGATGACCGAATACAACTTTTCAACACCGCCTGCCATAATATCTCCCTCTAAATCTGAAGTATGTATGTATGTATGTATGTATGTATGTATGTATGTATATGTATGTATGTATGTATGTATATGTATGTATATATATATATATATATATATATATATATATATATATATACTATAGCGAAACTCGTGCGTAGCTGTCATGGCACAGGAGTAAGGTGTTTGGCTGTGGTTATGAAGGTGATGAGTTCGAGCCCCGCTGGATGCAAGTTGCTTTTCTTCAAATTTCCTTTGTTATCATTTCTCGTTTTATTTAGAATGTTCTAATATGCTAATTTATTGTATTCTAATTTATTATATGCTAATTCTAGTTTCTACCGTTCCAGAAAATTCGGTGACTGTACATAAGTCGAGCTAGCGTTCAGTTCAGGTTGAATCAAGATCTCTAGTGCAGCTCTCGCATTGATTTCCTGTGATATAAATTCGAATCTACGCGACATTTGTGGTGGAGGCGCCGAGTATTACGATAGGTACGACGGAAGATCTACGCAGAAGTCAACGGTTACAAGGACTCTCGCCTGAGTTGGCTTGTTACCAGATCCTAGAAGAGGTCCGAGGAAAAATGCCTGAGGGAAACGGGACCGAGCCAAAGCTTCCAAACGATGCCAGCCCTGCTCCATTCAGCATCGCACAAGTGCCGTTCCTTACATACCAGTTACCCCGAAATCCGTGCCTCTTCACCGGAGATGACCTACAGAATGCCAGCAGGTGACATAAAGAATTTCAACGAATCGCCACCTATAACCGTTGGGATGAACAGATGTGCCTAGCGAATGTCATCTTCTATCTTGCCGGAACGGCCCGACAATGGTTTGATAACAATGAGCACACTTTTACTAATTAGGCCACGTTTAAGCAATCCCTAGACAATACTTTCTGCCGAACAGACGATATGCGGCGCCTAGCTGAAAGGCTGTTGTTCTCACGTGCGTAACATACTGGGGAGACATCTGAGTCGTACATCCAAGATGTGCTTGCTCTGTGCCAAAAAGCTAATCCCGACATGCCAGAAGACGAAAAAGTGGCTCTCTCATGAAAGGGATTTCAGAGGATTTATACCAGATTCCTGTTGGTTCAGGACTATAACACCGTCGATGCGTTTGTAAAACGCTGTCGTCAGATAGAAAGCCTTCGAAGAAGACGTATCGTCCGCCCAGTATTCCAGAGGCTACCTAATGTCCCTACAGCGTCGGCCGTACCGGAAGTAGGAGACATAGGATCGTTGGTACGTGCAATGTCAGGGAAGAACTGCAAAAAATCTTCCCCGAAGCTCAATGTTACACGAGTGAAGAACCAAGTACACCAACTGATGTCGCATCTGTGGTCCGGGAGAAAGTAATGGAAGCCCTAGCACCGCCCACAAGTCAAAGGAAGACGCATCACCAATTCGCACCCCTCAGCTCCAATTAGGCTTCAGCAAATGCGTGAAGCTAGGGTCAACAGTGTTCCAGAGCGCAAAACGGACCTGTGGAGAACTTCTAATAATGTACCCCTATGCTATCACTGTGGACGTCCAGGACACGTGCTGAGGTATTGTAGGGAAAGACGACGGGTATTTGCAAAAGCAAAAGCCGCTAGAACATCCAACCCCCCGACAGAACATGGACCCTACTAGATATGGAGCCTTTTCTCAACGTGATATGGACGCTGACTCTTTATACAGCTTGGACGACAATAATGTGCACCCCACATCTTCCAGTTTTAGAAGCGGTTCCCCCTACCCTCGCCGCTTCTTCAGCCGCCGACAGTCGCAATCTCCTGTACGCCGCTCTAGCCAATCGCCCCGCCGACTCAGGGAGGAAAATTAACTCCAGCGACCTGTTCAGGAGGTGAGGCCGCAGATGAAGAAATCCTCCGACGTATACTACCACCAAGTTAAATAGGAACACCACCTATGTCACAGTAAACGGGTAATGTGTGCAAGCCCTCGTTGATTCAGGTGCTGATTATTCTGTCATATCTGAAGAATTACGCAGAAAATTGAATGCGCCTATGTTTACTGAGAGAGGACCTATATTGAGAACTGCATGCGGGAAACCTGTAGTTGCCTCCGGACGCTGTGTATTAAGAATCAACTTAAATGAGACTACAAAACCGTTTGAATTTCTTGTTTTCCCGCAGTGTAGCCACCAAATGATACTTAAATGGACTTTTTTCGCGCCACTGATGCCGTCAAAGATTGTGGAAACGAAAAGCTTCAACTTGCCGAAATCTTCCAGAAAACGTGGAGTCAAGTAATTCAGATTGCTCCTTGTTTGCCACAACAGATTACGTAATTGGAGCAAAGTCAGCAAGGCAAATGTGCGCTATAAATCCAGTCATTAGGGAAGCATATAAAGCTCTAATTATTGGCAACAAACTTCTAATGTGTGAAAGAGAGCTATCTATACCAGCTTCAATTATTAATGTTGAGAAGGGCTGCTGTAATCTATAGGTAACGAATTTCTCTCGACGACCTCAGTTGATACCAAAGGGATGAATATAGCCAGCTTAATCACCATAGCCGACGACGCCATTTGTTCTCTGAAGGATAGAGATCGAGAAGGTTCCAGGGAACACAAGTCCAGAGAAAGATTAACTCGGGACAAATTAAAAGAAATTGTAGATACTCAGTTGACTTCTGTTGAAGAAGGCGGGTTATTAAATCTGCTGGAAGAATGTAGTGACATTTTCGATGTAAATAGAACATCGAGGAAGCCCAGGTGCAATACTGTGAAGCGCAAAATCCACACAGGGGACACCTCCCCAATCAAACAAAGACCCTATCGTATTTCAGCCACTGAGAGACGTGCGATTGAAGACGAAGTACAAAGGATGCTAAAAGAAGACGTGATACAACCATCAAACAGTCCTTGGTCGTCTCCAGTCGTGCTTGTAAAAAAGAAGAATGGCGAGTGGCGTTTTTGCGTGGATTACAGAAAATTGAATAAGGTCACTAAGAAGGACGTCTACCCGCTACCACGCATCGATGACGCATTGGACTCTCTAGCACGTGCGAAAATTTTCTCAATTATGGATTTAAAATCGGGCTACTGGCAAATAGAGGTTGATGAGAAAGACAAAGAAAAGACAGCCTTCGTAACATCAGATGGTCTTTATGAATTTAAAGTCATGCCGTTTGGGTTATGCAACGCTCCAGCTACCTTTGAGCGAATGATGGACACGGTACTACGGAGTCTCAAGTGGAATATCTGTCTTTGCTATCTAGATGATATCATTGTCTATGCGCCGAATTTCTCAGAACACCAAGTACGTTTGAGAAAAGTTTTTAAATGCATCCAAGAGGCGGGACTGACGCTTAATTTTAACAAATGCTTATTCGGCAAGAAGAAACTGACGATATTGGGACACCTGGTTGATCAACATGGGATATATCCCGATCCGCAAAAGACAGCTGCTGTGGCAAATTTCCCTGTTCCGGAAAATATCACCGACGTCCGAAGTTTCTGGGCTTGTGCTCGTATTACCGACGATTTATTAGACACTTCGCTGATATTGCCAAGCCCCTACAGGAATTATTGAAGAAAGATGCAAAATTTTCGTGGAGCACCGCACAAAATGAATTCGTTTTCATGACTCAAAAATTACTGACAAGGTGTCCCTGTTTTGAGATATTTCCTCCCAAACGCGGAAACGAAAATACATGCAGACGCTAGCGGCTATAGCCTCGGTGCCGTGCCAGTACGGGTCCAAAATGGTAAGGAAAGACCAATAGCCTATGCTTCCAGGTTCATGTCACCAAGTGAATAAACTATTCCACGACCGAAAAAGAGTGTCTTGCTGTCATCGGGCGATTAGTAAATTTAGACCCTATCTGTTTGGAAAACCCTTCACCATCGTAACAGATCACCACTCTTTGTGCTGGCTCGCCAACATCAAGGATCCCTCGGGGAGACTTGCACGATGGGCTTTGAGGCTGCAGGAATACGACGCTGCCATCGTGCACAAGAGTGGTCGGAAACATTCCGATACTGATTGCCTATCAAGAAAGCCTCTTTTCGAAGCAGTAGCCGAGAACGGTGATGAAATCCCCTTCTTTGCGTCCATCACATATTACAGGAAAGAACAGCTAAAAGATGATCGGTTGAAGTCCATAATTAAAACCCTGAAGAGGAGTGATGGATTCCAAAATTAGCAAATGAGAAACGGTGTGCTATACAAGAAAAACTATGATCCGATGGGACGACAATGGCTCATGGTGATACCTAAACAACTCCGCCGCGATGTCTTAAAGAGCCTCCACGACGCTCCAACCGCCGGTCATCTCGGATTTGCCAAGACGTACGATCGAATACGCCGAAAATACTATTGGCCAGGACTGTATGGAAGCACGCGTAGATATGTGTCTCACTGTCGAGAATGCCAAAGACGAAAATCTCCACCTCAACTTCCACCAGGGCAACTTCATCCAATAAAACCCCCTGATGAACCATTTGCCAAACTTGGAATAGATCTCCTCGGACGCTTTCCAGCTACTCGAAATGGGAAGAAGTGGATCATTGTTTGCACCGATTACCTGACGAGATTCACAGTTACAAAAGCATTACCAACTGCTGAGGCCACAGAAATCGCTAAATTTATAGTCGAAGAAATCATACTAAAGCACGAGCTCCCAGGGAAATGATAAGTGATCGGGGACGCTCTTTCTTATCCAACCTTGTTAAAGACATCAATGAATTATGCCAGATGTCTCATCTTCTAACGACCGCCTACCACCCACAAACCAATGGTCTCATAGAAAGGTTTAACAAAACATTGGCAGACATGCTGTCGATGTACGTAGACGCTGAAAAAAGAAATTGGGATAGTATCCTACCCTTCGTGACTTTCGCTTACAATTCAGCAAAACAAGATACCACCGGATTCAGCCCATTCTTTCTCGTCCATGGTAGAGATGTCCGACTCCTCTTGAAGTAATTTTTTCCACACAACACGGAGAACCAAGACGATAGTTATGAACAACAATTGATCACCCAGAGCTGAGGAAGCTAGACCAGTTGCTAAAATCCATATCCTCGACGCTCAAGCAACTGACAAACACGCTATATGACGAGAGGACATCGACCAGTCAGCTACAGTGTAGGAGACTTAGTATGGGTCTTTACTCCGGTACGAAAAGTTGGACTGTCTGGAAAAGCTCTTAAGACGTTATTTAGGACCATATCGAATAACACGACGCCTATCTGATGTAACCTACGAAGTGGAAAGTATAGAACGGGATAGAAGACGGGCGAGATACAAAAGTCCACGTCCTGAGATTAAAACCTGACTCTGAGCCAAAGGAACAATTAGATGACGTGGGTGCACATGGCCCTTCCAGGAGACCTGTTACCAGAAGCCAAACAAATTGCAGCGGGACGCTGCTTCTCTTAAGGAGGGGGAAATGTAGCGAAACTCGTGCGTAGCTGTCGTGGCACAGGAGTAAGGTGTTTGGCTGAGGTTATGAAGGTGATGAGTTCGAGCCCCTCTGGATGCAAGTTGCTTTTCTTCAAATTTCCTTTGTTATCATTTCTCGTTTTATTTAGAATGTTCTAATATGCTAACTTATTGTATTCTAATTTATTATATGCTAATTTATTATATGCTAATTCTAGTTTCTACCATTCCAGAAAATTCTGTGACTGTATATAAGTCGAGCTAGCGTTCAGTTCAGGTTGAATAAAGATCTCTAGTGCAGCTCTCGCATTGATTTCCTGTGATATAAATTCGAATCTACGCGACAATAAATAAATAAATAAATAAATAAATAAATAAATAAATATATATATATATATATATATATATATATATATATATATATATATATATATATATATATATATATATTGTACCCTCGCCCTCGTACAATATATATATACACTCAAGAGCCAAAACATTATGACCCCCTGTCAATAACGAGTTGGCCCACCTTTGGCGCGCAACACAGCTTCAACCCGCCTTGGCATGGATGCCACAAGTCCTTGGTAGATGGCCGGAGACAGATTGTACCAGATGTTTAAGCAACGGTCACGCAAATCCGAGATATTGCGAATTGGTGGTCTTTGAACTCTGAGCTGCCGTCCCATGACATCCCAAATGTGTTCTATCGGATTGAGATCCGGTGAGTTAGCGGCCAGGACATTAACTGGAATTCAGCATCATGTTCCTGAACCACTCCAACACAATTTTAGCCTTGTGACACGGGGCGTTGTCCTGTTGGAACATTCCATTTCCAGCTGGAAAAACAGAGGCCATGTAAGGGTGCAACTGGTCAGCGATGATGTTCAGATACCCTGTAGCATTCATGGTCTGCTCTACCACAACCATGGGTCCCAGAGATGCCCAAGAGAACGTCCCCCAAACCATAATACCGCCACCACCGGCCTGTGTATGACCTACTGTACATTGAGGGAGCCACAGTTCGCCTGGAAGCACGGCGTATCCTGACACGGTTCATCGGCGTGATGAATGACAAACCGTGATTCATCTGACCAGGCAACCTCTCCCCACTGATCCATGGACCAGTCGCGATGTTCCCGGGCCCAGCGCAGGAGCATGTGACGATGACGCTTGGTCAGCAAAGGCACACGAGTGGGACGTTGCTGCGTAGCCCCCATATCCAACAGTGTCCGATGAAAATTGTGCTGCGATACTATTCTACTTGGCCCTGCATGTATTGGGCTGTCAGCTGAGCCACTGTCTGGCTCCGGTTTTTACTTCACCATGCGAGACAGTCTCCGACGACCTTTTTCTTTGATAGCGTGTGGACGTCCACACCATGTCGTCTACTGCTGGTTTCACCGTCATTCATCACTTTGCATAAGTACTAACAACTGTAGGCCGCTAACAACCACGACTCGTGCATTTCGGAAATACTGTTCCGAAGCCCTTCGAGGCATTACAATCTGCCCTCTATCAAAGTCGCTTAGATCCGCAGCCTTTCCCATCACACACAGAAGTAAGTGAAAGAATGATTCTTCAGACTCTCCAGCAGCAGTTAAATACCACTTCCACCTGATCACGTTGCCTTCCACGTCATCCAGGCGAATTCATTGCAAAATGTAGGGGTGGTCATAATGTTTTGGCTCTTGAGTGTATGTATGTGTGTACATATCTATATCTATCTATATATATAATATATATATATATATATTGTCAGTGTATGTGTGTGTGTGAGTTAGTTATAATTATTACAATGAGAATAATAATTAATGTTATTAGTCTTTTAGAAGAAATCTTAGAAAGAGATATTTTTTATGGTTAAGAGGATATGCTTTAATATCATTTTGATGTCCCCAAGAATATTCCTTAAACTATCAAACTGTAGTAATACATATCCATATTGTTGTATAGTGAAGCCTCTCCATTGTATACAAAAGTGGTTGTTGTGAAGGATCCACAATTTGGACATTTTGACTCCTTCCAACGTATAGCCATTTTGTTCTTCCAACACGATTACGGGCATAAAACGGCCATATTGGACTGCACCAATTTTCCAAGAACATCGCAACCCCCTGGCATCCCTCAAGACGGGGGAAAGAAATTCCAGGAAATTCAACGGTCTTCCAATTTTCTGGAAATAAGCGTACCACGTGGGTCAACCATGGAATGTCAGAGCTCCTGCCCTCGAATAAAAAACTCGAAGAGGCAATAAATTTACGTGAATAAACTACCCTGGGGAGGGGTTCTAATGAAGAATGTAGGAAGCCCCGAGTGGGGAGGAAACACGACGTTCGGATGGGAGAGCGAGAGAGCTTTTTTTTTGAGGTAGCGAGTGCGAAGATCCTGGAAGAAAAGACGCCCCCTTTAAAATGCGAGATACCCGTCTTCAACCGCCAGCGCCGAATCCGTTGCATCCGCCAGTGAAGAGCCACATGCATTTCTACCCGATGCCTAAAGCCTCCTCCTGTAGAAATGCCTCAACGATGCCATGCTCTGCTGTTTCATCAAAACTCCCCAGGTTGGTCATAAATTCCCCTTTTAAATAGTGCTCATGCCTTTTGAGAGATTACGAGACTTTTATTTCACTCGACCCGTAATGGTTATGCCGCAGAAAGCGGATGAAGTATGCCCTAATTCGGTTAAAAATATGTATAGCCAAGATCTTAAATATAATATGTAAACCCGACCTTTTCTTGTAAAATATTGTATAATAAATGTTGTTATTTTATTTATAAACGCATAGTTCCCTTTGGAGTTCACCTCCCTATATTTACACAACGCAAAGGGGTATCTCTGGTACCCCTCATAACATATATTGGTGCCGTGACCAGGATTTCCCTGGGTATGTTATAATATTTTTACTTTAGTCCAAAACCTGGGCATACTAAAAAAAAAAATTTTTTTTTTGTGCATCTTGGCAAAAGCTTTTAATGTCGTGCAAGGTTCTTATGGTTCATATATATATCTGTAAAGTGTTATGCATACATTTTTTTAAATTTCTCTCTTTTCTTTCCCTTGTACCTGCCATGCCTACATGTTGTGTGAACAAATTGTATTGAAATGTTAGAGTTTATGTGTTCGCGGCTAGTATATATATAATTCTAGTATAATGATTTTTACTTTATTTTGATTATTATATGTTTCGCATGTATATGTTAAAACAAAAATTGTTTAAAAGGGTTTGTCTTGAAGCACAATAGAATTATCTCGGATTACCTTTCCTTACTTTATTGTATTATGGCGACGCCTTCCGATTCAGTTGTTAGCGGGAAAACTCCCGGCTTTACGCATTTAGTGTTCACGTTCGATGGTGCCTCAGAATCAGACTGCAATTCGTTTTTTATGTAATTCGAGGCCTTAGCAACTTTTGTTCAGTGGTCGCCAGTAGGAGAAATTGCTATATTTAAATCCCGGTTGAGGGGCAAGATAATAATAGTGTATAATGGTAACGAATAATGAGTGAATAAGAGAAAATAATGAATAACAAAATAGAGATAGTAATAAATTTAGGGGCAGTACGGGAATAATGCGCGAATTTTTACTTGTTCAGTAGGCAAAATAGCCACTTTTAAAATGGTGTTCTAGTAAGATGGAGAAGGATGAAATCCACACTTTCCCATCGGAATTCCACTTTACCCTTAAAACGGGGAACGCGACTTTGATCGCGGGGAATAGGAAGAATGACCCAAAATAAGGGGGGAGTGAAAAAAGTTAATGTCGTTGGATCCTGAGAACACACTAAATATTCGAGGTTCCCTCGCCCCGTTCTCGACAGAAGAAAATGGGAGGGGGAGTTTCACAGCAACTTGCTGGACCCCCGGCTAAACAATTGCCCCACAGAGAGAGTGAAAAAGTTAGTCTCGCTAATTCCCCCAACGCTAGGTTTAAGGCGAAAATGTACGTGAGGTCGCGGATATTTGTATTATGCTCTCCAACGGGGTGTCAAACAAAGCGAAATTCGAAAGCCGTATTGCGAACTGAGATGCAGAGTCTAGCCATTTATCAAAACCGCAAGCGAACCGCTGCCGGAAGAAAATTGCAAAAATCAGGCGAATGGGAAATAGACGCTCAATACTTCTGCTAAGCTATTAAACTTTCTTTACTCGCGCAGAATTTAAAACTTTTTACTTAAAATGTTTTTGGTTCAGTGATATCAGTAAGTCATGGACAGAACTCTTTGGGAATGGCCGCCTAAGGTTTTCTGCCCATTTGCCAATTTACAAGGGAAAACTCGGTTTAAGGGGTTTTATCGTTTTCTCCAGGGGTCTGATCAACTATCTTGTGTCAACGATAGGCTTTTGAAAACTAAGGTGTACCGAGTAAATATTTTTTTTTTCTCTCCTTTCGGTTAAGTTTTATTTTGGCAAAAAGAAGTTTTTTTTTTTCTCTCTCTTAACTCTTCGTCTTCTGTTATATTGCTATGAGATATCTATATAATTTTTTTTTAGGAAACTTAGCAGACTTTAGAATTTTCGTCGTGGGTTCATTTGTGCGCATAGTTTAAATTCAATTTGACGATGTTTCAGTGTACAAATCTGATGATAGAGCAAAATTTGGTCAATTTCGTTGGGGAATGAATAAATAAACAAACAAAAAAAAAGAAAACAAAAAAAAAGGAAAATTTAAAATTTTAAAAAAAATATATATATTATTAAAAGATTAGCGTGTATTGTGTTTTATTATTGTGTTTTATTATTATTATTATCATTATTAGTACTATTATTATTGAATGCATGGATAGCACATTATATGTTTCACACAAATGGCAGCGCAAGGAAAAGAGAACATTTTTACCCTTTCCGCGAGTTAAACACATAATGGCGATTATGCACATTTGCCAACGTTTTTGAAAATTTCATCTTCGCTGTACGATTTTAGCGTAGAGATATCTATTTCTGTAAGATAACCTTTTCTTTACATTTTAATCTCTGATCACATGTGTTGATCGAGCCACTATTTTGTTATTATTTGTTTTACAGGGTATGCATACCATTTTCTATGATGTTAGTTAATGTTGGTCAGAGTTAATGTAAGCTTAAAGAAAACTTTATAAATTTTGAATTTTTTTTTTAAATCAGTAAGACTTGCAGCACTATAAGGGGAGATTTTGACCTCCTGAACTTTTACACGTGATGTCATTCATGATTTTTTTTTACTGCCATTGTGACTTTTGTGCAGTTGGAGTCTATTTTGCTGAAGCGAATGGAGCCAATCCGTTCTTCAACCCCTACAGACTGTGGCGTGCCAGCACGCCTAGAAAAGGGGGGGAGTGATTGTTGTGAAGGATCCACAATTTGGACATTTTGAACTCCTTTCAACGTTATAGCCATTTTGTTCTTCCAACACGATTACGGGGCATAAAACGGCCATATTGGAACTGCACCAATTTTCCAAGAAACATCGCACCCCCTGCATCCCTCAAGACGGGGGAAAGAAATTCCAGGAAATTCAACGGTCTTCCAATTTTCTTGGAAATAAGCGTACCACGTGGGTCAACCATGGGAATGTCAGAGCATCCTGCCCTCGAATAAAAAACTCGAAGAGGCAATAAATTTACGTGAATAACTAACCTGGGGAGGGGTTATAATGAAGAATGTAGGAGCCCCGAGTGTGGGAGAAAACGACGTTCGGAGGGAGAGCGAGAGAGCTTTTTTTTGAGGTAGCGAGCTGCGAAGAGACCCTGGGAAGAAAAGACGCCCCCGTAAAATGGCGAGATACCCGTCTTCAACCGCCAGCGCCGAATCCTGTTGCATCCGCCAGTGAAGAGCCACATGAATTTCTACCCGATGCCTAAAGCCTCCTCCTGTAGAAATGCCTCAACGATGCCATGCTCTGCTGTTTCATCAAAACTCCCCAGGTTGGTCATAAATTCCCCTTTTAAATAGTGCTCATGCCTTTTGAGAGATTACGAGACTTTTATTTCACTCGACCCGTAATGGTTATGCCGCAGGAAGCGGATGAAGTATGCCCTAATTCGGTTAAAAATATGTATAGCCAAGATCTTAAATATAATATGTAAACCCGACCTTTTCTTGTAAAATATTGTATAATAAATGTTGTTATTTTTATTTATAAACGCATAGTTCCCTTTGGAGTTCACCTCCCTATATTTACACAACGCAAAGGGGTATCTCTGGTACCCCTCATAACAGTGGTAATCTAAAATCAGTAAGTTATTCATACAGATCAGGAATAATCGAAAAAAATCAAAGTTGACCTTATATTTAGATGAAGTACAATATTAATTTTAATGGCATTAAGAAGCAATGAAAAAAAATCAAAATAAACTTACAGCTTTCCATTTGAAGAGAGCAGGTTTGTGTATCATGTGGATAACTGGCAAAATTCATTGCACAGGAGAGGGTGAGGGTGAGCCTACACAGATTTGAGAGAAAAAGAGAAAGGAAGCATTCGGCGTAAATTATATTAAAATTGGAGAAGAAAAAAATAATAGTTAGAGGAACCAGAAATTATAGCATATATTTTGCATAGCATTTTTCTGTTAAAACTAACTCCTTTGGGTGATGATATTCAAAGCACAATTAAACGGCAGAGAATTCTGTTCTACTATTGGTTCTAACAAGGTGCAATCTGGAAAACGAAAATCATGATGATAAATGCCTCTAAAATCCTCAAGTATTATAGTGAATTTCAGATGCTTTTATCTTCGCTCTATGTTCTACCATGTTATTATCCAACATGGATGAGCAACAAAACTTAATGTAAACTTAAACAATCGTAATTCAAAATTAGTAGAAAATACTGCCTATAACAAATGAGTTATTTATATTCTAAAAAGGGAAAACTCTACACAAGTGAGTAAAATTTAGGAAGAATTTTAAGCATTTGCAATTGACTTACAGATGTTGTCACTTTATGAAGCCCTCATTTTAGCTATTTTAAATTCTTTGATTAAAATATGTGTTTTACTTTAACAATAGATGACTGAATAGGAATTTCATCCCTATATAAAATAACAGACATCTCTTCTCATGAAAAGGGCAACTTACTTGAACATTTATATAAAAAGCGAACACTTACTTGACCATGTAAAGTATGTCTTTGTTGTGATACAGCCAAACGTAATGATTGGGAATCGTCATAGTTTGGAACGTAACTGCTTTGGCATTCTTGAAGTACGAATCAGGTCTCCACATATTCTGCAACCATTGGACTTCTAGCAATCGATATTCAGATGTCATATTTTCAGGTAATCGTAAACGGTGATCTTTCCACGTTTGAGCAAAAAATATATCGGCTGCATATGTCTAGAAATTAGCAATACAAAATACTAATTACTGTGTTTACTTAACCCCTATTATTATTATTATTTTATTTTAGAAAAAATCTTAGCAAAATATTAAGTAACCACTTAAAACAACGCTATTTCAAGTGGTCTTCATGATAAATGGTAACATTAGAAATATAGTAGAAATACTTAATGTTGGATTAAAATAAGGTGCACGCGCAATTAAGGTGATCCTCAAACTCGTGACTTACAAGGGGTTGAAATTGCTTTCTGGGACTGTTTGGGCTGTGTGGGTGTGTGAGGAGGAGGGGGGTCACCATCGTTAACTTTAGTTGCAATTATTTAATAAGGCTATCCCCGCGTAGGTTTTCAGCATAATTCTTTCCATTATGGCAAACACTGTATTACTTCTTCTAAAAGCGATTACAGTGGCTTTTACCACATGAAAGCAAGTCAATCGAGGTTCCTCGCGAGTTAATACACTCTTAGACACACACACACACACACACCAAAAAAAACAAGAAGGGGTAATGCAAATTAGACACAAATTGATATGCATACAGATTTCGACGGAAAATGCAAAATTTTAAAGTTTGGCGGCCAATAAATGAACATGTGACATTGCAGCGCATCTTAACTGTGCAACTGGCGGGATATTAAAGAGGAGAAATTTCGATTCAAGGTCTTAAATTCTTCGCGAATTTCATTCAGTGTACTCAGGTAGACAGTAACTATGCCTCGCATACAGGTGTGCGAACAATATGTGCAGATGTCAGCATTTGAGAGAGGACGTGTAGTTGGGCTCAAAGAAGCGGGTTGGTCTAATCGGAGAATCGCAAGACATTTGAATAGGAGCGATGCCACTATTTGACGATGTTGGCAGGGATGGGTGAACCATGGCCGAACACAGTGTCAAGAAGGAAACGGTCGGCCTAGAGAAACGACAGAACGTGCGGACCAAGCAATCGTCAGAGCGGCTCTTACAGCTCCAGATTCATCATTATCACCGATCGTACGTGCAACTGGTGCTTCAGTGACCGCAAGGACAATTTATACGTGGCTCAGAGAAAGGGGGCTAAGATCACGGCGCCTCTTGCGCCGACTACCATTGACCTCTGTACACCGACAAGCCCGTTTGCAGTGGTGTCGGGCACATTCGACCTGGAATGTCACTGACTGAAGTAGAATTGTCTTCAGTGATGAGTCCTGATTCGAATTAAGCCCCGATAACCACCGAATACATGTCTGTAGACGCCCCGAACAGCGGTGGGATACCAACCTGACTGTTTTCCGCCATACGGACCGACAACCAGGAGAGATTGTCTGGGGTGCCATTTCATTTCATAGCAGGACCCGTTTGGTTGTAATCCGCGGCACCCTAACAGCACAACGGTACGTCGATGGTATTCTACGCCCCGTTGTGTTGTCCTTCATATCAAGCCATCGTGGGCTTACATTTCAGCAAGATAATGCCCGCCCGCACACGGCGAGAGTTTCTACTGCTTGTCTTCGTGCTTGCCCAACGCTACCTTGGCCAGCAAGGTCACCGGATCTCTCCCCCCATTGAGCACCTTTGGGGCATTATGGACAGGGACCTCCAACCAGCTCGGGATTTTGACGATCTAACGCGCCAATTGGACAGAATTTGGCACGATATCCCGCAGGAGGACATCCGCCATCTCTATCAATTAGTGCCAAGCCAAATAACTGCTTGCATAAGGGCCAGAGGTGGACCAACAAGTTATTGACTTTTTCACTTTGTGAAGTTCTTTCTCTTGAATAAATCACTCAATTTTTCTCAACTTGTAACCTTTTTCCCTGTACCTTTACATCACACCTAACGATTTTCTACCCATTCGGATAACTCGGTCTTGGTCTTTTTTTTTTTTTCTTGTCTAAGAGTGTACTCCGTATTCTAAAGAAATATTAAAAACCTGTTATGTTTACACATATTAAGCCTTTTATATTATTTTAACTATCATTTCAGCAGGGCCTTTAATATTTTTTCAAATTAACTCCACCGTGGACCTTTTTACCACTTCATATTGAAACAAAGGCGAGAAACCTACAGAATGTTGATGATGACTTGAAGTTGTCATTAGCAAACACTCGGCCACGAATTTTGAAGCTGGTTGCCCAAACGAAAGTAGAACCATAGTTTTAAAAATTAGGTTAATTATGTACCAGGTTAAAGTTATGTTTTGAAAAACCTATTTTTTAAACTGGTTTTTTCAGGGTCGCGGGTAACTTTAAGAAACGGGGCTCACAGCACAAAAATGGTTAGGAAATAACATCTTACAATGAAGGGCCAGGGGGTGGCAAAATGGCTAGGGTGCTGGCATTCGGTTCAGATCCTGTGGGTTTGAGTCCCACTGTTGGCATGGATGTTTGTAGCCATTCGGAATCGTCTTTAAACTGTAGGTCTCGGTCAAATTAGCTCTCGTGTAGCAAAAAATTGAAACGCTCATAAATTCCTTTTGTGAACGAAATTTTTAACATTAATCCTGTTGCAAGGTGCAGAAAAGTTCAGGCTATCTGAAAATACCATTTTTATTTGATTATCAGCATTTATGTAGCTGTAAATGGTAGACAAATTTTCTTCATAGGCTAACAATGAGATGAGCGAATCCAATAGGGTTAGTACACAGCAGCCTTAACGTGCCTATAGCCAGCCTAGACACGAAGGAATTTCATGGCGTTCGTCGGGATTCGAACCGAGCAATCCCTGTTCCGAGCTCGACGCGCAACCAATAGTCTACATCGGGTACATCCCAAATATATTTCCAAAATATACATTCTTTATAACTATTGATTGTGTGGCAACATGCTTCATATCAATTTACATGAACAAATCCACAAAAAAATATTATAAACGAGATGGCACAAATATATAAATTAGGCTTCAACGTAAAAATGATTTAAAAATTCTAAAATAACTACGTTACCATTGAGCCTTCGTTTATTGAATCTAGACCCATGACTGTAACATGAAAGAAAACTTTCGTAGGTTTACCTGAAACAAGAAAACTTCTCTCAATTACACGAGGAAAGGATACACGTAGTTCTTGATAAGAGTAAAATTAGATGCAAAAGTTACTTTCTATCATAATTTACAAAGCATGTTTTGGCCCTAATATTTTCCCATTTTTTTTTTCGTAATATATCTTTTTATTCCACAACTGTAATTCAATAATAAAAGTCAGTTTTAGCATGAAAATATTTATATTCAAGAAAATATGTATTAGAAATATTACTCTCCATTATTTAAATTTAAACCATTTTTGAGAATACTTGAAGGAATAAAATCTGATATTGGACTGAATACTAATATCTCATATTGAACAGTTAAACTGGGAAAAAAAATAAATAAAAATATATATATATATATATATATATATATATATATATATATATATATATATATATATATATATATCGTTAACAAAGTTCGCTAAAACATCCCTCTAAAACTACCTCTTACTGAAAATTCAAATTGCTTCATACGTATGAAATCTCCCTTCAGTGGACTTCCCCGTTAGAAGTAAGAAAGTAATGGCTTCTGACTGTTTTTGGGAAAATAAAGGACAATATAGAGTGGAAATACGTATTCAACATTAGCAAATCCAAAGTATCTAATTGAATGATTTTACTGCTAACTTGAAATGTACCATTTTATTTAATAGTTAAAATTAGAGTAGCAACTATGGAAATGACGAACGATAATTTTTCTCTCTCGTCTCGTCAAATTAAGTTGGAAATTTTAACATTCAGGTGAATATATTATACAGGGTGTAATGACTCACGTATAGGGATGTGACATCGATGTCAACCCCCCCCCCCCCCCCCAACGACTAACCGAAGTAACATTAATGTTAAAGGTTACTAAACCAGTTTTAAAAAATGGATTTTCTAAAACATCGATGTTTAAAAACATCGATGGTTTTTGGATGATGTTTTATTAGCATCGATGATTTAATATTGAATATCCATGTTTCAAAACATCGATGTTTTGTTATCGATGTCGCATCCCTACTCCCGTACAATAGCGAATATTTTGTGGATGGAAATTCCGGGAATACCAACCAACGCGCGGTTTGTGCACATAATTGATTTAGACGGCTGGAGACAGACAGTCAGTCTTGGCGACATAAAGACTTGAAATGCTACCGACAGCTCGCGGAACAGTTCGTCAGCTACAAAAAGGAAGTTGCCGATCGGAGGCGTCTAGTCGTCTGGGAACGTAACTGAATTAAGAAAGGCGACGTTTTCCAGACATTTCGAGAACGTTCAGCAGTGGTATATAAAGTCGCCGAACGCAGATTCGCTTCTGAGATTCAGAGACGAAGTTAGTCAGGGTGACGCTGAAGCCGGACACAAGGAGATATTACCGGGCCTAGAAAAACTTGAAATGAGCGCAGCGACAACTCAAGTCTGGCCTTCCTCGTCGATGCCGTGAACCCACGAATTTAATCTTTTTATATATATTGTAAATATCCTGTGTTTACTCGAGAAATGCAATTAAAGGATTAAATGCAAAAAGGCTGGCAGTCGTTTATTTAAGGCAAAGTCCTTACAAGGGTTTCATAAAGCTTCCTTTTTAAAATGTTTTCAAAATTCTCTGAAAATGTTTCAGGTAAATTTAGTTAGGTAATATCATATTGAAATTTACTTTACCATCTTTCTTCGGCGGTTTCATTTTGTCATACATTCTGGAGTCCTCTGGCAGAATATCTGTGAAGCTTAAACCTCCTTGGCTGGCACAATGGATTCTGAAAAAAAAAATCAGAAATTAAATATATATTAGACTATTTGTATCATTTTATGAAATAATGGTTTAACTTCAACCTGCTTAAAAATATTTCTTTGTAAATTTAAGCTGAATTTAACGTGACAGACATAATCCTTTAGATAATGAGATGCATCGGTAATTAGCTACTTGGTGGGCTATCCCAAAGTCTTTTACAGTAAAGAAAATCTGATATATATAATGCATACATTTTAACATCGTAGTAAGATGTTGTAAAATAGAACAGGTGTACATAAAATAAAATTTCACGAAGACAATACTTTCTAGGCAGTATCCCCTCCAAAATTTAAAGCTCAGTAACTGCATAAAACCATTACCATGCTCCTAGTCTACAACGTCGCTAGACATGAACTTGACCCAGGATCACATAGTGGTGTATGACACAAAAGATACAAAATGTATGAAAAACCTGAGAGGATTTTTAAAATTAATAAAATGCTTGAAAAAAAATCAGTTCTTCTGACCAATTCTTCTGATGAGATTAGATTATCAGTACGTTTTAATGTATCAGATACACGAGAATTTCTCAAACACCGTTTCCTTAAGCAATGCGATACACATCAGAATTAAAGAATAATAAACAGTGTGGAATTTTTTATTTCAGACACATTCATTAACTCAAAGTTATTTACTTCCAGACATTATTCGGCGTTTAAAAACGAAAAAAAAAATTTTTTTTCCTGCTTACTATAACACAACCAGGAATGTTACAATGCACTCATTCATAATTTTACCTTTCAATCAAAATGAATCATACCCAGGGCAGGAATCGAACTCCCTATTTTCGGCATCCGGGGTCATCTTCAAACCAATGAACTACAATGCCACATGCCGTTGATCAACCTTATTAAATTATCTAAATTATTTTCCCGGAGAGAAAGAGAACCTGAGTGTTAATTTTTAAACTAGCGTAAATGATGACAAGAATGTTTGTTAGTTATTTGTTTTCGTGACTTACAGATAGAAATACATGAATAAGTAGCTTTTATGATACGGTTATTAAATGGATTGCTTTGTATACTACAGAACACAAATCAATCCGAATAATGACTTCTTAATCATCAAATGACATTTAAGACCTAGTTCCATCATCCCATCTTTTACTTCAGACATAGCATATGACATTTCGTACTTAACAGTAAAAATCAACACTATGAAAATCTTTCAAATGAAGATTTCAGCTATTAGAAAATAATTACAAGTTTTCAATTACAGTGCATTTAAAGCTCTTGTCGACTTCTTCCTACATTATATAAATCCAAATTATGGGCTCCGTCAGTGAATACAGTCGAACCCAGCTATAGCGAACCCGGTATATAACGAACTCACGGATATAACGAACGAAAATTTTGGTCCCGCCATTTTCCTATTGTACGTATTTTAATTAGTAGAGGAGAAGGTGGGATTATGGACCCTGCATTTACTATGGACCCCCTTAATATCTAACCTATGCGCAGTTGCAGCCGCTTATTATAGCTGTGATCTAGAGCCCCTAGGTGGCTGCAATGGATAGTCAAGGTCATTGACCCCAGTTCACTCGCGAACGATGTCCTGTGGCCAATTGTTTGTTTTTCGAGTTTTCAAACTTATTCTGAGGAAAGTAAAAGTGAATATTTTACATATCTACTACTATGTTTTGTTAAAACTGATTCCTGTGCCTTATTCTACATGACATGAAGTTCCTTTTCAGCTTGTTCGAAATTAAATTCGATGTAACTCATAATGTGAAAAACGAGTTTGTTTCCAAGATGGCGTTGTTTGAAATATGGATCCCATGGGTGCTGGTATTTTGAACCCGGGTCCATATTACCAACAACCTGTTTCGATAATGTAATAATAATGTTTCCGTGAGAAAATGCAATTCCACAGATGATTTCATTGTGATACATTTTAATTTTATGTTTTGTAAACCTTTTCGGTTATTCTAGAAGCTAAGAATGCAAGTTGAGAAGAAATCTCCCGCTAGCAAGAACGCTGTAGTGCGCAGAAGAAGTTGGGATAGGGTGAAGATGGTTGAGGCTATCCAGAAGCTAAGATGCGGAGAAATGGGACTAAAGGAGGCTGCCAGAGTGTTTGGTGTACAAAGAATAACTTTGAGACTATTGGCTTCACAAGTGAATAAGCCAGCAGCAGATTTGGTTATACAAAAACTAGGGTTTGGTTTTGGTTGGGAACGCTACGGTCAACTTTTGTTATACATGGGCTAATTAGACCGAGACCTACAGTTTAACGCCGATTCCGAACAGGGATGCTACAAACATCCATGCCATCAGTGGGACTCGAACCTACAGGATCTAAACCAAATGCCATTGCCCCAGCCATTCGGTCATCGCCTGGCACAAAAACTAGGGAGGAAGCCTGTTTTACCAGATTACACCGAAAAAGAGTTAGTGGCCTATTTGCTAGAGATGGAGTCAGTATTTTATGGTCTCACTCGACAAGATGTGAGAAAATTGGCGTTTCAATTGGCTGAACGCAATAATATCTCCCACACTTTCATAAACGAAGCAGCAGGGAGAGACTTACTAAACCACTCGTCAGACAAATTTCGATTAGAAAACCTACAGAGACGTCATATGCACATGCAGAAGGATTCACATGTGAGCAGGTGGCTGGTTTATTGTTATTTGCTGGAAGGCTTGTGTTCTGGGAATCATTTCCAGAAACTTCAATGTAGATGAGACTTAAGTGTGGTTTAAGTGTGGTTCAATCAAAAGTTTCCCAAGTCATCGGGTTGAAGAGAAAACGTCAGATGAGAGCTCTGACTACAGCTGAACGTGGTTCTCTGGTAACTGTTTTTTGCTGCATGACAGCTGTGGGAACATATTTTCCACTAATGATGATATTTCCTCGTAAAATCTTAACGGATCAGCTTATGAATGGAGCCCCATCCGGAGCAATTGGAAGAGCTCATCCCTCTGGGTGGATACAAGCCCATTTGTTTACAGAGATGGCCCAGACCAGCAAGAAGCATCGTGCATCTTCTGTGAAGCTGCATTCAAAGATAACACAAGAGGAGAACTTTGGATTCGTTGTGGGATGAGTCTACACTGAACTCATTCTGTGTGCACCGGAGTCGAAGCTGAGTTTATTTAATATTGAGTTAAGTTATTTTATATCGATAATATTTGATGATCCAGCTGTTTAATAATATATTATCTTTCTTTCACTTTTTCATTTGAAAACTTTTTCTTTTTGTTTCCAGCTGTTTAATAAATAGATAAATGATTTTTTTGGTAAAAAAGGTGGGGGTCCATATTACCCTTCACTTTGGGTCACCTGCAAGTTTTGACTTTTTTCACTTATGTGATTGTATATATATTAAAATTTGATTTAATGGCAAATCCACTTAAGGATGTTTAGATGATGAGTTATGGAAGAGGTTAGAGCCCAAAATATAAAAATCAGTCTTTGGTATGACCACAGTGAGCCAAAAACAAAAGGAGGGTCCATAATTCCACCTTCTCCTTTATTGTGACAGTTTAATTTCATCGATTTTAGTCAATTTAATTCATTAATGATCATTTTAATAGATTTTATCATTTTTTAATACACCATTATTGAATACACATTGCAACTCATGAGTTATACATTTTGTGAACTCTAGTATTTTACTTAACGGTTCGGATATAGCGAACCACCGGATAAAGGGAACAAAACCTTTGGTCCCTTGAAGATCGTTGTAACGTGGTTCGACTGTGCTTGTCACAAAAGTCACCCAAAACGATGGCTTACAAAAATTACAATAAATTTTATCGAAAACTCTGACCAAAGAATAGGCCTTAAAAAAATTTAAAGATAAGGAAATATATACTTACTCCTTGAAGAAAGAAAGCACAAGTACTGCCAGCCAAGTGAGACATGCAAATACACATTGGGGACGGATATTCCGCATGTAGGACTGAACCGTTTTCTGTCACGTATTTTGGTTTAATGATAGAGGCATGGAATTATTCAATACAAACTTCCGTATTCCGTGAACCACCATTTAGAATAAAACTTTTTCCAAGTCGTCAAGGCTGTCATCAACTAAAATAAGAGAGAGAGAAAATCAAAACTTTAAAAAATCATGCAGATATTGTGTCATATTATAACAACTTTATTAATAAACTGTCTAAAGAATTAATAAGTTGCCAATTTTCATATTGAACAGGCAATTCAAAAGTCCCGACAATATTCGAGAGCTTCCAAAATTAGGAGCCAAACGGAGAGTTGTAATATTTTTTCATGTATATCATGACACGTCACATTTACGAATGTTTTAATGTTAAGGATAAAGTTATGGGCAAATTTTTAAGAATTATAAATAAAAACTTCACTATCAACATTAAAAGCAAATATTCAAATAACGTATACATGTATGTAGTGCTAATTTCAGTATTCTTATACGTGCGGTTTACAGAAATAATTTTTTTTGCGTAACAATTTTAGTTTTAATTTGATTTGTAGCCTTAATCCTAGGTGTGTTACTACTGCAATCCCGGAAAAATTATCTCTTTTAAAAACCACTAATCGACTGGTAACTGATAAATTAAAATTGTTTGATAAGTGTTTCATAAAATGCACGATCTTTAACACCTATGGATAAAAAATAATATGACTTCTTAGAATAAAACCATTATAAATTTAACGAGAAAAAAAGAATACGAATCAAACTCTGCTCATTGTCACATAAATATCCTTAACAGTCAGAAATTTTTACCTCTAATTAAAAAATATTTGATACAGTACCGGTTGTTTTAACTTCAAATAGAGTCAATCAAATGAAAGAATCAAATAAGTTTAGAACTAGCTTTTAACAATTATATATTTAATATTCAGCTGGGTTTAATGGGAGATATTAGGCCTCATGTTCGAGTTTAAATATTTTTCTTGCTGATACTTCATAAATATTAACGTTTTTCGAAAATACGAAACTTTTAGAATAATAAAAGACTTTTCGTAGATGAACTTGCAACCTGTTTAAAACTCTTCATATTATAATTTAGGAAAATAGACCTGGTGTCTCAACGCTAAGAGCAATTCGTACAATAAACTATATAAAATTAACAGAACAGCAGAAATTTGTACGTAGATTACAGACATACTAAAACCAAATTTTTGTGACATACAAATTTTATCAGCGTGAACAAGATACACATATCGCAGCTCCATAAATACAGCTGACCTCAGAGGGCATGTCTTATTTCAGATATTGAAATCTCCAGTGAAATGAATTATTATCATTGTTCAGTAAGATCTGATTATGGCAGAAAGACGGCCTATGATGATTTTTTTTCCCTAAGGGTTAGAATCATCGAACGATGTGATTAGGACTGTCACATACAGAAGATTCTCGCACAAAATATGCCACAAAATGCAATTTCCAGAATGAGAAAGTTCTGAAATACTGAAGATGTTAGACGACTACTTAGAATAAGGTTCTCAGAGTTACCAACGTCATCAGAAGAACTAGTTTCTTGAACTAACAGCAAACATCGTAGGATTGATGTCTGCAAAGTAAGTCGCTGAAAAGTTGCAGCAACTAGTGGAGTAACTGCTTCCAGACAAATTGGTTACAGGATGTTCAGGAAACTAGTCTTATGTCAGAAGTCCAACAGTTTTGAGTCCCGTTTCCTTCTTCCAACTAGCATTCTCACTTAGGGGGTCAGGAGTATCCAAAATAAACTTAGCACAAGTGGGACTATGATCTCATCCGTGCATTTTCACAGTATTTTACAATACATATAGTTCTTGTTACTTCTTAATTTTTTTTTTGTCATAAATTTTTGTTATAAATTTATTTTTGTTATAAATTATTTTTGTTCTAATTATGCTTTTATTCGACGTGCAAACTGAATTGGTTGACACTCTAATTTTGAAGAAAAGAAAAATATTCTTTCTCTATGACTTTAATAAAGAGGATTTTCCTGCTATAGAGAAAAGCCCAATGTGGAAGCAAGAAGTATTCACTAGAGCGTTTATTAGCCATAAATCCAAACAGCAAAACCCAGAATGCTTCTTAAGTTTAATGAATGCATATTATCTGTGCTTCTATTAATGTAAATATATGTTAGATTGTATGTGTGCATAACCCATCTTTTTCCTGGGAATTTCATTGTTGTACCGTAAGAAAAATCAGATCCTTGTCCGTTAAGTCGAGAGTATATTGTTATTTAAATACATCACAGAGATTATGTAAATCAGGAATTATTATGCTCGATTTCTTCTGGGTGCATATATTTTTGTGAGAGAGAGAGAAAGAGGGGGTATGTGAGTGTGTGTGTGTGTGTGTGTTACTATACACTAAAGTGCCAGAAAAACTGGGATACTTGTCTAATAATACCTGATAGTTGCGTTTCTGGATGGTAGAACTGCAGAAACGTACTGGGCATGAGGAAAACTGGAGACATGATTACCAATGCCTTCTGGAAAGAGGTCCCCAATTCAATAATATTCCTAGATGGTGGAAATCTGCTTTAAGTGGAACATTGCATTAACATAACGCTCACCTGCCAAAAAAGTTGTAGACGTATGAGGGGAACTAATTCGTGCGAGCTCAAACACCTCTCATACCATTAATGAGGGATTACCAGCCTGTACAGTCCTGTGTTAACATGCTGTATTCACTGATTTATGGCGTCTTCTTCTCACGGAGACCGTTCCATGTAGCCCGAATCAGTTGGAAACCAGACTCGTCATATAAGGCCGTCTGCACACGGAGCAACTCAAAAGAAACTGATAACTGACTCCAATCACAACCAGTCCGTGATGAGTCGTAACCTATGTACTGCAGACTCCCTTCAGCAAGATGACCTGAGACCGGGTTTAAGGGTTCTGCCTCGGGAGGCGATTCTCAAAATGAGGCGGTCGGGGATAACCAACACCCCAGTATCATTTCCAGTGGAAAGTATTTATCGCTCTTTAGGCATTAAGAAAATTATGAAGGTTTTAACTATTTAGGCTTTAAGAAAACCATCACATGTTTTGATTTCCAGTTTCCTGTAATCAACGTATTTTGGCGACTTTTTACCCTGCATCGTATTACTTACTATTTCTCGAAGTAATGTAAGGGAGTTTCAGAAAACCTCAATTAAATTTAGAGTCATGTTTATTTTTATAAATACTGGATCATACAAAAATTTATTATTTATAGATACATATTTCAGGGTATTTGGGTTTTTGAAACTGTTATTTTTTTCTTTCGCCAAAGGAGAGCGATCTTTTTTCGGTAATTTTGTTTTCATTTAAGGGGTCTCAGGAGTATTAATTTTTTACTGAAGATGCAATTTAGCATCATGTCACATTTAGTTTATTTCTCATTCCCTATAAAACATAAATACATGAAATTTTTGCCACTGAAAGTTTAATATATGTTCTATGTAGAATAATTATTTCAATGCTCTACAACTGTTATTTTAATTAATTTTTAATTTTTAATTTTGATGAAAATTTTAAAATTGTGTTTTACCTTGCATCCATTGCGCGCAAGACTGTAGCAAAACTATTGGTTCTAGAGTCCCAAAAAATATTGATAATGATGTAAAAACTAATGTATATTTAACGTATACTCCATTTTAAGCAATTAAAAACTTAAATTTTTTTAATTAAAATTACAAAACTTGAAAAAATTGCATTTTTTTATTGAAAACATGTTAATTTTAACTAATTAATGATATTTAAAAAAACTAAATTTGAAGGTATACATTATTCCTTGCATTCAAAATGAACGTATTTACCAAGCTTTTATAGAAATTGCTTTATCAGTTTCTCGACAAATGCGGCTTTCGGTGCTGAGGGTGCTCGGATCGAATCCGGTGTTGCGCCACTGAAAATGCCTCCGTTTATGTCATCCCTTCATAGAGGGTGATGCTGGTCCGCCTATATGGCACCCCCATAATAAAATGGCCAGCAATAGCTTATTGCAATTATTATTGATTATTACGACTTCAATGTACACTACTCTTTAGCATATTTTACCTTAGGTCGTGTCTTAAATACATCGTAACAAGATAAATTATTGTTCTCATTAAGTGGTCAGAAGTAATTTCACTGATTTTGTTTGGTTTTCTTTTCGCAAGTCCTACTGTTTGGTTGTGTTTCTTATACTAATAGATTGCAGCGTGAGTATTATTTAATACTAATTGTTCTTAAAGCAGAAAATCAAAGTAGTTTAGATAATTAATATTTCATACAGTTGTTACAATGAGTTCACATACCTATAAAAAAGAGATAGATAATGCAATTTGGTCCGATAGTGATGTTGGTCAGTAAGAGTTTACATTAAAAAATCCATTTCAGTGAAGCTAATGTATATAAAATATGGACTGGATTTTTCCACTTGTTTTATTTTTTTATAATATATTATTTTTGAAAGCGGTATAAGTCCATTTGGAGCTAAAAAAATCGTTTATTTTTTAAAATAATTTTCACAATTATTATTTCATAGTAAAATTTAAAAGGTGTATAGTGTTAAAACATCACTCGAATTGATAAACGTTTGTTAAGTATTTTTAAATTCATTCATATACAACCTTTAAATATCTCGATACATGAAAAAAATTGGACTTATACCACTTTCAAAAATAACAGCTCATATGTTAAAGCCATTTCAGTTTAGACATATTTTTAATTCTCCAGATCAAATAGGTTCAGCTGGCAAGGTCGGCCCTGCCCTTTAAACTGTGTCTACCCTAATGACCTTTTCTAATGAAATTCACAATTAAACTTTATCAACACTATAAAAACGTTTTCCACTTTTCCGCCAATTTGAATAAGGAAAATTTTCTTCAAACTTTAATTTCCCCCTCTTTGAAATATTTTCTCATAACTTGGTTTTGTTAGCTATATTTTTGGCCAGTTTAAAAGTTAATAAAAACGGGAAAAGATGTTTTTGCTTGGTTGCAAATTATACCTTGGAAAATAGACTGTCAGAAATCAGGCATTTAACGATTTCAGATTATACAGCACAATACGGCAGTTAAATTCCAAAAGGTATAATAGTTCCAATAGGTTAAAATTTCCTTTCAATTGTAACCTGCAGATGTGTATTTCTCCCCATTTGTTTCTTGTAAACACTGCTTTTCTTAGAACTAAACCATTCCCAATCGGCAGAAAAACACCTGTTCGACTCTTCATTGGACAAAATGCCGATATTTGGCGAAAAGTGGGGATGTTTGGTGACAATCCCTTCCTCTCTCGTTGACCCTTCGCTTTAACGTTCCACCCCTCAACAAAAAAGAACTCTCCCGAGTGACCAGTTTCACGGGGATCTTCTCTACAGAGGTAACCAGTAATTGAATGGAGCCACGCACCCACGGCGCAACTGGTACAAACCCGTCCGATGGATTTGTAACCATTTGCACAGTGTGCGTGGCTCCATTCAATTACATAGGTACGACTCATCACGGACTGGTTTGTGATTGGAGTCAGTTATCAGTTTCTTTTGAGTTGCCTCCATGTGCAGACGGCCTAAGGCTAACTTCATTTGCCGTCTTCGAACATGTTCATGTGGTGGTGCACCTGATCCATACGAGAAGCAAAGATTTGTGTCGCGAGGAAAGCAATAGCACTAGGATTTATCGAAATTATTCTATTCAAATTACACACTTGAAACGGTCGATCGTAAAAATCTAAAATTTGCCTGCATATCCGAAATTTTATGACCAATCTCATGAGCATCAGCAATCAACCTCGTTGAAATTGCTTAAATCTGATCACTTGCCATGATCACTGCGGAATAGGACGGAAAATAACATGGCGTTTAGAGTATTAATCGGGTTCTGAACAAAATATGTCCGTTTAGAAGGGTGGACATCGAATAAGGATGGCCGTCTAGAGAAGTTTCAACAGTATGTGTGTGTATATATATTATATATATATATATATATATATTATATACTTATTTGGAATTATCTTAAACAAATGAAAATAAAATTTTATACATTTAACTTTTTATATACACAACAAAACACAACTGACCGCGAATAAATCAAATTTCTAAAAATATATTTCATGCATAAGTACATATTTTTCGTGAAAATATTCAAGTTTTTCGAAAGGGAAAGCCCAATTGATGAAAGAGAAATTAAAGCTTGCCAAGCTACTTTACTCATCACTTTATAACAATAAAAAAAGGTGTCTGATGAAAGCCTGCTAGTGTCTGATTAAACACATTCAAACGTAATTTATTTCATCCGTGGTTAAATGGGCTCGCTCTCAGGGAAGAACACGTCGATTGCTGAAGAAGGGGTGGGGGGTGGGGGCTGCATGAAAGGAATAAAAAGCTGACATCGCAGAAAATCGAGAGGTTCGTAGTTGCGTTGGATCGCGATAATGCACGATTTTTGCCAACATTTTTAAGCTATTGTAGTGTCAGGATTTACTCACGCACAAAGCTCCCTCTAAGGAAGTGTTATTTCTGTCATTATATCTAAAACTGAAGACAAATTTTCACATTCTAATGAACAAATCAAAGTGTATCTATCTTATGATTATGATTTTAGGGATGCCTGTACAAGTGAGATGTGTGTTCAGATGTGAGCTTCGGGATTGTTTTCAAGGTTCGAGCTCAGCTGTTTTGAGTAACCTGAACCTTAATAGGCCCTGTGTCCAAGTAGTTCGTATTTATTGAAAAATATTTTAAAAAATCTTAATCAATGCAGAGAAACTCCTAAATACACATATATAGTATATTGATTCGTTTACCTTTCACAAAAAGTAACGTTGAAGAATATGTTTTGAATCTGAATCTATTCTACGTTCTGAATTCTTAGTGCGAAGCTTCATTCAATCTAACTTTGGTTATATTTTAGACTGATTTCAATGGAAACGAAATGTTTATGTGAGTTCAGGGGATTCAACAAATCTAAACTCCTGTGTGTGTGCGAATGTGCTTGAGCCCAAATGAGTCACTTTTTTTCTACGTGTTAAGGTTTCGTTGACGCATTGCAGTCATTTGATTGCAAGAGAACAATCATTCTGGGACCCCAACAATAGCTAGCTTTCCTAAATCAACTAATATTGTACACATTTCAACGACCTCTCCAGGGGTATAATTAATATTTTTCTGATCTGGGTATGACGCACGGTGCGTCAACCTGATAATATTTTCCCAACATTTTTTCAGTCGTTCGACTGATTCCCTTTCCTCATATTTTTTTAACATGCTTAAAAAGGCCGTGGGTCTCTGGCAGTAACCTTCTTTTGCCTATGGCATAAGTGGAAAACAATAATGCTAACTTTATGCTGAAAATGGCGAAATTTTTCCTTCTTTGTCTTTCTTTGCTTCCCCGAAACCGAACATCTGCAACAAGCATAGCTGTGAAAGCTACACAACTGAGATGCGTTTGTCCTCTGAAGTTCTAACCCAGGGGTATCCCAACCTTTTGGCTTGCCCAGGCCGCATATAAATTTATAATAGTTAGTTTATATAATAAAAAGGCTTCCTGTACTTTTCATCATATCATAAAAAGGAAGGAGCAATATAAACTGACCTTAGTGTTGATATTTGACCTTGTTTTTGTGAAACTAATACTTCAATGTCTGGGTCGATGGAAGTGGTTGCAATTCTTGGTGAGTCCTTAGGGTCTCATCAAACATTTTTAATCAATTTTACTTTTCGAGTGCTTCATCTTTGAAAATAGTCGTTCACAAAGGTAGCTAATGCCAAAAAGCTCTGACTTGAATAGGGTGATGGTGAAGGTAGAATATTTTTCTCTGAGAAGATAGATCCATAAAGCTTATGGTCTTGTAGGGCCACATTGTTAGTTGTGAAGGGCCACATGCGGCCCGCGGATTGGACACGCCTGGTTCTAAAACAGCAGTGTCATTTAGTTAAAATTCTATTCAACATTTTTTAGTGTTAATTTCAGCTCTCTTACAGGTAATGGGCCTAGAGCAAAACGTATGCTTTAAAGCTAAGAGAAGAATAATGTTTAGTTAATAATATAAACATTGGTTTCAGAATCTAGTGGCCGTTACTGCAGAAGAAACAGTTAACAATGAATGAGTGAAACTAAGGAAATACTTCTGCTTATTTTAAAAACTCTGATAGTCATTGATAAGTAGATACTTCTTATTCGAGATGAGCGAACATCCACGGGATGGATAGTTGATTTGGCCTCTACAGCCATCTTTGGTACTTCTACAGGAGTTTCAGAGAATGCTTATATATGATTAAATCAAATAAATTAATATTTCTGGCTAGAAAATTACCTGAGATGACGTTTATAACCTTTTTTAAGTATGATATTTGTGAAATGATGGAATTAATTGAATTCAGAATGCACAAATCTTTAAAAGCAGCTTTAAAGAAGCTGGGGCGAATGTAGAATTTTCACTTAAACGCTCCCACTACAAACTAAAAGGAGGCACAGGGGGAAATGGTAAATTACTTAGGACAAAAATAGCAACGATATTGCATTGCAAAATCAGTTATTTAGTACATATGCCCACGAAACCTAAGTTTTAGAAATGCTATTAAAGCAAAAAAAAAAAAAAAAACGAATCAGTTTTTAAAGAATTATTACAACGTAATGTAGCAATGCAGGGAAAAATTGTTGTTCAAAATTAAATCAGACAGGGACGAATACAGTCTGACATACATAGCAAATGCAACATCAACAAAATCAAAATGTCCAATTTAGAGTTAAACTGTAGAGTAAAAGAAAGTGATATTAAAACAAAGTAGAAGCATATGATCTACTTCTGAACAGCACCAGCTCTTGTTAATATTGACTGTAAAGTAAAATTCTTCTATATACTATGCAAAATCAGTAAACTGATTAGGTGATCGCTGATGCTAATAACATAAATGTTCGTATCAATTATATTTTCATTAGTTTTTTAACAAGTGAGGTAGTGAGGGAGATAGAGTGGGGGAGAGAGACAGAGAGGGAGCAAAAAGTAAATAGAATAAAGTAAAATAGAGAGTAATAAGTAGTACATTGAAGTTGCTCTCATGTGCAGCGTCGGCGATTGGCAACTTTAAAGATGCGAGAGACACAGCATAAACAATAAAATAGTCAAACGATTATGATACGAAGAAATCCAATGTAAGAAATATAGTGAAATGGCAATTTATCGAAAATACAGTAACCACCGCTTATAGTGATCAGTGGTTATAAGAATCAACCGTTTATAAGAATCAATATCGCAAAAAACAAATGTATTATTTCCATGTTAAAATTTTCGCTTAAAGAATCAATCCACCGGTTTTAAGAATCAGTTTATACTCTTCGCTTTCCTTTCATTTTCCAAAAAAGCCACTTAAAACCGTCAAAAGGCACGAAGTTCTTTCTTTAAAAAAAAAAAAAATTGATAAGATGGGATGGAATATAGTCATATAATTCATCCCTTTCTTTGTTAGACATAACATAATAGTTTCCTCTTAAACGCTTTAGCACAACACTGTCCTATTAGCTTGACCCGGGGGCAGCTTTACCCGACCGGGTCCGATTTCACTTTTCTTCACTGACAAACAAAAGTAGGGACTCTTTTTTCCACCTCCCAGGATCCTGGTTGTGGCTTCCCGGACCCTGGAAACACATAAATCTTCGGCGAAGTTTCCACTATCACTTAGGCAAACGTGACATTAGTAGATTAAGCACGTTATCAAACCGTGAAACGTAAGCTAGAAGGTGAATCTTCGTCTGAGACTATTAATATGAAAGAGGTTATAAACAGCCTACTGAAAACTTCATTGCGTCAAACTACCAAAGAAAACTTTTTCTTGCACCCTTCCCTGTAGTTAAAATGTTAAAACAGTTAAGCAGGTATATTGTAACAAATATTGAATTGTTTTCTTCTCTTACTATAATCATGTGTATTTAATTATAGGTATAGAAATTAAGTTGTATTTTTAAAATTATAAAAAATAATTTTAATAAAAGATAATTAACGTAAATTAAAGAGTATTTTATGGTAATTATCTCATGTATATATAGGTGTGTGTGTGCTTGTCCAAAAACCTAAATTTCGGCTATAAGAATCAACCGCTTATAAGAATCAAAAACAGTAATAACAAACCTGATTCTTATAAGCGGAAATCACTGTATATTGTATTCACAAAACTAAATTACATAAAATTCTTGTGTTTTAAATGTTCTATTTGACATCCCTTATTCTGAACTATCTTTCGACACCGAAATTTCCAGGATAATAATGCCTTTTGAAGTGTCAGAAGAGGTATTCTATCCCATTCCTCCTGAACAGCTTTCCAGAGTCCTGTAAGGGTTTTGGGACGACGTTTGGATAATGCAGATTTTAAAAGTCCGAAAGCACAAAATCCATAGGTGATACATCGGGAGATTTAGTAGGGATATCAGTGAAGGGTATGGCTTTCATACCAGTTTTTTGTTCCATTTCTTTTAGGAAATTTACAGTGGATTTTGATGTGTGACTGCTAGCTTTGTCCTGATGGAGTCTCACAGATTGATGGCACTGTGGGTAAAGCGATGGTATTTCATTCAGAAAAATTGGCGATAAAATATGTTCCTGATAGTATTTGGAGTTAATCTTGACATTTTTTCCACTCTCTTTATTTTTAACTTGCCATTATAAGAAAAACCAGCAACAATCATGATCCCCTTAGAAAAACTTTCTTTCGATTCTTTGAATCATGTACTTAAATTTTTTTCTCCCCTTTTATGATAATAAATGGCTCTTTTTTTGTTGCAATCATTTAAATACATCCATGATTCATCTATTGTGACAATTGTTTTCCATTTTTCTTTGGATAAGTGTTTCTCATATAGAATTCTGCAGCGTGTCCTGCGTTCAGCGATATGATTTGGAAGAAGACGATGCACATTGCGTTTTTTCGCTTTCTTAAGATTTAAATCAACGTTTATCATTTTGTTTACAGTGGACACCGAGCATTTTAATGATTTGCAACTGTCCTTTGACTAGGGGGATTTTCTTTTAACATTAAACAACGTACCTTTGCAATAGTCGAAGATGTCCGTTTTTTCCTTGGATACTTGTTTGGAATTTTTGTCCCACTTGAGGCTCCAATTTGACGTTTTTTTTCCTTTCTTGTTGGCGATATTACCTATCGACGCTTTAGGTATCACAAAACCATGACTCTCACATCGTTTTTGGATAACGGAGTATGCATATTTCTCTTCGGAAAGAGCATAAATGTAGCCTTCGAACCATTGCTTTGTTAAAAACGCCATTTTGAATAAAAACAAAACTTTCATGCCGCAGACGATAATTTTGACTTTTAAAAACATAGTACAATTGCAATTATTTCTTTTGCAGCAAACGATTTTTTATTACCGCTTACCAAAATCGTCTAAAAAATGTGCGAACAGCCTCTGTATTTATTCATTGCAACAATTTATTCCATAAAACTTTCAGTAAATCAGCCACATATTCATTTAAATATACTAGTCGTTTCTTTGCCTTCAATTTACTCCCTGGCTTTTCATACTCGAACATACTAATTTAAATTAGAGCTTCTTTAAAACTTTGAAAATCCAATTTTAATGGGCGTCTGCTCTTGATATCCATCTAGTGTCAGTTATTCTTTTTATTCGTTGATATTGAATGTGTGTCACATTATTTTTAGCATATTCTGTCGCCAAGTAGGCGATGAGAAATATACACATAAATTTTGAACCAAAGTCAAAATAAGAAGTCAAAATAATTCAATGCGCCAGAACACAATTCCGCAACACAATTTCCAATTAAATTTAAGGTTGGTTAGCGCTTTGCACATAGTTGGCTGTATCAATATGATGTTTTATTCTAGCTTGGAAACCGTTGTAGAATATATAGTATAAGGAATATCAATTGATTCTAACATCCCATTGCTATTAATTGTAAGTAATACATGATTTTTTATTTGTTTTAAATATCACATAAGGTATTGAACTTGTGTATGACAAATTTATTACGTCTATTATATGCTACAACAATTAAATATTCAAACCAATTAACATGACTCCCCGTGGCCAGACATGTACAATAACTTCTGAATAACACTCAGTACGCAATAATATTGCCTTAATCAAAACGTCTTTTAAAAAGCATGTAAATTTTTAATTTTAAAAAAGTGTGGTTTCTATTATTTTTAAGTAATGAAAACTAAAAATTAAGCTGAGCCACCAATATTAACCATTCTAAAAAGCAAAGTACTATCTAATAAATTAAAAGTACGCAGTTTTGATATTTTTTTCTTACAAACTTCAAACCTTTTCTACAAGAGTTCCAAAATTTTACTCATAAATTGGACTTTCAAGTACTTCATATGTACATCAATTCCCGAATCTTGATGAAATATTATTACAACCTGTACATTAAAAAAAGGCAGCAATATTTTTACACTCTTCGAATTTAAAATAGTACCCCAAAAAAATGAATAAGCTTATGAGGCTCTTGACATAGTTTAGTGATGCAATCGTTCAGCGTATATCTAGCTAGACAGGAAAGAGTCGAGAATTCAATTTCAGGTGAAATTGCATTTTAAGCAAAGAAAAATGAATAAATGTAGTGAAGCGTAGTTGATTGGTTTCTATACAGGCACACTAAAAATTCAAATGATTACGAAACGGGGTTAGTCATTTCCGGTCAGTGGCGGATGAAGCATTTGGAGGCCCCAAAGCGCAATTTAGATTTGAGTCGCCCTTGTTCCAAATACTATTAATAAATATTATTTATCACTAAAGATAATTTTTCCCGTCGAAAATGAAATTTTATTGGTCAGTTATTAAGTAGAAAAAAACTAATTCTAAGCCATTTGTCGTTCGACGAACGGCAAATTGTCCAGACAAAGATGATATCTTTGCCTAAGTTTCTCAAAATGAGTCCCTTTTTGAAGCTGTTAACTTTCGGAATTCTTACTCCTGTGTGATGATCCGCCAGTGTTCCCGCTCTCTCTTATACTGAGAAAATATGAGGCTAGAAGTGACGATTACGATATACCCCGAGTTGGTATACCCCGACCGATATACCCCTAGGTGACATATCTCGGGCGTCAGCCCGGAGAGAGGGTCTCGGGTTTGCTTGTGTTGCTTGGGATTGTCAGTCAATTGTCATTGTTAAATGTGTCATTTTGGGGAATTAATAATAAAATTTAAGATATAGAGCAACATTTCATTTTTTAATAATCATTGTGCAAAAGTTTTTAACTTGTATATAACAAAAAAGAAATTCTTAACTCATTTGGGTCACATCAGAGCAAGTTTCTTCGGATGTTTCTGAGATGTTGTCAAGAATCAGCAAAGTTGGAAAAAAAAGCTTTTAAAACTACTAGTTCAAATAAAAAGTTTTAAAAGTTTACAATGATAGAGTAAAAAGTAATTGTGTTTGCATACATTTGAAATATTATACTTAAGGCACGTTCTTTCCGATATTATCATTTATTTTTGTTTTATTCAAATACAAGGTGCTCCCATAAAGTAACTGGACAATTTTTTTATAAATAAGAAAAATATTACTCATCTTCAAATAAATTTATCGCCTTCAAAATAATCGCCAAAGTATTCTATAGAAGTTTTCCAACGTTTCTTCAAGTTATCGAAACACAGTTTATAGGCGCTGGAACTAACCGTTTTCAAAAATCGCGTAACATTTGAATTAATAACCGAGACGTTTTCAAATCTCTGTCTTTTCATGGGTTTTGCAGTTTTTGATTACAAAGGACTTATTCACCACGAATTTGTTCCTAAAAATCAAACAATTAATCAGTATTTTTACAGGAGGTACTTTTCGATTAAGAAATAGGATAAGGCAAAGTAGGAAGGAACTGTTTGATTCTGGGCAATGGTTTCTTTTATACGACAATGCTATGCCCCATACAGCAATTTCTGTACACCAAAATCTTGCTAAGTATTTAATTACAGTGATAAATCCCCCACCATATTGTCTCGACTTATCGCCAGCTGATTTTTTCCTAAAGGATAGAGATTTGAAAACGTCTCGGATATTAAATCAAATGTTACGCGCATTTTGCGATCGGTTAGTTCCAACGCCTATAAACAGTGTTTCGATGACTTGAAGAAACGTTGAAAAAATTGTATATACTCCTTTGGTGATTATTTTGAAGGAGAGTAATATTTTTCTTATTTATAAAAAATTGTCCGGTTACTTTATGGGCGCACCTTGTATCATCTGAGAGGGGAATTGAAATTTTATGCAGATGTTCCATCGTCTGATAATGAGTATACATGTAAGTTCAACAAAATTAAATTTTGTATCTTAAAATAAATCAAAATCTTTAAACAAACTCGAAAGGAATTTAGCGATAATGACGGAAAAGTTTGCTATGTTTCAACTGACTAAGGGACAGTGTTTTTCTCACTAGATCACTAGGCCTAATGCTAATTCTATACCAGGTAATTTCATTATAAAAATTCTATGGATGTCTCACAAGGAATTTAGAAGAAAATGCATGGAGACGGAAAAGAAATCTAAAGAAATTTGCAACTGGTTTACGGAAATGTAAAAAAAAATGTTAGCCTGAAACACAAGTCAATATTTTGAAAAATTCTTTGAACAAAAATGCATCATTAGTTCAATTCACACATCAAGAAGTACTGAAAAGAAATAAATGTCCCATTTACCATATTTAATTCCATATGAGAAGAAGTTGAATTCTAGAAAGTGTAGAGAATTGTCTACTGACTGTGTAGATTTGTCGGAATTACATTAACCTCACAATTAGAATAAATTCCTTGAAATAAAAAAAATAGCACATAGGGAAAAGATTTTTCATAACAACCTACCATTTTTATATTACAGAGTTTGTTAAGTGTAAACTCATGATACTGACACTTTCGGCTGATTTTTATTATTATTATTATTTAATTAAAGATCCTTTGAATGGTTTCTGCCTTTCTCAATATTTATTCCAGATCAAGGGATTGTATTGAAAGAAAAGATATATAACTTTAAATGATTTTATATAGTCTAGTTTTTCGTATCTAGGCCAGATATGGGCACATTAAATCCGTAGACCGGAAAGTCCTTCTAAGAGGTCAGAGAGGGTAGGAGAAGATACGACCCCCCCCCCCCCAGATGTCGCCGCTGAGAGTGCTAGGTCAAAATTGAGGTACATAGGGGGTGGCATAGGTTAGGGCATAGGGGGGTGGCAACTAAACATAGGGGGATGGCATTGGTTCACCTATATGGTGCCCCCATTTAAAGAAACCAACAATTCTCGAAGATTATGTGCAAATGTCTACATTGACAAGTGTCCCGCGTTGGAAAACATATGTCCTGGTTGCACTATTTTAATCATAAATTTGCATCTGGTATTTATTTTTTAAGCTCGCAAAAATATCACTTTAGTGCCAAAAAAATAATTACAACCTATTTCTAAGTATAAATATTAAACTCTCTCATCAAGTTCTGCGTGTTACGGTTTTGAGCAGTATACTTCTAGATTTTCCGTTAAAAATGCTCTATCACTTACGGAAGAACCTTTCTTTCTAATAGAACGAAGATACACAATAAAACGGGATCTATGACGAATCAGTCGTAATATATCTCATTTATCTAAAATATCTGATCTTCTGACGGTAGTGTCTTATATATTCAACTAAATTTCTTTAGGATTTCTACACACGGCCATCAGATATACTATAAATTAGAGGCCGTTCTAAAAATGTTACAATGCGACTTTTTCTGAGATTATAACAATCTACCATTTTCTAATTCCCAGTATTTCTTTGCGTTTTCATAACATGAAATTTACAATCTATTAACAAGGCCACGCCTCCTCTCATTTATGAATTCAAGGTTTCTGGTCGAGAAATTAATGCTGAGAGAAAAAAAAATTCAGGTAGCTCTTCTAAGGAAACTACCGCGGGTTATTAACGTAGGATTACTTATCGTTGCTTACCCCTTTTGCATGTATATATGTATGCATTTGTTATGTATATATATATATATATATATATATATATATATATATATATATATACACACACACACTGAAGTGCCACTGAATTAGGGATACCTACCTAGTAACGAGTTGGGCCTCCTCTGGCCTTGATAATGGCTGCCACACGACGAGGCATAGATTCAACAAGTTTCTGGAAACGTTCCACGGTAATGGCTTGCCAAATATTGGCTAAAGCTGTCCATAATTCAGTAAGGTTCTTTGGTGCTGTGTGATGGCCTTTCACGCCTTGTTCCAAAACATCCCAAAGATGATCAATAGGATTTAAGTCTGGGCTTCTAGGTGGCCAATTCATGACAGAGAAGTCAGAGGAATGCTCATCCAACCAGCCAGTAGCCAACCGGGACTTGTGAGAGGTACAGTTGTCTTGGTGGAAACCGTGCGGGTAGATTACCGTGCGGATAACAGAACAGCATAAACGGATGGAGGTGATCACCCAGCAACTCTACGTACCGAATTGCATTGAGGGAGGTTGGTACACGCACCAAAGATCCCAAACTGTGCCACGAAAAACACCCCAGACCATGATTGAGCCACCATGCCCTTGTACAGTTCCAGCCAGGCATGCAGGATCCATGGCTTCATGAGCCTGACGCCATATTCTCAGCCTCCCGTCGGCGTTAAGTAGTCGGAATCGAGACTCATCACTCCATGCTACTCGTTTCCAGTCCTCTACACTCTCTCTGTGCTCTCTTGCCCAGGCAAGACGTGCAGCCCGATGGCGAGTATAGAGCAATGGTACTCTCGTAGGTCGACGGCTCCCGAAACCCATACGGTGAAGCGAGCGTTGCACAGTCCATTTACTGACTGTACGACTGGCACCGTCATTAAACTGGGTGGTAATTTGAGCTAATGTTTGGCTTCGCTGGCTACGTACAATACGCCTGAGCCGTCTATCACCACGCACTGTCAAGGCTAATTGTCCTTTGCAGTTTGCCAGATCGTTAGTTTTTTTTTCCACCATCCATGTATTCTTGGTATACTCTTCACACTGTCGACCTTGAAAATCCTAGCTGTCTGACGATTTCGGAAATTGAATGGCCCATGCATCGCGCACCTACGATTTGTCCGCGATCGAAGGCGTCTAAATTAAGCAGTTTACCCATACTGGTTATCCAACAACTAATTCAGAACAACCACAGTACGCGCTATATATGCAGTTACCACAGCGCCCTCACTTGCGCATACATGATGCGCAGCGCTACACAATGTGCATAGGCTTTGCTATCCCTAATTCAGTGGCACTTCAGTGTATATATATGTACGCATGTATATATATATATATATATATATATATATATATATATATATATATATATATATATATACATACATATATGTATGTCAAAATTTTGATGAATTTTGGTACTTTTCTGTATAACTATTTACTGCTTGTCCAAGCGATACAGACTAGGTTTGGCACGCTGCCAAAATTATAACTCGTGAGGTACGGACGGATGGTTTTAGGGTCTGAAATTTTGCTCTCCAGAGGGCCATTATGGAGGAACGTAATCCTACGTTAAAACAACTTTTAAAGTATGGGTTACCTTCAGCCTTCCACCATACTTCTATTCGTTCCTTTTTCTTGCAAGTTGAGATACCTTGCCATTTACCTGATTATTTTTTAAACAACACGGGCGTTCATAGTAACAAGACCACAACAACAATAATAATAAAGATCACCGAAGATAAAATTCTTCATAATAGTGTTAATATCATCTTCCTGTTTTTGCCTCACATTAACTTCTCTCCTCTGTAATACAAATAACTTCTTTCACACTTCTTTTAAAACATAGTAATAGAAGGGAAAAACCTGCGAGAGCTTAAAATTAAATTTTTTTGGATAGAGACATTAAAAAAACAGAAATTCATAGTCTATATCATCCTTTACAACCCTAAAATTTCTCTCAATGTTTAAAAAGGTAAACCCCTATCCTAAAATTTTAAAGCAGAACTCTGAACTATACAGATATATAGGTATCATTACTGGAAAATAAAATATAATGTTGATACACAGAATAACACCGTAAAAGGGTATGAATTATGCGTTTTTGTAAGGAGCTGAGAGAATAACGAGGGTTTTTATGAAGAGATCTCATACTGCAACTAATAATAAAGCGTATTTAGGAGAAACCTCCACTTTACATTTTCTCCAGAAGCATAAATAAGTAGGGAGAATAGGAAATTTTCTTTCTGTTCCTCTTATATATATAAGTCCTAGTCTACTTCCATTTCCACCCTCCCCTATACCTAAAAAAATCGCAAATGCTTACTCAGATATTTCTTCTTCATTCGAAGATCCTTTCGAGAAAATCGATTGCAACCGATGATTTTCATATCCTCCTTTTCATCTCTCTCAACCTTAACTTTTTACTAAAAAAAAATGCTTCGACATTTCTATGTATAGCTGTTTTCAATTGCTGTTTCAATTATTCATTTTTACAATATTTCAGTTGCTGATCTTGACAACTAAAACAGCTGCATATAAAAATATATGAGTTTTATTTCAAAATTCTTCAATGAAAATTTAGTCCATCATATGACCCTTACTTTCCGAATGCATCCAACAAAATAATAATGCTCATATTAAAGAGAAATGGAACTTTTAGTATTAACCGGCAGGAGAAATTTCTTGAAAAAAAAAATATTTTAACTTTCTAAAATTCTGTACATCTAATTCTGAACAAAACAAATGCAACAGAGTTGTCACAAAAAAGCTTTTAAACAGTAGCTGTTTATTATATTATAGGTACAATATACTCATGTAATATATTACGTACTTAAAACTGTTAATTTTAGAAACAGTATCTTAAGAGAAAAAAAAGTTTTCAAACATGTTACGAGATCTGTCTAACAGACGATAATACTTTTTTTCTAACAAAGGAAAACATAATTCTTTCAAAACATGTTAAGAAAATCGTTATAACATATTGCAAAAGCAAAAAATTATAAGAGTTTTCAACATAAGTATAATTTTTCAAACATTTTTAAGTTATTTTTTTGCAACAATTCTTCTAGGCAGCTCACCTGATCCAAAGAAATGCAACAAGCACTCTAATGAATATTTTAGATACTATTGCATCATACATGTCAAGTTGTAATTTGAATGTCAAATTTTATTTTCAAAGTAGTACATACAGGCCCTGATTTTCCATTAGGCCCAGTAGGCCCGGGCCTAGGGGCCCGAATGTTGGGGGGGGGCAAAAATTTTTATTTTAAAAGAAAAAATTCCCAATTCAATTTTTTTTTCACCTTTTTTAATATCAATTTTTTTTATATATCCTTACAAATTTGATTGATAGGTTCATCATATGTATAGTTATATATATAGTTCATCATATGTACGTTATAGTGTATATAAGGGATTAATAAGGTTTTCTGGTTGCATTGTATTGGTGGTTTAATTGGTGTTTTTGGAAGTTAATATATTGTATTGCTTTTTGTTATTTGATAATGTTCTAGGCTTCTACGCTTCGAATAGCCAATTCTTGGTAAAATGGTACTTTCACAATGATTCATGATTATTTTTTTTTGTATCAATTTTGGAAATTTTACGCCCACGTCAGTGTTAGGGGGGGGGGGCATCCCGAGTTGTGCCTGTAGTCAAGAATTTTCTAAATCGGGCCCTGAGTACGTAGCCCAGTATTTTATGAAAATCCAAAGAGCAAACTTTTCTCCCACGAGAAATGCTCTTGAGATAATATAATTCGGCAACCATTAACACTTACCTCCATTTTAATCACGAATAACTCGTTTCAAGTAAGATTTCTACATTCATTCGGTTATATACAGATATTCCTCGACTTACGTCCGAGATAAGGACCGAGACATTTGTGGTAAGTTGAGTTGGTCGTAAGAAAATTTCAAACAATATTTTTTGTATATGTACATACATATATTTTTTACTTTCATTTATACATACGCAATTTAAAATACATTGCATTTAAACTTAAAACTTAAACTCACGGCGCAACAGTCCGATGTGGACCAGGGCCGGCGGTACCCATCTCCGCTTTCGTAACCGTGGGCTTGGGGTGCCATACAGCATATGTCTCAGTCAGGTGGTCAACCTGACGTGGGACACCCAGAGTTTAATTCCCAAGCATGCTTGGTCCTCATTTTATCGACCCACTGAAGGGATGAAAGGCTAAGTCGACCTTGCCCAGTCACAGGGTTGAACCCTGTACCTGTGGGATGGCAGCTTGACGATTTTAACCACTACGCCACTGGGCTTCACATTGCATTTAGAAGACATAAATTATTCTTCATCATCACTACTTATTATGTTAGTACAATCCATTGGTTCAGAATTTGCGACAGAAGATGCGTTGCAAGTTTTTTAACAAAGTTATCCAAGGTAGTTTGAACAGTTTGAGTCTCCTTTCCCTTTAAATTGTCTGGTGACAAGCTAGAATTTCTGAACAAGACGATTTGCACTTGTGAATCTTTCTTCATTTGGATCCATTGCTTCTAATTGTTGTAGTCTTTTATTAATATAATGAAAAGCTGAAGCCATTTCTGAAGCCAATGAAGGTTTATTTGATTTATCGTGTGGATATCGAAACTATTGCATCATACATTTTTATTATTGCGTCAAAATTTTTTGCAATATTGCACAATATTGTATAATATTTTTTAATAATTACGTAAAACATGTAAGTATGTACTGTACATTCGAGGAACAGTATTTTTGAGAAAAATAATAATTTTTTTTAATTTAAAAATTTCGGTCGTAAGTGCGAGCGGTCGTAAGTCGAGGAATATCTGTATATGCTATAACTTTTAATAAAACTTTTGCACGCCCGAAAAAAGTCATTCCTTTGCTATTTACTCGTACATGAGAACGAATCAGGAACTCCTTTTCTTTTTAATTCGGGTCAAATGTAGTGATTTGCATGAACATACCTCGCTTGGGTGACATAGGATGTGCTTCTGAGAATGTGTTCCGCATATATTTCCATTTTATAGTTTCTGTAATTTCCCTCAGGCGGGTCATAGGTAACGGGCCCGTGGGTTAGAGCATCTCTCAGGTAAGAGTGTCACGCATAATCAAAAAATAAAGGTTCCAAAAATATCAATAGCTTTTTTAATGAGGTTTGGTTATATGAATTCACATCAACAGAAAAGCAAAAGATGGTGAATATTTAGGTAATAGAAATGACATTTATAAATGATATTTGGATGTATAAGCTTTGTTACAGTTTGCCTCTTTTAAACCGCTGTAAAATATAATATCTACGGTAACCATGATCATAAATAATATAGATGTTATAATGGAAGTCAAGAAACGATAAAAATATTAATTAAAAACCTCAAAATATAAATGGATAAACAAACTTTCAAAAAACAGTTTAAATGAAGATATTAATTTAAAGACGCCTGATTTTGAATACATCTGCTTCGATTTTGTAAATGAAGCGAAAATTTTCATACTTTATTCATTTGGAATCAAACATTAATTGGGACACACTTGGAATCAAACCAATAGACTTTTCTTCCCTTCTTTTACAAAATAAGTGTTTTTCTTCTCAATACATTCAATGGATTTTTACACCATATTTGCAGCATAATAAAGAGTAGGCATAGTCTCAGAATTTAGAATCAATTCATTATGCACAAAGCACTAAAGTTGCGAGAAATTATAATCTTAATTTTTTAAAAATCCCGAAGTCACTTCAAAATAAAAATATCTAACATACATTTATTATATATTCTAGCAGTAAGGTTCGACTATTAATATAGATGAAGTTCTTATTCCATATAACCGTAAAATGTTTACTTTCCTTTTATAGCTCCTGAGAAAAATGGGCATAAATTAAGCAACATTAACAAGGAACGAAGAAAGAACTTTCTGGGTTAACACTGCTAAGTTTTTAGGCGGATTTTCACAGGATTTAGACTTCCTGTTTGTAGGACACCATATGTAAAGGATTTACTAATAACTTGGTGTTTAATATTAATTTATTATATATATATATATATATATATATATATATATATATATATATATATATATGAATACAAGCCATGAAAACCAAGTGGTTAGTGCGATGGTTTTAGGTTCTCAGGGTGATCAATTCGAGTTCCGAAAAGCGCGATATAGGCACGTTCAATCTGTAGAACGGAAAGTTCATCCGTTCGTTTTGTAGGGGTGGGAGGGGTACGAGCCCTCTACATATCGCCCCACGGGGTGCGCGATATAAACTGAGGTGACACCAGAGGAGTATGTTGGCTCACCTACACGGTGTTCCCATTACAAGTAACCGACAATTTTGCGCTGTAAAATAGGCTACAGTGAAAAGAGATCCCACCTACCGCATTGGAGGGGGAAAATTATATATATATATATATATATATATATATATATATATATATATATATATATATATATATATATATATATATATATGTATAAATATATATATATATTTATAAATAAATATATATATATATATATATATATATATTTATAAATATATATATAAATAAAATTATATATATATATATACTAGCGGCCCGTCCCGACTTCTTTGTCCGGGTTGAACAATTATCTATCTTAAGTAGATATTAGGTAGATTTAATTTATTTTAAAACCTCATGGTATACCACATTTTTTGTTTCGTTTTTCTGAGGTTTTAAAATAAACTGATTCTCCGCATTTCCTGACCTAGAGAGACCAGCACATAATTGTCCATGAGTAAAGCAATCTTTTCGTAAGTCAAGTCCAATATATTTGTATGTTTGACCTTGGGATTTGTTGATGGTGATGGCAAAAGAAATTTTTATTGGAAACTGTAACGTCAGGCACTGAATTGTTTCCGGGGGCCACCCGCATGTCGATTTTGATACGTTTCGGCCCCATAGCCTTTCCCCTACAGAGTCCACACACAAAAAAACATGAAAAAAACACCATAAATGGCACAAAAATTTAATAACTTTTTTTAATTAAAAATTAAAAAAACCGGCTACGTCAGGCACTGAATCGTGTCACCCGCTTGCCGATTTTGGTACGACTCGGCCCCATAGTCTCGCTATCAGCGAGGACAGCCACGGAAGCTGTCGAAATAAGCAACTTTTAGGGGCAAAATCATTAAAACATTAATTAAAAATACTCCGCGGCCCGATTTTCAAAAAAATAATATGCCTATGTTTTAATATGAACTATCAACTATATCTATACAAAATTTCAGCTCAATTGAAGCAATACTTTTTCACTTATAAAGGAACAAACATTGTCCTATTCGAAATAATCAATAAATTTCACAATTTCAATGAAACACCCTAATTTTTGAATAAAGTTCAATAATTCAAGTTCGATTTACGCAAATTGTGCATAAAATTGTATATAAATTCAAAACATAAAGTTAAATAAAGTTCTGTAATATTACACCAATAAATTTCCAGTTGATAGCCAATAAATTGCAAAACTTTTTTTACCTTAAATGTCCAATAAAAAGCGTAGTTCCAAATGAAATTTTTCTTCAATAAACCCTTAAACGTAGCCAATTTCAAAAATCCTTTTTGTATTTATCAATACCTCTTCTACTTGGATCTTTAAAATATTAAATGTTTTACTGATAATAAATGAAAATGTAGTTTCACGTGTTGCTATGGTTACTTGACTATGGTTGACAAAGGAAAAGTTGTAAAGGTGAAGCATCAGCTCAACATTTAGCCCAAAATAACTTTCTTTGTACTGATCAGATATACATAATATATAGCCTATGTCCATCTGGAATAATGTACCTTTCAAATAGTGAAAGAATTTTTCAAATAGGTGCAGTGGTTCCAGAGATTACCCTCCACATGAAAAATCCGCTCTCTCGTATAGATACACATTGGTATCCCAAAATTAGAATAAGAGATGAAATAAAAATACAAATATAAAAAAAAAGATTTAAAGTAAATAATGTTTTTTTAAATTATTTTAAGCACCTAAAATAATATTCAAATTAGTATTACATTAGTTATTAATTAAAGTTAATTTTTTAAAAGAAAGAGGTGTGCTTAAGACCGTAGTTTTATTCAAAGATAAAAAAAGGATTTTCAGTAAAGAATGGTTTTTTTAATTATTTTAAGAACCTAAAATAGTATTCAAATTAATAAAAAAAGTAATTTTTATAAAGAAAGAGGTGTGCTTGAGACCGTAGTTTTATTCAAAAATAAAAAAAGGATTTTAAGAAAAGAATGTTTTTTTTAATTATTTTAAGCACCTAAAATAGTATTCAAATTAATAGAAAGAGGTTAAGAGATGAAATAAAAATACAAAAATAAAAAAAGGATTTTAAGTAAAGAATGTTTTTTTTAAATATTCAATTTTTTTAAAAATAATATTCTTAAAATAATATTCAAGTAAATATTACGTTAGTTAATATTTAAAGTTAATTTAAAAAAAAAAAGAACTAGCCTGAGAACGGCTAGTTTCGAACCGCTAACGTCAGAACAGAAGCCCACCGCGATAGCACCACGCTAAGGATCGTTAAAGACTTCGGCACAAAAAGCGGTAGAGGACAGTAGCGGTAACAATGGAGATTTTTAGGATTAAGCCCCTAACTTTATTTCTACTGATTAGATATACATAATATATGGCCTATGTCCATCTGGAATAATGTACCTTTCAAACAGTGAAAGAATTTTTCAAATAGGTGCAGTGGTTCTGGAGATTACCCTCCACGTACAAAATCGCTCTCTCTTTATATATATATATATATATATATATATATATATATATATATATATATATATATATATATATATATATATATATATATATACTGTGCCGTAACTAGCCATTCCTGTGCCCTGGGAAAGAATTTGCATTTCGGCAACTTAATTAATTAGGTTTGGGAAAATAATAAAACAAATACAGCATTTTTGGGGCCCCTTCCAAGTGGGCCCTGGGCGGATGCCCCTGTTGCCTCTGCCTAGTTACACATTGTATATATATACAACAAGGCGCTTTAACTAAAGCACTCAGCTTAGACGTTTACACAGTTCATACTTGTCAACTAAGCTTTACTTTTAATACTCATTACAGCTGAAAAGCTTATTTTAAAATGTATACTTCTTCAAAATGCTATTCTAGTACTTTAATTATAACATTTGAAAACAAAATGTTTCTCCCTTTTCTTAATTTACAATGGTTTTTTTATAAAATATAAAATCCTACACTTACACAATATTGTTTTTTTATCATATATTATTTTTATCCATATCGTAGTACAAATTCTTCAAGAAAAGAGAGTGCAAGACAATATAAGAGAGCAGTCCTAATAGTACTGTTATCAGTATTAGAAGAAAAGAGGTTATTTCTCACAATTCCCTCTTTTATTATTATTTTACGAATACATTTCTTCTATTCTCTCTTAAATCTTTTTGAACCTAAAAATAATCAATGAATACACGCTGAGACAGTGCATTTCCCCTCTAGCAGGAAAACTTAAAATAAAATAAAGTGAAATAAAAGGGAGAATATCTTGCTGATACAGATAGCTACAAATATAATTTTCCAAGTATGTCCTATCACGTACTTCTCGTTCACAATGCCTCCTTCACTAAAGAAGGAAGTACTTGGAAAGTATCTTTGGGTCGATCCCTTCTAGTTTTATGTTTAATCTTTCCCCTTCAGGAAGTTACTATAACAGATCATCAGAACTTTGAAGTTATTCATTAAGAATAGATTGTGTTTAATGCGTGCACACAGGAAAATATTCAACTTTCGTGGAGGTGTTCAAGAAAATCGCTCCTCCTCCAGTCAAAATTATATGTACTGGAGACAGAACAAATCATTAATTTGCGATTTACAGATTTTAACGATGCATTGAATTTGCAAGTGCTCCACTGCAAAGGAAGTACGTGAAAAAAATCTTCAAAGTTAAAGATCAGAATCTGCGCAATGTCTCATTCTATTAAAACACACGTTTCCAGTGAAAATTTGTATGTCCAATTACTATAAAACGGCCAATTTTCGTAGATTTGCATACCGCATATCTCGAAGATATATTTAGAGCGTAGATTTGAAAACTCCTGAAGAAAATGCAATAGCACAAAATAATAAAGACTCCTGTTTCTTATTTAAAACAATATTTTACAACTTATAAGTTTTCAAAAACTGATATTTATATATGGCATATCCTTAAAACTTTTAATTATATAACATGTGATTAAAACTTTTAAATATATAACATATCATTAAAACTTTTAAATATATAACATATCATTAAAACTTTTAAATATATAACATGTACTTAAAAGTATAACATATCCTTAAAATTCCACAATATAAAAGACATCAGAAAAGTATGAAGGTGAAAATCCGAGAAAAAAAAATGTGCAATATGCCTACACCATACCACAAATATAGTAAATTTAAAAAAGCTACTAGATTTCCATCTGCTCGAGAGTTTAGTAACTTTAATTTCAGTCTGTATCGCATGTGTTGTTATCAACAGTCCAGATAAATTCGTCACCTGATTGCAAAAACTAGGTACCTCGTTTCTTCAAGTTCTTGAAGATCTCAAATGTTTACTTCGTGCAGTGAGAAAATACTCATCGTTCTGTTTGTCTAATTATTACACTAGCCAACAAATGGCATTAGGTTAGCAACAAAGTGAGTTGTGTAGTTACTGCATTTAATTCTTATGTAATTTAGCTACAAATAGCCAGATATCTCAAAAATAATTTTTTTGGAGTTACCTAGTTCTTGCACTCAGGTGATCAATTAAGTAAATACCAATTACAGAGGCTGTTCACACATTTTTAGACTATGTATATTGTATTCACAAAACTAAATTACATAAAATTCTTGTGTATTAAATGTTCTATTTGACATCCCTTATTCTGAACTATCTTTCGACACCGCAATTTCCAGGATAATAATGCCTTTTGAAGTGTCAGAAGAGGTATTCTATCCCATTCCTCCTGAACAGCTTTCCAGAGTCCTGTAAGGGTTTTGGGACGACGTTTGGATAATGCAGATTTTAAAAGTCCGAAAGCACAAAAATCCATAGGTGATACATCGGGAGATTTAGTAGGGATATCAGTGAAGGGTATGGCTTTCATACCAGTTTTTTGTTCCATTTCTTTTAGGAAATTTACAGTGGATTTTGATGTGTGACTGCTAGCTTTGTCCTGATGGAGTCTCACAGATTGATGGCACTGTGGGTAAAGCGATGGTATTTCATTCAGAAAAATTGGCGATAAAATATGTTCCTGATAGTATTTGGAGTTAATCTTGACATTTTTTTCCACTCTCTTTATTTTTAACTTGCCATTATAAGAAAAACCAGCAACAATCATGAATCCCTTAGAAAAACTTTCTTTCGATTCTTTGAACCATGTACTTAAATTTTTTTCTCCTCTTTTATGATAATAAATGGCTCTTTTTTTTGTTGCAATCATTTAAATACACCCATGATTCATCTATTGTGACAATTGTTTTCCATTTTTCTTTGGATAAGTGTTTCTCATATAGAATTCTGCAGCGTGTCCTGCGTTCAGCGATATGATTTGGAAGAAGACGATGCACATTGCGTTTTTTCGCTTTCTTAAGATTTAAATCAACGTTTATAATTTTGTTTACAGTGGACACCGAGCATTTTAATGATTTTGCAATTGTCCTTTGACTAGGGGGATTTTCTTTTAACATTAAACAACGTACCTTTGCAACAGTCGAAGATGTCCGCTTTTTCCTTGGATACTTGTTTGGAATTTTTGTACCACTTGAGGCTCCAATTTGACGATTTTTTCCTTTTTTGTTGACGATATTACCTATCGACGCTTTAGATATCACAAAACCATGACTCTCACATCGTTTTTGGATAACGGAGTATGCATATTTCTCTTCGGAAAGAGCATAAATGTAGCCTTCGAACCACTGCTTTGTTAAAAACGCCATTTTGAATAAAAACAAAACTTTCATGCCGCAGACGATAATTTTGACTTTTAAAAACATAGTACAATTGCAATTATTTCTTTTGCAGCAAACGATTTTTTATTACCGCTTACCAAAATCGTCTAAAAAATGTGCGAACAGCCTCTGTATTAAGTAAATATTGTAAAACTAAATTATAAGCATTATTTTCAATAAAATGAACTCATTTTTAATATTATACAGTGCATGTGAGAAAAAACTACTTATTAAAATGCAGGTGTTTTGGTTGAGGTATTTTTTAAATACCGTTGCTACAGAGAAGTAAGCTGTACTACATATTAAATAAATAAACCTATTGAAAAACATTTTGCAACGATCATTAACGAACAATACCTGCTCTGCTCCACTGAGGTAACACGTCTAGCACCACCAGTGAGAAAAGCATCCAAGACATGAGTAAAATATAATCAAATCGAAGAAAATATTGATACACATGTTTAGATCAAGTGCACAGAAACTGTAAATCATATCACTCCTAGTATTTGCACCTATAAAAGACGAGTTTAGGAACAAATACCGGTGCTAGTGAGTTTCATTTTTCAACTGCTTATTTTTTAACCTTGTTTTTCATGATTCAATTCGGTTGAACAGGACATTTTACATAAGCAGAGGGAAAACTTATTAGAACCTAGACATTTTTTTATTCTCCTTTAGATATACAAGTGAAAATGATCATAATTTTTTAATAATAGTATAGACAATAAGCAAAATGCCAAAATACGGAAGAAAATACCTCCATAGAGGCAATGTTAATAGTGTGCACCATTTTTTAAACCAAGGATTCTTTATTTCTCCGCCAAGGTTTGACTAGAGTTATACAGAGGCTGTTCGCACATTTTTTAGACGATTTTGGTAAGCGGTAATAAAAAATCATTTGCTGCAAAAGAAATAATTGCAATTGTACTATGTTTTTAAAAGTCAAAATTATCGTCTGCGGCTTGAAAGTTTTGTTTTTATTCAAAATGGCGTTTTAAACAAAGCAGTGGTTCGAAGGCTACATTTATGCTCTTTCCGAAGAGAAATATGCATAGGGTAGGTGGGGGCAAAGGTTCGCATGGAGCAAAGGTTCGCACATACATTTTAAAATGACCGGAAAGAGTTTTAGGAAGAATAGGGTAGGCAGTGCATTCCTCTACTTCCAGTCAGTTGCCTCGTAAAAAATGTTGGAGTTAAGACCCCCTCTTGCAGAGAAAATGAGGTAAGTTTATTTTCGTCTCTTTTAATGTAATTTTTTGCAACTTTTGAGTAATTTTGAGCATTACTCAAACTCGCGAACTGTTTTGGGCTTATTTTCGCATGTTAGGGTGGTAAATAACCTTTCAAATCCTACCTTCAGTTTTGGGTTAACTCAAATACAGAGGCGTCCATTCTGCAGAACCAGAACCAGCACGAAATGGGGTAAAGGTTTGCGGGAGTCATGGGGTAAAGGTTCGCATTGCAAACCTTTGCCCCATCTGCAAACCTTTGCCCCTCTAACTATTAACATTTGTTTTTTATGTCCTCTTTTCATTAGGAATCCTTATTAACAACGTCTTTTATTTTTAATGGAAATTCACATTTTTGTAATTTGAAAAAAAATTTATGGTGTTTGATAAAAACTGCCTGTTTTTTATCAGAAAATTTTTTGTAAAATGCTTGAAAATCCATAAATTAAAAATAAAATAAATTAGTACGACACAAAAATAAAATAGCTCTGAACAAAGACCTATTTTACAAGATAAAATAATTAAATGTTGTTACAAGACATTATAAGCTTCAAAGGTCTGGTTAGGGAAAAATCTCTAAATGAGTAATTTCCAGATTTGCAAGTCTTTGAAATGCTCCTTGTGTCACAATTTTTGACGAAATTTTATAAAATTTATTACAAAGACTCCTCTTATACATTAAAATAAAGTTATGTATCCATTTCAGGTTTCGACAGCATTCAGATTATCAAAGTTTAACTTAAGCGTGGAAAAGTACAAAAATTTCACGAGAATTCAGAGTACAATCATAAAAATATTTCCTAAAAATGAATTATTCAACGAAAGCACAAATCAAAACATAACCCTGATCAAAATGTATAAGCAATCTAAATGCAAAATTAAGGATAAGGCAAAAAATTGGATCGCAAGGAGCATTTTAAAAAACATAATAAAAATTTCAATTTTTTAAATATAAAAAATAAAATTTTAAATATTTATAAAATTTTATAAGGTGTTTGAAATACTTTAATGAATATTTATGCCCAATTTCATATCTCTGAGGTAAAAATTTCAAAAATTGCTTTGTAATGTCCCCCATCCCCTTAATTTGCTTAACTTTTACGGGTTTTAAAAGAATGAGTAAAGCCTAAGATATGATATAACGATAGTGTTAATAGTTGATATTTTAATTGGAAGTTCTTTAGTTTAAGAAAAAAATTGAGATTAACCCCTTTTCCTTTTGTGAATTTCAACTTTCTGTGTTAATAGTTGATATTTCATTTTGAAGTTATTTAGTTTAAGAAAAAATTTATTGAGATTAACCTGTTCAATTTGTGATTTTCTATATATGTAACACCTTTAAAAAGATTACAAAATGTGAAATAAAATTATTTAGACAACTCTTTTTGTGATTTTCGATGCCTATCCAGTAAGAAACCAACGAGTGGGGTAAAGGTTTGCAGTGCGAACCTTTGCCCCACCGATTGGGGCAAAGGTTCGCAAACAGGTCTTCTGGTAAAATTAAAAATTCGGTGACTAAATATTTCGGGGAAAAATTCATTATTTTATAGAAGGTAGAAGGGATACCCAACTACAATACAAGTGACTTTTTGGGGCGATAGGATCTAACGGAGGCCCGTAAGAAACTCAAAACTCAAAACTGCAAACCTTTGCACCCACCTACCCTACTCCGTTATCCAAAAACAATGTGAGAGTCATGGTTTTGTGATATCTAAAGCGTCGATAGGTAATATCGTCAACAAGAAAGGAAAAAAAACGTCAAATTGGAGCCTCAAGTAAGACAAAAATTCCAAACAAGTATCCAAGGAAAAAACGAACATCTTCTACTATTGCAAAGGTACGTTGTTTAATGTTAAAAGAAAATCCCCCTAGTCAAAGGACAGTTGCAAAATCATTAAAATGCTCGGTGTCCACTGTAAACAAAATGATAAACGTTGATTTAAATCTTAAGAAAGCGAAAAAACGCAATGTGCATCGTCTTCTTCCAAATCATATCGCTGAACGCAGGACACGCTGCAGAATTCTATATGAGAAACACTTATCCAAAGAAAAATGGAAAACAATTGTCACAATAGATGAATCATGAGTATATTTAAATGATTTCAACAAAAAAAGAGCCATTTATTATCATAAAAGGGGAGAAAAAAAATTAAGTACATGGTTCAAAGAATCGAAAGAAAGTTTTTCTAAGGGATTCATGATTGTTGCTGGTTTTTCTTATAATGGCAAGTTAAAAATAAAGAGAGTGGAAAAAAATGTCAAGATTAACTCCAAATACTATCAGGAACATATTTTATCGCCAATTTTTCTGAATGAAATACCATCGCTTTACCCACAGTGCCATCAATCTGTGAGACTCCATCAGGACAAAGCTAGCAGTCACACATCAAAATCCACTGTAAATTTCCTAAAAGAAATGGAACAAAAAACTGGTATGAAAGCCATACCCTTCACTGATATCCCTACTAAATCTCCCGATGTATCACCTATGGATTTTTGTGCTTTCGGACTTTTAAAATCTGCATTATCCAAACGTCGTCCCAAAACCCTTACAGGACTCTGGAAAGCTGTTCAGGAGGAATGGGATAGAATACCTCTTCTGACACTTCAAAAGGCATTATTATCCTGGAAATTGCGGTGTCGAAAGATAGTTCAGAATAAGGGATGTCAAATAGAACATTTAAAACACAAGAATTTTATGTAATTTAGTTTTATGAATACAATATACATAGTCTAAAATTGTGTGAACAGCCTCTGTATAGTAGAAATTCTAAGATATCTATGATACATGAAATGTAAAAAAAGTCTGTGTATATGGTAAAATAATGGATATGTTCAAAGACTTATTTTTGTTTATAAAATAAAAATAAAAACAATAAATAATTGAAAAATTAAATATAATTATTTCTTTATTTCGATATTAGTGCAAATAAACATAATTCAAATAAACATAATGCATTGTATGCATTAAACATAAGGAAAATCATATTCTTAACAATCTTAAAAAGTTAGTAGTTGTCACATATTCTGGCCAAATAGTCTTCCACCTGGCATTTTAGGTAGATGATTTTATTTCATATAATGCCGAATATGCATGGTTTACGCAATCCATAATTAAAAATTGTTTCCAATTATGTTCAGATTTGGGTCATATTCAATTTTCTTCAGTATGAATTGAACATTGCCTTATATAATCTTACTATTAACAGCTGAAGGTAAACAAATGTTAGTTTATCAGTCAGCAGACACGGGGACGGGCTAATCTCGCGAACCGAGCATAGGATGATATCGCGACTGGTACCGATATACGCGGACGGCCGAGACGCGTGCACTGATGCTATCCTCAACTTTCAAAACTTTCAACTTTTTTAATTATTCATTTAAAACCACCGAACTCAATGGAAGCGGAGAGCAGAAACAGTTGACATTCCGGGTGGGCCAGCTCCTTTCCGTTTCGCAAATCTCCACTAATTATTTTCATGCATGCGAAATTCAACTTTTCCGTCCTCCAATCGACAAATTTTTTATTTCCATGTGTTTTACAACTCTTCATCATTAAGAATACACACATTTTTATAAATTTAAAAATGTTTTTCATTGCAAACGAAGCTTTTTCCCCAAAGCAGTTTTTCAAATTTCAGGAAATCGACAATTTTGATGGACAAATATTTCGGTTTTCTGCATTTATTAGTGTCAATTTTACGATTTATCGGCATATGCTAGATGTTCAGCTTCCAAAATATACCAAATACATTCAATAAAAAAAAAGTTTTCATTCTAAAAGAGCGTACTTGCAAAACTCACTTTTAACTGAATGCCGAGTTCGTAGTTTTTCGACTTATTATTTTGCTCACTAATAATTCTAGCAAGTTCGTGAAATTTGTTTCTAATTAATGAGGAACTGATATGATTCTTCCACCACCAATTTTGAATTCATCAGAACTGTCTTTCTATTTTTTAAAGCACTTTTTCCACCCGAGATTAATATTTACATTCGGCCTTACCGCAATATATCTCCCATCTTGCTCACCTGCCTGTGTGATGTCGTGGCGTAGTGCTATCGCGCTGACCTGGTAAACCTTACGTTGTGGGTTCGGCCCTACGTGGTGACGCATTTTCCAATTTTCCCTATCTCGGTATTTTTTGTTTTCCCCCGCGGAACTCTGCAATCATCTCATTACGAATTGTTTGACCCTGCAGAGGGCTTTTTTTTTCTTTTATTATGCGAACTTTCCATCTTGTTTGCTGAGGGCCATTTTTCCGTAACTTTATAATTAATTTCAACGTATTTTCTTTAAATTTTTTAATTCTTCATTTTAATATTAATTTATTTAATCTTAATATATTTCTAATTTTTAAATTTATCTTACCCTTCTACTTTTTGAAGGTTTTTTTCTGTTGAGCAATTATACATTGATAATAAGCATCTTGCGACAGGAGTTAAAGTCAATAGACCCAGGAACTCTACTCTTCGAAAGAAATTCTGCTCAGTTGCCAAAAGGAAAAATTATTAGTTGATAACGAGTCGTTTAATAATTGAAATCCAGAAATAATTTTAGTTTTAGGAAATGAGAAATTAAAACCTTTAGAATTTGTTCTAATTGAATGAATTTCTTTTTTTCTAAAAAGCAAAATTTGAAAACGGAAATTTGAAAGAATTATTTCAAAAGCCAAAAACCAAAATTTGAGAAAGAAAATTTTAAATTATTATTTCCTTTTTTAAAAATTTTATATTTTTAAAAGTGATTAAACGGTTTTTAATCATTAAGAAATGAAACTATTTCATTTTAAATCGAAAAAGCAACACATCGGGTTGCCACTCAGCTAGTAAGCTTTAAAAGTTGCGATGATGCTTTGATCTAACGGTTGTATCAGCGAAGTTGAATTAGGGGGCAAAAGCACAAATTTAACATTGGGATGTTCAATAGTTGGAAGACCGGGAGCATTATCTATTAAAAGAAGGGCCTTGCACGCGATATCTTTGTCATTTAAGTATCGTCTGAAAAATTTATGTGGAATGAAAAAATATATGTATGTATTGACATTTTTTTATCGTGTTAAAAAACCGATCATATAAAAAAAGGACCACAATATTTTTTTCGGCCATGTTATTTCAAAATCGTGTAAAAAAAAGAGATTAGGTGTATTTCGCTTACTTTGATTTTTAAGTACAAAATTTCATATGTATGCTATTGTTACAATATAAATGTAACATTCAGGTTCTCAAAAATATAGAAAACTCTTTGTATTCCGCAAAACTGTGGCAACATGAAAGACGTCGCAAGTCTTGAGTCAGAATTTAATAATTATTCTAATAAATAAACGCATAATAAGGCTTCTAAAGCGAATGAAAAACGATTAGTCGACAATGAGAACAGAATTTTTAACAGTGCTTGGGAAAGTAATTACTTAATTGCACTTAATATGCAAGGGAAACCACAATGCCTAGTGTGTTTTAACGCAATTGCTGTAATGAAAGAATACAGTCTAGGACGGCATTACCTGACTTGACATAAAACTCAGTATGACAAATATACTGGTGCGACATCGTAGCCGACTTAACGAAAAATCTGCAAGTTCACCGGTATGTCAATTAGACTAGCAGGCTTCAGCAGTCATCCCTCAATGCTTCTTACGTTATTTCTTACAAAATTGCGGAGAAAAAGAAGTAAGTGATGGACAGTTTGTAAAAAAGTTGAGTGGTGTAAATGTCCAAAGCGCTCATCGAAAGCGAAAATCGAATTGGAGATAAATTTGGATACTCACGCGACAAACGGTCATCAGGTGCCTCAAAGACATCGAAGGCAAAATTCATCGGAAATGACCTGATGTAATGAAAGATTGCGCGTATTTTACAGTTGCACTCGATGGAAGCAGAGATACTACAGATGTAACTGATATTTGTATGAGCTATTAGATAAGAGCAAGAGAACTGTTGATATTTGTAAGAGCTATTCGCGTTAGTCTTCGGTTCAAGCCTTCGGTTGGCAGGTGTGCTTGCCCCGATCGGAATTGGCGTTAAACTGTAGGTCCCGGTCTGTTTAGCCGTCTCAGTTTAGTATTAAGATGACCGTAAAACTCCATATCCAATCTTCACTATAGTTCTCCTTCACTATAGTTCTCTGTTCATATAATTAAAAATTTTGAAATATATGAAGAACTTTTAGATGTTTGCTCTTTACACGGAATATTTGTCAATCAGACTTGATTTTATTTTGTCAATCAAACTGATTTTGTTTTGTTTTTTGGAAGTGTTTTATCTTCAAAACATAAAATGTATTTTTATTACTTAATATAAGGTTTCAAAAAAGTGCTTTTCAAAATTGCTACTTTGAAGTTATTCATTTCAAAAATTTGATTTTACAAAGTTGTGTTTTGTATTTTTGGAATTTTTTATAAAACATTTATACATTATAATACCGTTAAAATTAATTTTTCACTAAGCAAACATTTTTATCAAGATTACAAATTTCTGAAAAATCAGTAACACAATTTTTCTTATATTATGATGCGGAATTTTTTGAAGACACTCCATTTATATGTATTTTAATTAATTTAAATTTAAATATTTAAAACTATTTTTAAATAAAAATATTTAGTGCAGTATGCAAGTCTGATATTTTATGATGGCAATTTCGCCTTTCGTACAGCAGATATCAAATTCCCTCCTAAATTACACTTGGCCTGCCGTAATCCATATTTTTCTAAAGTGGCACTCGGATTGTTTTAAGTTTGCCACCACTGATGTACAGCAATTTTTTCGTCTCGTCTCTCAGGGTTTTCGAAATAAACAACGAACTGACGACAGAAATGTTATTCCCTCTCTTGATCAGTGCCTCGCATTTTTTTAAAACGTCAACAAACCAAACTAAGTTATGTATTTTCATGATCTCTATAGGAATAACTCAAAAATGAATACTGATTATGACAGTATGTTTCTCATTCGTTTGCTATCATCGCTCTCAAAATGCTCTTTCATTGATGTCAATCTGTCTCACTGCAATATGATGATAGCTGCGTTTACATGGACAACAATAATACCCGGGATTTACCCGCTAACAGGGAAAACCTTCGAAGTCCGTTTACACGGGACCACATTTTCACCCTGCTTTTACCCGTCTTACCGGAAGTAAAGGCCATCACATGATTCGGCGGAAGTGATCCTCATACACCATCATTCCTTGTAAATCACGTTATGGGTTCGATCCCAGCCGGTGTCGTACTTTTACAAATTCACTGTATTGCTATTTTTAGCTTTCCACCTTCGAACTCCGCATGTATCTCGTTACGAAGTGTATGGTCCTGGGGAAGGCCTTTTTTCCCAATTGCTGTTCTTTTGACCTCGTATTCTTAAAATTTAAAAATAACAACAACAAAAAAATCATAAAACTTTAAAAATCCAAAAAGATTGAAAAACTTACAAAAATATTTTTTATATTCTTATGATATCTGCTTTTCTGGGTCTCTTAATATTATTACTTTTTTGTTTTCCGTGGATCATTAGTCTTATCTAATTTTTCTTCTAAATTTTCTTAACTTGTAACTATATGTTTTCTGTTAAAATTAACTTTTTTGTTTTAATTTAACTTTACTATTAATTTTTTTTCTTTTACCCGCGTTATTCTTACCTTAATATTTTAATTCATTACTTAAAATTTTAACTACTGAGCACTCCCACCTTGATTGCATATATCTTGCTTACAGGAGATAAAGTCGACACGACCAATGCACTCCTCTTCTAAAACACAATTACGTCTGCGTCTATTTGTTATTTAAAAGCAGCACATGTCAGTCGCTGTTGATAATCATAGAACGTTTACGATTTTTTTCTGTTGTTTTTAAAAATAAATTTAGAAAATAGATAGGAAAAAAGGAATATAAGAACTAGAAGATTGATGCGGATATTAGATATAATCGTACGATCTGTGGCTTCATCGCTAAATTTAGTTTTTCCACAACAAAGAATGTGGGCAAAATTACGAAGCTCTATTTGGTGGGAAGAAATTGTTTTAAATTCCTGAAGTAATAAAGACTGGAAAGAAAATTTTCCAATCGATAGGTGCATTTTTTAAATTATAAGATTAATTGTAAGATACTTATTGTTTTAATAAATCCTTTTATAAAATCAAAATGTAATTTTGATTTCAATTTTGTTTCAGTAATTTTTAGTCATGTATAAATAAAAAAATCATAAATAGATATAAATAAATTTTTATTTGTGAATTCTAAAATAATTAATTTATAAATAAATTTTAATGTTACGTTTAATTATTGATTATACTTATTAAATTTATTAATTTTACCATAACACTTTAAATGAAAATGCTATTGAAATTTTATTGAAATGAAATTTTATTTCTTATTTTACATACCAGATGGCAGTACCATTCTATTTATAATGTAATTGGGCATGTTTTTTTTTTAACTAGATGGGCAGATCAAGAAATAAATGAAATCCTCCGGAAAAAAATAGGCACTTTTCTACTGTTTTCTTGAAAATTATGCGATCGTTAAGGGGTTCCAGATCCTTCCATCGATCATTTGGCTGTATTTTCATGGATTCACACATGTTCAAATCCGCCATGTTTGTTTACTACTAGCTTCCTGCTTCGAAATGCATCATGGGTAATTAGCGGGTTTTATCTTAGTTCGAAGCAGGGTCGAAAATCCACCATGCATTTTTCCCTATCGTAGGGAAAAAGCAAGAAACGACCCTGCTTTTACCCGGGTTTTTGGCACATGTAAACGGCACTATAGTGGACTAATTATAACGATATGAAAAGACAACGATACCAAGAACTGAAATCTAGACGGTGGCCGAATGGCTAGGGCTTAGTCTTCGGTTCGAGTCTTGCGGTTGGCATGGGTGCTTGCCCCGTTCGAAATTGGCGTTAAACTGTAGGTCCCGGTCTGTTTGGCCGTCGCAGTTTAGTATTAAGATAACCGTAAAACTCCATATCCAATCTTCACCATAGTTCTCCTACTTAAAGGAGAAATTTGGCACATTTCCAAGAACGACTGCATTATGTACAGGAGATTATAAGTAGATGCACAAGGTCTGTTTCTACTATAGGGGGTCTATAAAAAGTCCTAAGATTCCATGTATTAGATAGGTAAAATAGGCAAGACTATTTATAGTACTCTGCATGCGATATTTGATCATGCGCAATCTAGCTTTCTCCCCCATTCTTCAATAGAATCGATCATTTTCCTGTCCAAAAACCAGACGTTTGCCATAATTTTTTTAGCTTTGGTAGAACTGCGCTGCTTCATTTGCGATTACGGTCACACTTAACAAGCAAGAACTTTAGTATACGAGGTTTAGCCCAGTCAATGAATGCATTGTAGAATGCATGGAATAATCGAGAATTTTTGACTTCAGGACTTTGTTAGGAGTAGTTAGTAGGTAAACATACTAAAAGTCCCCGCAGCTGGGGGGTGAGCTAAAGGGGGGAGGGGGTGGAAAGGTCCCATTTTTTGGTTTTTCCCTTATATCTCGAAAATGGTGCACTGTAGAAAAAAAGTTAAATATAAAAATGAAAGCTAATTAAATTTCCTATAAAATTGTTAATATACATATATGTCGAATTTCCAACGGTTTTCGAGATATACGTCATTGAAAATCGATAATTTTCGAAAAAATAATTTTTCCTTCACTCTTTTTGTCAAACATTTGCTTCTAGTGCCTCCCACGTTCGTTTCTCAGAAAAATTGTCCAAGACGAAGTTATAGAGCATTAAATTTCCTTCAATTTGATATACACTTTTGCCACTTTATCTTCAACCAATCAAAAGTTATAGTATTTCTAGCATGTACGCTCAATTTCGATGTTCCTCTAGAAATGAGTATGTTGAGAGCCTGTTCAGTTTAAACTGCTGCAACTTGCTATCATGATGAATAACAACACTTTAGCAATGGAAATAAGATAATTTCAATTGAAACACAACACATTTTTTATAATTATAGCTTTTATTATATTATTACGAATCATATAATGAAAGTATTTACATGGACTGATAGTAATTTACATGGACTGATAGTCAAATGATAAAACTGTCGATGTCGTCTTCGTTATCTTCTTCCTGAATTAATATTGCGACTCCGTTGTTGCAATTGCCCTTGCAATTCGGGCATGTGACAGAGCAGTTTAACGATGTTTTTCTACAACCACACCTGCCACTGTTACATCCTTTGGTGCATCGGCAAAAAATCATCTTCAAGATTTCGTCAGAGGCAGCATCCAACTCTAAGAGTTTTGGAACTAGTTGGTCATTCCTCCTCTCCCAACCCCAATTCGGCGCCCCACCATTAGGTTCCTCCCCTAACCACACGTGTACTTGGTGGTACGTCCGGAATGCATGCTGCTTAACAGCTCCTTCAGTTGGAGGGAGAGTTGAGAGATCAGGCTTCAAGTTTGCAGCTGCTTTGGTAAATGATTTGTAGCGGAACTCGTTGAGGGATTTTTCTGTGGCTGGAGCGCCATACCATGAGAGAGTACTCATGATCTCGGCTGTCTCAATGGAGTCAGGGGAAGAAGAACCACTGGCAAATACCTCAGCTGCACGTTGTATGACTTTGGACTTCTGGTACATTTTGACAAAACCCACTTTACTCTTGCGATACGCTGCGGATGTTGTGTCACAGCCTGTGAATGCATGTAAGAATAACAAATGGGCATTACCCTTCAATTTCAACTCCTGTTGCAGCTGTTGTGAGGAATATACACGCGTCTTGACTTTTCCACTTCCAGGTTTTATCAGCAGAATGTCGTGATCAGTTGGGGTTTTGGCTAACAAGAGAACAGCCAAGTCGACGTTCACTCCAATAACAGCAACCGAGGAGTATTGAGATTTGTTGATAGCTGTCTTCACAATATCAACGTCAGCATCACCTGAAGCTTGGAGCGTATTTATCCCATTTTTCTGCAGCTGCATCATCAGCAAGTTTATCAGCTGACTCTTATTATGAAAGTTGGAAAGGAAATCCTCTTGTCTGACTTTAATTTCACTTTCCAAATTGACATTGATGTTCACACAGCTCCTGAGTCAATATCGTCGACTCTGTTCAGCTGCTTTTGTGCTCTCTGATGTGTCAGTGTACCCATCAAAAACCACTGTACAACCTCTCCCATGATAATGGATCTTCAGAAATCTAACATAACCATCACAAATGGTTCATACAGTGGTCTTTTTTTGCCCAACAACTTTGTGGACTAGGAATCTCCCATCAACAACAAATTCAAAGCTAGTTACATCAATATCCTTATCAATTTGCTTAAACAGTATGTATAGTGCTGACTTTCTGCACTTCCTCATTCCACTTTCGTTGAAGAATGCCAGGGGGTAGAGAGCCAGTTCATATTGCATATAATTCTTCAAATCGAGGAGCCTAGTAACTTCATTGTTGTTAAATAATTATTTTAATTAATTTTCAAGAATTATATTTTTGATAATATTAAATTTAATTTTTATTAATTGTTTTTAAATAATAATTTTGATTCATTGAATTTCAAGAATGGTATTTTTAAAATTAATTTAAATGTATTAATTTTATATTTAAATGTTGTAAAAACGAAATAGTGAAAATAATTGTCAAGAAAATAACTGGAAATAAAAGGGTGGAAGGGTCTGGAACGGGCGGCTTGTGCCTTCAAAGAAGATAAGAACTTAATAGAAGATGGGTGGAACATTCTAGCCTGTCGGCAATTATCTTATTTACATTGCTAAAGTGTTGTTATTCATCATGATAGCAAGTTATAGCAGTTAAAACGCACGCAACAGGCTTTCAACATACTCATTTCTAAAGGAACATTGAAATAGAGCGTACATGTTAGAAATTCTATAACTTTTGATTGGTTGAAGATAAAGTGCAAAAGTGTATGTCAAATTGAAGGAAATTTAATATTCTACAACTTCGTCTTGTACAATTTTTCTGAGAAACGATCATGGGAGGCACCAGAAACAAATGTTTGACAAAAAGGGTGAAGTAAAAATGATTTTTTCGAAAATTGTCGATTTTCAATGACGTATATCTCGAAACCCGTTGGGAATTTGACATATATGTATATTGACAATTTTATAGAAAATTTAATTAACTTTCATTTTTACATTTAATATTTTTTTCTACAGTGCATCGTTTCCGAGATATAAGTGAAAAACCAAAATATGGGACCTTTCCACCCCCCTCCCCCCTTTAGCTCACCCCCCAGGGGCGGGGACTTTTAGTATGTTTACCTACTAACTACTCCTAACAAAGTCCTGAAGTAAAAAATTCTCGCATATTCCATGCATTCTACACCCCTCTTTTGAGCACTCATTGACTGGACTAGTTAACCATTTACTTAGTCAATCTTACTATGCTCGTAAACGCGTAACTTCGCCGCAACAACATCTACGCTAATTTGGAATGTACTTTTAAAAATGCCCGTAACTCATTCAACATCAGATACACGTTTTCTAATTTACTTGAGCTGATGAAGACGGCAAAAGTTCAAGGAAATAGCTAGGTTAATTCGTAATTTGTCTGTTTCAAAAATTCTGCTGAATATTATGGCAATAATTTTGCTATAGGTTATTTCAATTTCAAAAATTTCACAAAATCAAAGTTCTGAGATTATAATAAAAATGATAGATTAAATGAAAATAAACGTTATTTACTCCATTTGCTACAAATTTTGAAAAAAAAGTTTATTAATGATAGCAATAATTTAAAAAAAAAAAACTCTTAGTTATAACAGGATGGAATGAGACTCATTGTTTTCTGCACTTTTGTTTGTGGCAACATATTAAAATAAAAGATTTAAACAAACAAAAAATATTTATTTTAATGTGTTGTTGCTTTTGTTTAAATCTTTTTATCAGATAAAGATTTCAACAAAAGTTAATCAAACATTAGAAAGGACAAATCCGTACATTTAGATGTATCAAAAGGTTAAGTACGTATTTATTGTAATTAAAACATGTTTCCTATTCTATGATAACTAGTTACTATTTACTTTTCTTAAACGCTGCATCGAAGCACAAATAAGCCGTGTGCACTATTACACGGATCAATAATAAGTAATTCATGGATATACTAATATACAAACACAGTTAATTTTTTTTTTTTTTACGTAATAGAATACATTCTCTTAGACCATGGGTCCTCCTTATTTTCAAGGATATATATATTTTTTTATAGCGCGTAATTTTCGTTATTAAAACATGCTTCATATATTATTATTATGTTGTTGTTGTTGCTAATGCTCCCTGGTTGGAAATTCCATTCACCAGGTCCTAATAGGCAAATGGGCTGAAAGGGGCGGCTCCTGTTTTTGAATTAGCACCACAAGGGTCGGAGTCCGACTTGGCTAAATGACCGGTCCCGTAATTTTGAACCGAGTGAAGTGACGAGACCGGAACACTTGACCCCGCACCTCCAGAGGTAAATTTGAGCACTTGGAGGACATTGCAGCCATGACCTATTTTACGTGCCCCGGCCACCATTAGTGAACATGGCGGAGGATTTGCAGCGACGAGCATCGAACCAGGGATGTTCAGATCACTGGCCCGCTGCTATTGCCAAATGGGCCACCGCGTCCACATTATAATTATAAAGTACAATAAGTCCCTTTTACCAGATGTTGTTTCGAAACATGAATAGTTATAATAATTAGTGTAGTAATTAGTTACAATGAACTATAATTAGCATTTAATATGAGTATGCTAATATTCATGAACCTTTATTTCTAAAATTATTTTCTGGATACACTTTTGGTCTACCTGCTTTCAGAATTATCTAAGACATTGGGTCCTCCTTGCTTTTAAATATACCTATGGGTTTTCAATGTGCTTTAATGATTTTTTTTAAATGCTCCCTATTTCACGATAAAGTGCAAAAAATTAATTGCTTTTACCAAATGCTTCGAAACACGAATAGGTTTAAACAGGCAATTATAATATTCATGATTACAATACTAATATTCATGAACATTACTTCTGAAATTATATTCTGTTCACAATTTTGGCGAAAAGGTCTAGGTCACGGCCCGCGGGCCATATGCGGTCTCCCAGCACTCACTCTGTGGCCCGCGAAGCCTTTTGGGAAGACGCATAATCTTATAAATCTAAAAATTACGGTATATTATTTTTAGATTTATAATATTACGAAAGAAATATATATAAGCAGTCAATATTAATATCTATTGAATTTTTAAAATAGTCTGTAATTTATTATTTCTTAGATAAAATACTTTACGCTTTATCATCTATCCTATTTTCTTGCGGCCCGCAGAAACATTCCTAAATAATATGGTTCTCATCACAATTGAGTTGTGCAAGCCTGATCTAGGTGACGAAATGTATTTTCTTGGATCTGGGTTTCCCCAGTTCAAGTAATCTCGAGCTGCGTTGCCGAAATTAAAATAAACCAAGCAACAACTGAAAATGATAAACCTGCGTACGATGAAATCGTGAAATTAAATTTCAAAATTCAACCTTGAATTTCTCGTAAACTAACGAGGATAACCCGGGCTGAATCCTGACATGGACTAGTTGGATATACATTAACACTCCTGCTGCATGTCGGCTCATGCTGCATGCAGTACTCCGATTGGCCAGCCAAGTAGATTTTCAGAGATGTCTGATAAATCTCTAAAATTGTGCGACTGAGACGTCAGCGTTTTATTTTTCTGGAGATAACGGGAAAAGACGAAAGATTTAAAAACCTGAAGTAGGCAGCACTGATGAGGCAGACATCAGTACTCGCGAGCTAAAACACAATAAAAACAAGCGCGATTTTGGATCGCAGTTGAAGATCATTATTACTGATAACAAACAAAAATAATAAAAATCTCGTAAATTAGATTTTCAGAAATGTGTCACAACGAGGTTATGTTTTCCATAAAAATCAAAGACAAATAATTTAGAAAACAAAAAATGAGTAAAACTTCATACCAGAAAAGATGTTTCTACGAAAGCAGTTGAGAAGGAAATGATTATAAAATCAAAATTTATCTAACTGATGATAGTTTATCACTACGGTAAGCTTTAAATGTGAACGTGTTAAAATAATTTAAATAAATATCTAAATGCGTTAAACACCATAGCAGACAAAGATGCCCCCCCCCCCCCAAAAAAAAGTAATTATAATCATCTTTAGCCATTGACATAGTCAGAAAAAACTTTCAGGGAAGGGAGAGGCTAACTTGTCCGTTTTTAGTCCTACAGTTGAGATAATATCTAAGGTGCCAGGGAAAAAGAATATAAGCCAAAAAAGGATCAAAATGAGTCAAGTCAAATGCCTGAGCAAGCTAAACTTGCTCTACCAACTGGTAAAAGAAGCATAAATCAGTTATGTTTCTTAACAAACTTATTAACTTGTTTAAGCATTTGAAAACTATGATAATTAAAGTAAAAAATAAAAGTTTTTTTCCTTTCTACTGAAAAAATCCGGGTTTTTTTTACTTACATACTTTTTTCCTGGTACCCTAGATATATGAAAGACTAAACTTTCGTAGGAGAGAGGTGTAGCTTCAGTTGCCCATCCCCCTTTTTCTACGTCGCTGTCTTTATCCATAAAAACGCATGAAAACAGGAAAAGGTAAAGGGAGGGGAAAATATATTCAAGAAATAGAAAATTACTTTTTGTAATATTAAAAAAGGTGACATTGATTATCATTGAATCCATAAAGTGTTAAATGATTATCATTTATACCTATTTGAACACATCAGAATCTCTCCTTAAATAATGCTTGTATACATATTAGATGAAACATTGCATTATCAGTGAGAGATTACACGTCAGAAATGTTTTCATTACCTCTTGAGTCCAGATTTTATAGCTCTCATCCAGAAAATAAACGTCAGACACTACATTTGTACTGTAAAAAAAATTCACCATAATTTTTCTTAGATGCAATTAAATATTTTTTACCGTTTGTCCACTTAATATAAAAGTTATTAATATTCATGAAAACACAAATAAAGAAACAAATATTTTATGGGAGCAAAAATTCAATAAAGGAACGAATTTTATTTTATTAAATTTATTAGAATTAAAAATTAAAAAAATAGCTAGAAATTTTTACATAATTAATATGAAAATTCACAGGAGAATAAGAAATACGTGTTAAATACTGTTCCTAAATAAATTACAAGCTTAAAAAATATTACAAAAATATTTTAAAAATAGCCTATAGTAATACATTTCTTGCTTTGAGTTTGTAAAATTTCTTCATGATCTAATGTTTTCTTGACACTGTTTTCTAAAAGTATTATATGCCGTTTAAATGTGTGTTATTTTGCAAACCCCGTTAATGATTTTTAACATTCTTAAGAATTGAAAAAAATTTCCCTTAGCGTAATCAATGGGCAATGAAAAAAGAACCATTTTACACATTTAGTTGATTGCAATTCCAGTTTCAAAATTTGTAAATTACTTAAAATGCTCTGCTGAATCATGAAAACATAGTATTTCTTACACTGATACTAACAAAGACCTACTTTTCAATGAATATGTAATGTTTGAAGACTCTAAGCCCCTGATTTGAGCGTTTTTGTATGCAAATCCATCTAAAGATGATTGCAAAACTCTGTAAAATACTTAGTCACCATTGAAAAAATCTTTAAACTAAAATGGGCACGAATAGCTTGAATAATATGTACGATTGGAGTTTAATAGTCAGCGGATGTTAAACGCATATAAACACAATAAGCGTTGGTGAAATTACTTGAATCATATTATTTTAATAGTGCTCTTATAAAATCTACATTACTGTCGGATCAATTATAATACAAGAGGAAAAAGGTTTGAGAATTTTAATTAATATATACAAGAGCCTCACTATGGGGAACTTTTTCTTCTAAGTATTCTATTGTTTCAAGATAATAGGCTACTCCATGTGCAGGAAAAAAAAAATTCCAAGAATGGTCTGATTAACTATAATATTATACGGGAAAAATTTCCCCAAAGGGGATTTGACGGCAATTTGGATTTTTACATTTGGATAAAATAATTCAAACTACTGACAGCAAAATTTGTAATCGTTTTGGAAATTTTTTCTCGGTTGGTTAATGTAGGCTAGAAAGACACCTTGCATTTAAAAATAGAAATCTTTAATTTTAAAAAAAAGTGTTTATAAATAAAAGATGATTATACAAACAAACAAACACACAAACACACACACATATCTATATATATAAAACAATTCCGTGTCTGACTGACTGACAGATAGCGCACAAACCTAACCGCTGAACCTAAAGGGCTGAAATTTTACATGGCGATTCTTCTTATAGTGTAGGGGTGGTCTTCTTAGATTTTTTTAAATTAAATTTTTAAGCGGTTTTGCAACTTCTTTTAAGCTTGCATTTAAAATAATAATCTGAGGGTTATAAAATTAATATCACGAGAAAGATCATAAAAATTCCTTTAAAATGAAATCTTTTTCGAATCTTTCGACCTTCATTTTCTTATTTTTGGTGAATTTTTAAAGATTAATTTTTAAAATTTAAATTATTAAATGCTGATCACGTGGTATCTTTTCTTTTTGTGACACTTTAAATTAATTTTGCGTCACATGCATAACAGCGAAATAAATTGACAAAAGAAATATTAAAATACGATAAAAGATAAAATTTAACCGCTAGGCTCATTAAGATGGAAGATTTTAAAGAATTTAATTCAAATTAGTAAGTTTTATAGATATTAAACACACAAATTAATTGCATACATTGACAATATATATATATATATGTGTGTGTGTGTGTGTGTGTAAGTAAGTAATAATAACGCCCCACTAATATTAATTGTCCTACATCTAACGCGTATCCTAAATTTTTCTCAATAAAGCCCAGTCCTATTTCCAAAACGAAATTTTATAAAATTTATAATAAAGACTCCTTTAATACATTAAAATAAAGTTATGTATCCATTTCAGGTTTTGAAACCATTCAGATTATCAAAGTTTAACTTAAATGTAGAAAAGTACAAAAATTTCACGAAAATTCAGAGTACAAGCATAAAAATATTTTCTAAAAATTAACTATTCAACGAAAGCCTAAAGTAATACATAACTCTGTTCAAAATGTATTTATAAGCAATATAAATGCAAAATTAAGGAAGTTAAAAATTGGATCGCAAGGAGCATTTAAAAAAGAAATAGTAATTTCAATTTTTAAAATATAAAAAAAATTTGAAATATTTATAAAATTTTGAATTTATAAAATAGTTTGATATAGTTATACTTTATTGAATATATCTGCAAAATTTCATATATCCGAGGAAAAATTTTCAAAAATCGCTTTGTAATGTTCACCATCTCTTTACTATGTAAGGAGATGGTGGAAAAAAACAATTATATTATATTATTTTATAAACTACTGTCCCAGGTTATTCATTTACTAAACATCAATACAATGAGATTCAAAAAGAGTGCAGAAAATGAAAACTAGAAAAATAATTGCCATTGAGTTGTTGCTATAATTTGTTGTTCCCTGCCCGGATGAATCCTAACCAGGTTCATCGAAGGGATACGTAATTTTCGTATTTACGAAATAGATGCGAATAAATGCGAAATTTGCCGATATGAGCGAATAAATTCGAAAATTATTGTACTACTTTTCGGCGAAAACTCGGTGATAAATGGCGGTGATAAAATTATCATTTTGCTACTTATCTGGATTTAAAAATTCAAATTCAAAATAGCGAATTAAAAAGTGGCATATATGATAAAAGATTAACTTTGAGGTTATCGCGTTTACCAATTTCCATAGCAACTTGAACTATAAAATTTAATATTATATCTTTTACTCACAACTATACAGAATAAAAAACATATGTAACAACGCTGAAGACTTTTTGGAGGCATGTAGCATTTCCTAAGTAAGAACAATTTCCCTAAAAATTTCGGCAATTTAAAGTTTTTAAAAAATGACATTTAGACTCAGGTATATTTTAAAGACGTTTAGGATAGGGTTTCTGTTTTCATTTGTTTAAACTTCAATGGGGTGTGGCGCTGTGGTTTTGCTACAGTGACGTAACTACTAGGGTACAATTGGCTGCTGTTTCGCCATAACTGTTACTTACGGAATTAGGGTATGTATAATGAAGCTACAGAGCTCTGTAGCTTCATGGTATGTATGCATCTTTGGTTTTTCATTAGGATGTATGTGTACTTGCATGTATGGTGCGTTGAGCCCTTACTGTAAGTTGTCTGTGTCCTTTCATTTTCTTTTGACTAAATGTTTCAATGGGGATCTCGGGGCCTTGGGATGTCTTTTGGTTATACTTGCATCCTATTCAGAAAGTTCCCCTTGAGGTAACTGATTTGGTTAGGCTCTCTGATGACGAGACCAGTCGGTTACCTCGATTTCTGGTTCAGTTCCGGCACTACTACAGAATATTGCCTCTGGTGCGTGGAGCCCTGAGTGCTTGATTTCTGCTTGTTTTTTGTCTGCATTCTTCTTATAATTATCTAGCTCTGTTGCATTATTTATTTTTAGTTATTTTTGCTTAAGACTTAAGGAAGAGAATGGGGAGACTACTACAATGTTACTTTTTAACTAAGACTTATCTAACCATATAAGTAAAATTGTGAGTTTTTTTTATACATAAATGCGAAATTTTTGAATTTATATATATTATTTTGCGAATAAATGCGAAATTTTATATATTGTAATTTTTTTGCGAAATTTCGATATTTTTTATGCGAAATTTACTTACCCCTAGATACGGCCCATGCTTAGCTCCCGGCAATTGGGCACAACAACAATTGGACTACGCAACATCCTCGCAATCAAACAAAGAGACATTCCGGCCTTTAGATTTTACGTGCCCGTACCTGACTAAGACACGAGAGCAGTCAGCGGCGTTTGTCTGTACTCGAACCGAGCAACCTCAGTACCGAATCCCGACGCGGTAACCACTAGAATGTTCAGGGCCCGTAATTTAGTAACTATATATTATAAACATTAACATAAAGCTATGTTCACATGTTTCACGAGTATTTTTAACAAAAAGTTGTCGAACTTAAAACATTATAACGCACTTATAGATTAATTTAGTAAATTAATTTAAGAAAAAAGTTTTAATGAACTTGGATGCTTTTTTGGTTTTATTTTAACGTTCCTCCATAACGGTTCTCCGGAAAGCAGAATTTCAGACGCTAAAACCGTCCCCGTTGCGAGTTATAATATTGGCAGCGCGCCAAACCCAGTCTGTATCACTTGGGCGAGCAGCAAACAGTCAAACAGAAAAGAACCAAAATGCGTCGAAATTTTGACATATACAGTGATTTCCGCTTATAAGAATCACGTTTGTTATTACTGTTTTTGGACTAGCACACTATTTAGGTTTTTGGACAGGCACACACACACACACACACACCTATATATATATATATTAGATAATTTACCATAAAATACTCTTTAATTTACGTTAATTATCTTTTATTAAAATTATTTTTTATAATTTTAAAAATACAACTTAATTTATATACCTATAAGTAGATACACATGATTATAGTAAGAGAAGAAAAAAATCCAATATCTGTTACAACATACCTGCTTCACAGTTTTAACATTTCAATTACAGGAAGGGAGCAAGAAAAAGTTTTCTATAGTAGTTTGACGTAATGAAGTTTTCAGGAGGCTGTTTATACCTCTTTCAATACCAATAGTCTCAGACGAAGATTCACCTTCTAGCTTACGTTTCACGGTTTGATAACGTGCTGAATCTACTAGTGTAACGTTTGCCTAAGTGATTGTGGACACTTTGCCGCAGATTTATATGTTTCAGGGTCCAGGAAGCCGCAACCAGGATGTAGGAGGTAGAAAAAAATAGATCGGACCCGGACGGGCAAAGATGCCCCCGGGTCAAGCTAATAGGACAGTATTGTGCTAAAGCGTGTAAGGGGAAACTATTATGTTATGTCTAATAAAGAAAGGGATGCATTTTACGACTGTATTCCATCCCATCTTATCAGTCTTTCTTTAACAAAAAAATAAAGAACTTCCTTTAAACGTGCCTTTTAAGGGTTTAAGTAGCTTTTTTGGGAAAATGAAAGGAAAGCGAAGAGTGTAAGCTGATTCTTAAAACCGGTGGATTGATTCTTTAAAGCGAAAATTTTAACATGGAAATAATACTTTTTTTTTGGGGGGGGGGGGGATATTGATTCTTATAAACGGTTGATTCTTATAACCACTGATCACTATAAGCGGTGGTTACTGTATATATATATATATATATATATACGTACATATATACATAGCACATACATACATATATACATACAAAAGAGGTAAGCAACGATAAGCAATCTTAAGTTAATAACCCGCGGTAATTTTGTTAGAAGATACTACCTGATATTTTTATTGTTCTTGCTGTTTCAAATGCTCCCTGGTTGGGAGTATTCCAGACCAGGTCCATATAGGCTAGCGGGATGAGAGGTGCGGCCCAGGTGTATAACGGCACCACAAGGGTCACAATCCGATTAGGCCAGGTGCTACCGCAATTTTGTTCGAGCACTCCCAGGGGTGGCATCTGGGGGGATCGTATCCTCTCCCATCCACTTTAACCTCATAGAGGGACTTTCCAGTCTACGGATTTAACATGCCCATATTCGGCCTAGTCACGAAGGTACTTAATAGCGCTTGTCGGTATTCGATCCGAGCACCCTCAGCACCGAAAGCCGGCGCACTACCACTAGGCTACCTGGAGCCCTGTCTCAATTTATATTACATTTGATAAGCAAAAACATTAAGGTATTAAAAACAAACGCCACCTATTACCACTTCCCAATATACTACATGGGTTACGCCCCAGTGTTACCGATAAACTTCATACAACTAAAAATATGTATTATATAAAATCGTATTTAAGCACACTCAAAAAAGGAAAGAGAAAACAATAACGTCATTTCAGGAAAATGTGAGAAAATTCAGATGAAGGAGTAAAAATTTTCAGAGAAATATAAAAATTAGTTTCACGGCATAACAACGAGGAACAAGAAAGAGACGGATTAACGCCCCTACCCTCCCCATTCTTTATCATATAAGTACAGGTGTATGACAGGGAAACACTGACAAGATGAAACTTGACCCTGCAAACATAAACATCGCATCGCTTGCGTTTACAATTATTCCTGCTTAATGACACAAAAAGTATATACACTGAAGAGCCCTCCCCCCCCCCTCCAAAAAAATGGTACAGGCCTGCGTATGCAAATAAAGAAGATATGCAACCAATCAGCGTAATGCGATGCGGTCGGCAGCGCTTATAAGATACAACAGGTGTCTGGCGAAGCTGTTAAATCGGTCCCTGCTGCCACAATGGCAGGTTATCACAATTTATTTGACTTTGAACGTGGTGTTATAGTCGGCGCACGAGAGATGGAACATAGCATCTCCGAGGTAGCGATGCAATGTGGATTTTCGTGCATGACCATTTCACGAGTGTACCGTGAAAATCAGGTATTAGTTAAAACATGAAATCTCCGACAGTGGTGCGACCGGAAAAAGACCTTGAGCGGGACCGTTGAAGAATTACGCGAATCTTTAAACGAGATAGACGTGCAACACTTCCTCAAATTGCTACGGATTTCAATGCTGGGTAATCAACAAGTGTCAGTGTGCGAACTGTTCAACGGGACGCCATTGATATGGGCTTTCGGAGCCGCAGGCCCACTCGTGTACCGTTGTTGACTACACGGCACAAAGCTTTACGCCTCGCCTGGGCACACCAACACCTCCATTGGACTGTTGATGACTGGAAACACGTTGCCTGGTCTGACGAGTCTCGTTTCCAATTGTATAGGGCGGATGGACGTGTACGGGTATGGAGACAACTTCATGAATTCATGGACCGTACATGTCAACAGGGGACTGTTCAAGGGGGGGGGGGAAGCCTCTGTGATGGTATGGGGCGAGTGCAGTTGGCGAGACAGGGCACCCCTGATACGTCTAGAGACGAATCTGACAGGTGACGGGTACATAAGCATCCTGTCCAATCATCCACACCCATTAATGTCGACTGTGCATTCTGGCGGACTTGGACAATTCCAGCAGGACAATGCGACACCCCACACGTTGAGAGTTGCTACCAAGTGGCTCCAGGATCACTCTTCTGACATTAGACACTTCCATAAGCCACCTAAATCCCCAGACATGAGCATTATTGAGCATATCTGGATGCTTTACAACGTACTAGTCAGAAGAGATCCCCCCTTGCACTCCCATGGATTTGTGGACTGCCCTGCAGGACTCATGATGTGAATTGCATCCACCTTCAGACATTAGTCGAGTCATGCCACGTCGTGTTGCGGCACTTCTGCGTGCTCGTTGGGGCCCTACACAATATTAGGCAGGTGTACCAGTTTTTCTGGCTCTTCAGTATATATATATATATATATATATATATATACGTGGTTGTTTGTTTGTTTGTTTTATTTACTTATTTATTTATAATCCTTTTAATTAATCGAACGTATGATACATTCTCCGAGTTCATTAAATTCAACATTAAGCAAAATTTATACGCTAATTTATAATAAGAGACACTAAAATTTAAAAAAATATTTTAAAAGATTAATAGTTGAAACAACAAAAGATATATTTCATTTCTTTAATTGCAGTTTCATGCATGACAAAATAGTATACTATAAAGGTTCTGAAGCTTTTTGCTGATCTAACTGTTAATATATATAAATATTTTTTATTTAACTGAAGCAAGAAGTATAATTTTTATTTATTCCTCATTTTCTAAAAACAAGCAGTTAACAGAAAGAAAGTCAGAACTAAACGACTGCTAAAATACTCAGTTTTCAGCATATTACTAATACTTTGTATGCATTATAACCTGGTTGAAAAGATATTAATAGACAAATTACATAAGAAAGCGCTACATCTTACAACAAGGCGAGAGGATGACAAAAATTTATGGTTTGAAAATATGGCTGAATATTTACAATATCCTTTCAGAGATATAACTAATTCAAAAAACAGAGATGCATATTTTGAGAATGTGCTTAAAACATTAAATAATTTTCCAAGGAGGAAAGACATATTAACTTCGTTAAAACATGACAAACAAAAAGAATTAAGTAAACAATATGCCATCAAATTTTACGAGAAACTTTTCAATACTCGTGTCATAAATTTATATCAAAAAATCATTAGCATAAATGTACCTAAGAAATTAAAATGTGTTTAAAACAAATGCCAAAATACCTTTAAACAAAATATTTTAAACATTTTACGTGATAAAAAATTATAAATTAAATATCTAGAAGAGTTTTTTATCAACTAAAAACCCTGTTAAGTAAACAAAAACTGATGAAGATTTTAAAAATTAACACATCTTAGCGCTAGAATGTTGCTGCTAAACATTTTCATATATGTGTGAATAAAAACATAAAATTAGTGCGATTCTCTAATACTTGAGCTACCAACCTGTGGATACTCGTACAGGTCTCGGTGGAAATCAGAAAGGTTTTTTTTTAATTAATTAGGGAGAACGAGGATTAGTTTTCAATGTGCATTCATAACCCTCTAAGAAATTCTATCAATACAAAATATTGTATGATATTCAGACTTCTATCAGAAAATGAGGTCACGATCCGAAAAAGGTGGAAAACACTGCTTTATTACAATAATTAATTAAAATTTTAATACATACGCTTAACTCATATAAAGTGCCTGAAAGGTTCAGAGTGGTTGCTATTTTGGACTCTTTTAAATGACCACACATACTGAGAATAAATTATGGAGCCACAAACTTATAATTTAATTCATGTTATTTTAGCAAACGGATACGATTCAATTAAACTTTAGGATGAGTGTAACTATTCATTGTACACTTTGGCATTATTGGGTTAATACGAAAAGCCACACATGTCATTTCAGGGCATGAAGTTAATATCAGCAAACAGAATCGCATAATATTTTCATAAAGTAGAAAATATTATCATGGGAAAAGAAAACTCACTTAAAGAATTGCGTTTCCTTTTCTTACTTATACTTTTCCATAAAAATAATCTTACAAAATCTTTCTGACGAGGTAAAATTAAAAACGGAATCTCGGGAGAACTCAGTCAAGCAAAAACTGCTTTAGCATGCAAATAAATGTTACAGTTTTTAATAATTTTTCCCATGATGTTACAAAAGAAAGCATTATTTTAATAATACAAACAATTTCTGGATGAAAATGCGAACTTAAAGCTACATAAAAGAAACTTAAATTTTAATGTTTTCATAACTCCATTAAATAAGCGAATCCCTTTGTTTAAATATTAGACTAAAGCCTATTTTACTGTAAAAATTATCTCTGAGAATTCAGTGGTGCTTTTGATGTTGTCATTATGTCTCAAGGGAACTTAAGCAGAAATGTATTAAAAACATATAGTAGATATAAGGCTAAAAACAGAATTCACGAACGCATTATATAACACAAATAGATATAATTTCAAATGTGGTTAATTTAATTTGATAAAAGTTCAATTTTACTAATTTATAATACAAATTTTGTTGTCTAAGAAAAAAAAATTATCTTTCAGTACATTACATAAAAATGTATTCAACACCATTATTTTCTGAAAATTAAAATATTCTTATTTATCACTCTTTTTTCTAAAATAATCATAAATATAAAATTACATTCAAAAGAAGAATTTGAAAGATTTTAAATCAAATTATTATTAAAGGGAAAAATCATTGTATAATAACAGAAATTAGGAAATATCCTTTTAGAAATTATGCGCATTATATATGAATCAAAGGAAAGTGTGAAAAACAAAATTGCTATAAAATTCTCGGTAAGACCTTAATGTATTAAATCAGTCACAACAATAAATCATAAATTTAATTACAGATAATTAGAAACCGAAATCTTAAAACAACTCAATTGATTTGGAAATAAAGAAAACGGTTAAAGGGGAATCTGAGAACTTGCCGAAACATCCAAATGTATACTTTTCAACTAAAGACAGCAGCTAAGACAGTATTCCGACAGTGACATCATCAGATTATCAGGGAAAGTTAAGAGGAAAGAGAAGGTGATATAAGAAATAAAAAAAAGAGAAAGAATGATTAACAGAGATGGGATTATCTGGTCCATATGACCTACGTATTAGCATATTTTAGTTCAATGGAACCATATGCATTTAGTTATTGATCTTGCTTTCCAATTAACATCATACTTTATATTTGAAATAATATTAATGCATTATCTCTTACAGAGTATTAGGCATTACAAAGACTATTTATAATGATGGGTATTTTTAAGATAAAACCCTACATAATCCGCCACTTTTTACTATTAAACAATAAAGTACAGAGCATGGCGATAAAAATTTTAATGTCCGCATTTAAAACAGCTCTAACTCAACATATACCAAGAGTTTGCACGTATGATGCTGAAATATTTAGATTTACGGATAATCGGAGATATTGCAAGTAGTATATTCGTTTCGTCGGTGAAAATGTATGATATTATTCATACATCAAAACGAAAAACGCTTTAAAATTTTACAAAAACTGAGAACATTTAAAGACACGACGCCGTTTTTGTAGACATTTCTAGCGTTTTTGTAGACATTCTAATGAATTATAATTAATGTATACTAAATATGTTTTAAAATTCAATTAATGATTGCCATAAACAAAAATAAGAATTGTGGAAATCGGAATACCTAACAATTTCAGTATACTGCAATTGTATGAAAGGAGTCCTTGTTGAGTCAGAATAATAATCTGAAAATTCCCTCATTTTAAAACCAGATGACTCTTTTACCATATATACCCTTACACACAATTACTGAAAAAAAACCTTAAAAATATTTCGGGATCATTGATTATTAAGGCTTTTTATATATACACAAATCTAATGAGATATATAGAAAAAAAAATTTAAGTGTCGTTCGTTGGTTTACATGTTTGAGTTTTGCAACAAGAGACCTGCCAATATATTCAATATAACGTTTATTGAAACTCAAATAATACTTATTTATCACTTTTTTTTCTGAAATAATCATAAGTGTAAAATTAAAGAGAAGAATTTGAAAAATCTTAAATCAAACTATTCAGAAAAACCATCGTATCTTATAATCATTGTACTGAGTTTTGTTTGCAAAGAGTTCATGACAATGAGTGATGAAATTTTCATATACTTGCTCTACGTTATCCTGGTCATTTTTCTTCGTACAGCACACCAGACAAAATTTCCAAAATAAGACAGAAACTTCAAGAATCCTTCATACTTAAACAACAAAGTACATCACTACCATTTGAGAACTTTTTGTAACAGATAACATACATTAAGGTGTCTCTTATGCAAGCGGTAAAAACTGGAATTTTACTGCAGCTCGTGCAAAACAGCAAGCTCCTGAGATTTTATCATTAGCATTTATGTTGAACAATAATATCAACATAAATACCGAAAGCTTCAAAGTTTGTTTTGAGCACTGTTCTTTCAATACAATAAATGAACAAAAACAATGTTAAGCTCCAGAGCATTACAGAAACCTTTTAGAACTGTCACAGCTGGAAAGAATATTTATAACTGGTAAGTTTTTCTATCGGCTGACTCAGCACACACTCTCGTCAGCTTTCAGCAAAATGTATAAACAGGGATTCATTGAACAAAAACTTGTTCAATGAATTTCTCTTTTATTATTATGCATTATATCCATAACACTTTGCCACTGTTTTATAGCTCACAGTCAACAATCTTATTCCCATTGGATGCGGTGGTGAGTGTCGACGGAAGTCATTGGGCCTGTTCACATAGAATCCGTCAGCGTCAACGTTACTCGTATTGACATATTTTAAACCAATCACAGACCTTAACAGTTTCGTGGCTAATCGTTTGGAGGTTTGTAATTGGTTAAATATATTTCAATACGAGTAACGCTGACGCTGACGGATTCTATGTGAACAGGTCTATTGAAGGCTTTCGTAAGGTGACTGAGGTATCCAACCAGCGTATTTACGGTGCAGAGTTTTGTTTGTAAAGAGTACACGATGATGGGGGAGGGGGGGAGGGGAGGAAATTTTCAAACACTCTCTCAAAACGACCATTTTTCTTTGTACCACACACAACACACCAGTGGTAGAAAATCTATTTCTGCGAGTAAGTACTTTCATCACTACTGCATTTCACTGATGGTAATTTTCCAATCAACTATCACGCTAAAATGATCTTAGAAACTGCTCCTCGTATAACGTGAGATTTCCGTCGCACGTAACTAGCTGGCCATAGACGCCAACTACACGTCAACAATGACACCTCGTTGGGAATCTATGAAGGCTTCTCTTCATGAATCTAAGATATCTGGGTTAAAAAATTTCCGGTTTTACGACAGACTTTCACTTGCCTACACACGTTTCTAGGAGTGTCAAGAGTGCATCTGCACATATATAGCATCCGTGATTGGTGCGTCTTAGAAGTTGCATTATAATTACCGATAATGTGACCTGATAATTCAGCGTTTTCATTTTTATTGCCCATTTCTTGTATATCATTGACATAAACAGATACATAAAGAATACAGGGTATTTTTTTATAAATTTAAAAAACACTGAAAATCATGGATATTTCTCTATTTTTAGCCGAAATATGTTTAGAAAAACCTTATCAAAATACCAAGCGCAATTGATAGTATGCATTATACCAGTTTATTGAAATGGAATCGACGCGAACTAAAAAATTTAACAAATTCCTGGATACAAAATGATTGAAGAGTTTCTCCTCAGCGTTTCTATTCATTTAATAACAATAGGAATCAAACAAGCATGTCCTGTCTGAACGCATTTTAGGTACTATACAGCATTAACCACTGTTAGCTGCCAAGGTCATTCCCCTGCTGGCTATCAAGGGCAGTTACTAAAACACACTGTGAATATACTTCATAACCTTCATTTAAAATACCATAAAACCATTAAACCACAACGGAGAGATTCTGATCACCCTGTATTATTCACTAATACCTACATCAAAAATTTCTGGAGGGAGGCAATAAAGAAAAAACTATGAACGAGGGACAAAGAAAACAATAATAAAAATACAGTACACATATAAAAAAAATAAAATGTCCAACTTATTTTTTAAAATGCTCAAGGACTCATAAAATAAACCTTACTAAAATAAATAACTTGTATTTTTTGTTTGTTTCTTGCACTCCTTTATCGCTAACTTATAACAGTAAGTTAAATTCAAGAAAAAAGTTTGAATTTTCTCTCTTGATTTTAATTCAACCTAGAACCGATTGACAGATTTGACTACTCTAGAGAAAGATTTACCAAGGGAATTATACTTCCCCATGAAAGATAGAGACGACAAAAAAGTATAGAATTTGGTATACAGTAGAAGAGAATTATGCAGAGGATTTGAACTCGGGGAAATGGGTTAACCAACCGACTTTTTTTCTGCGTGCAAGTTTCCAGCGACAAGAAAGCGAGAAAGAAACTTCATAACGACCGTCTGCAATGACCGAGGATCGGATATGTGTCGTCCAACCTCGAGGTGCTCGGTATTCTGACAACTGAATTATTCCCAAAATATTAGAAACTCTCATTTAGCTAATTCCAGTTTTTACAATTTAGCATTTTACTACTGAGACCAACGACACAGAGTGTTGGCAGTATACATTTATTTATTTACTCACTTGACAATATTCATTTTGTCATACATTTGACGAACAGTCCATTACCATTTCTAGTGGTCGGGCGACACTATGAAGACTGTACGTCTCAGAAACATTCAAAAACGTTATTCTACCAAATTAATTATCCTGGCGATGTGAAGAACTCTAATTTTGAAAATTAGATATCTCACAACAAAATTGTATTTGTCGCAAAATGTACAGTCGGTGATATTCCAAGTTCAGTAGCAGCAAATGCGAGTGCAGCTACGTAACAACCGTTTCTCACTAAAATAAAGACACATGAAATGTACGCTTCCGAAAGTCCCTCGAGAGACTAATGATGAACAGTCTGGAGGCTTAGGACTCCTCCCTTTCTCCAGGTGGGTCAAAATTAAGTTGCTAAAGTATGTTGCCCTCCTTTAGCGATAAATAAATTAGAATAAGCCAAACTAAACCTTTTTTTAATGAAGCCCTTTTTCTTTAAGAAGACACTGAAATATTACTGTTTTTCACCTAAGGAATTGTAATATCTATCTTAGTATTAAGCCTCAAACTAATGTTGGCGAATCTGAATATTTATTTACTATCTTTATTACTGGCCAAGAAAGAATTTACTTCCGCCTTCCCTTTTTAGTAAAACATTCAGTATACTACATCTCATTAACATTCTAACTATTGACGCATTAACAATCTCGAATTTTCAATAATTTAATGAATTCAAAATCCTTCCGAGCAGAAAAAATTTTTATAGCTAGTTTAAATAAGTCAAAACATAATAACAAAGAAAGTTTAAAAAATCCAGTCATGGTTTAACTCATCAACAGAGCAAAAACCCCATTCTGTTCCACGCTTATTTTACATCCGGTTCAGTTCAGTCACTCAAACGTTACTTCTGCGAAGAGTAGGAGCTTAAGGCTTATTGTATTAGAGACAAAATCCAAACATCTTCAAAAGAAAAGTGTTTAAAATTTCACTGGTACCTCTATATGCAGGAAGCTGCCTCTGCCTTCTCTGTAGGAATTCGTCTCTGCCTTGAAATAACAACGCGAATTGGAGAACAATAATAACAATTTGCTGTACTTGAAGGAGGCCGAACTCTAAAATATGACCAGTTACTCTGATTTGAACAGTTGTCGCCTCTCACCCTCAAATAATAAAACTGACTTACGTAGAAGGAGCGCATCAATTACATTAATGTGGTAACACAATTGAACTGGTAACAACAGTTTCACTAGCTTCGTCAACATAAACATCCTAGCCTACACTTTCAAGAATCTTCCATATTCAAATTAATAATCCCTTGCCTTGAAAGGGTAAACAAACTGGTTCCTCTATGTAAAGTAAATGCCATTCAGGAAAATAATAAGTCCAATACTGTAAAAAATTGCATCATTATTTTGTGTTTAACATCTTGCCATAGTTATCTTTAAAAAATCAGTAATAGGAAGGCAGTGAAAGAACATTTTTGACATAGATGTAAATGTTTTATTCCATTCCTATAATAGTAAATTAGAGAGGAGCTTCAATCACTCATCTACGCTAAAAATAATAAATCACTGGCGCTGCCAATTTTTGCGTTGTACAGATAAAACTTTCTATTGTACACCATTGATAACGTTTGAATAAGAATTCAATCTAGTTAACAGAAATGTTTTGATCATTTTTTGAATAGAGACATTTAAATGATATAACCTTTACGGAATTTTATATTCCTTCGAAAATAAGACATTGTAATGTCATGGCATTGATATATGAAATTAACTAAATTATCCGAATAATGCAAGAATAACCTTTTCACTTTTCACTGAATAGCACTGAATTTCACTGAAAATTTAAGAACGTCAAGCAAAGAATGAAATACTTAAAAACATATACATCCAATTCTATCACATTCTTTAAAAAAGAAAATAGTTATAAAATTATGGTTATTCAATCAAACCTAACACTCGCGTTCAAAATGTAGTTTTGATAAGTAAATAATAGAAATCTTAGACCTTCGGCATCCAGTAAAATGGTAATCACCGTGGAGAGTCACACTAAAAAAGAGTCTTATCTTCCACTACATGCATAAAACTACTTTTTCTGATGAAAGAGAGTTTAAAGGTATTAAAAGCTACACACGAGGTAAAACAAAAAGTTAACTATTATAAATACATTACTCTTATACTGAACTTTTTGATGATTTTTTAAATGTAAGTATGCGCCATTAACATGTTAACTTTTAATTTATTTTCATGTGTCGCAAATGACAAAAAACATTATTGCAAAAATAAATTTTATATATATATATATATATATATATACATATATATATATATATATATATATATATGTGTGTGTGTGTGTGTGTGATTTATTAAAATTATTCAGTAATTTTAATTTTGTTTATTCAGTTCGCATTCATATATTATATATATATATATATATAATTGAGAATGTATATATATATATATATATATATATGTGTGTGTGTGTGTATAAATAGGTAAATAGATAGATAGATATCATATGTTTATATAGGTAGAGAGCTTTCAAGTAGTCATAATTTTATGCGTACAGATTTCAACTAATTATATACTACGATTCTCTTTTACGTTTTCATATAACGTTTAATTATCATTCTATTATTTCATTATTTGTTTCATTTCATATTCGCGAAAAAAGAATAGATAGAAAAAGGAGTGATCCGCCAACAGAATGGAGGGGATGCGTGTATGTTGAGCTCGAGGCAGGAGGGAATGAACGCGTCTGAAGGGGAGAAAAAAGTACAATTTCATTTTAACCTAAAAAACTGATACTTTTTTTTCGAAGTTATTAAAGCATTCGACTTTTCCCTTCTTCCTCTTTCAATGTTATGTATCGATAAAAGCTTTCAGCAGCATTTAGTTTAAAAAAAAATTAAATCTAAAGCTTACTTTCTACTATAGTTATAAAAATATATAGGATTTCCAAAATTTAAAATGCTAAACCTTTTAAGCAATCAGAAGTTTTTTTCTGTTTGAACTATCACAACAAAAACACCTGTTATGTAGTATATCATTAATCACACCTTTTAAAACAATTTATTTATTTTCTTGAATACGTTATTACTGCAACAAATTCCTGCAATATAGTGGAAAAAAATAAGGAACCGATATTTTTCAGATCATGGCCTTTTTAAGAGAGAATTATTTTTAAGTTACAATTTTTTTTACAAATTCTACTAATTGCTTTAAAGACATTTTTGACAAAATTTTACTTCCAGCTATTATTATATACTAGTAATGCTGGCTGAACGCCCTCAAGCAGTGTTGGAAAATCGAGTGCGTATTTTTAATTTTTATTCCACGCCTCCCCCCCCCCCCCCCCGCGTCTTTTTTTTTCTTTTAAATCAAACTACCAACAAATCTATTACCTCAGATAGAAATAACTCTGCTTGTCATTTAATTTAAATTACCGAATAAATTTTTTCCTATCCTACATTTGAAGGCAAAAACTGGAAAACAGTCCAGGAAAAGTATTTTCTCACACATATAGCCATTAAATATAATCAATGTGCCTCATTTTTATTTCTTCCTTTTAAACAAAAATTGTCATCATTAACTGAAATTTAAAATTCGGAAAGAAATGAAAACCTCTACCAAAATTAATTTCCAAGGGTATTTAAAAAATTGCCATACTTTAAAAGACATTTAATATCTTAGAATCTTAAAATTTAAAAAGATAATTTTACAGTTTACAATAATCTGAAATCAAAGTTGAATATACGGATACAATAATTTTCTGTTTTCAGTTCGATTTATTCTCGCAAGATTAATAAATAATAAATAGAAATAATAAAACTCTTCTAAGAAATATTTAAGAATAACAACAATAGTTCTTACCCAGTTATATCGGTGATCTCATTCTTGCATCCTGTTCCTATGGGCGCTGTAACATATCCGTGCGCCCTCAAAGAAGTTCGTACGATGTCAGCAAGTTTAGAGCCTTCCAAAGGAAGAGTGCGAATGGTGTTGCCATGGAAACCTGAGAAAAGTCACGGGACATCTTCTGACCAATGAGACCAAACTGATCTTGAACAAGAATACAAAAGAATTTAGAAGTTTTTGCTTCTAACTTGCAGAGCCATCAGTCCCTATTTATTTTGAAGTAGCTGAAAAGTGTACAGACATTCTAAAAATAGAATTTTACCATCTGTTACAATTACACTGTACGTTAAGTTTTACGATATTAATGAATTATAATGAATGTTTACCTGCAGAATATGTTCAAGAACTGTAAAAAATAATAAATTTACTACTCACACACCTACATGCAAAGGAAAAGTAAGGAAAGTGATCTCCCGAAAAATGTCACACCTAATTCATCACAGTAAACAGATCTGGGAGCAGTTTATAATGTTTATAATGTATGAAATCCCTTATCTAATCCATGTAAAATATCGGATGCAAACCCCATATATTATGACTAAATATGCTTTTCTGGAAATATAGAGTATACTCAAAGGGGAAATAGACATAAGGAAATCTGCTAACGGGTTATGAATTAATATATAAATAGTCCAAGCAAAATCGGACCCCGAAGGATTTACTTGTTAGTCATTCGCGTGCACCGCACCAACCAACTACAAGGACCTCTCGCGTTCAGAGATATTAACGAGTTACGAGAATCTCATCATAGCTCATCAGGGAAGTGGCCATACCTTCAGACTATCTGACTTGTTACACAGAAATGAAATTAAAGTATTAACCAATAAAACGTTTGTAAGTTAAAATATACGAAGTAGGATCCAAAAGTTTCTCGACTTGGTCCGTAAATCCATAGATCATTAGAATTATAAAGCTGACGCACAAGCTCCTACAAAATATTTCTTGTAACAAGCTAGCATATAACAACTCTCGTACAAAAAATCTGTTGTAGCACTTCTGGATCACATTATTTCCAATGCCTTTCAGTGCAACAAGCGATGCCATTTCAATCCGAGTGACCATTTAATCTTCAGTTGACAAGAAAAGGACAATGCGCTGACACATTTTATGCATCTTCAGGCCAAATTAACAAAATGCTCTCCACAACTATCAGATACTTCATTGAGTAGTTAAATTTGATTTTATTTTCTAAAATATACCTTGAGGCTGTTTTGCAAAATTTCCTTCGCGTCGTGCCATGATAATAGAATATATTTCACTTAAATTTACACTCAGTCCTTTATGGGGAAAAGAAATATCGACAGGCCCAATTAGTTTCAGACAGTTTATAGAGATATCCTTCGTTATTTAAGAGAACTTGATTTAGCAATACCAAATAGCAAAGCATTCCACATATCCATAGGTATTCCTTTTTTTACTATTATTTAACTCACAGACAGATTTTAACTTTTGGCCGTATTCTGAATTCTTCTCTCCGTAAGTTGGTGATAATGGATTTCCAGGACAAAATTTTGACTGATATTGCTCCCCACGGACAATACGAACAGTTTTAAAATGATAAATATCCCTCCATAAATAACAAGTTCTCCTAATACTGAAAACCTAACAGACATGATCACACAATAATGGATCGAACAAGACATCTTATACGAATGTTCGCTAAAGGATTACCTTACTTTGAGTGAGAATATTTCAAGAGCCCTGAAAATCAAGAAAGTAAATAGACGTGTGTTTAATGATGTTCAACAAATTGCATCTCTAACTTTAGTTTAATTTCGAAATAATCAATGACACTGCAGACTTCAAACCTCGGGATTCAATCGACGTTTCCATATTGCAGGGGACGTTCCTACGTTTCGCTAACAGTTCTTTTGTTCAGATATGAAAGGGGGGTAATTTCGTTGCAAATTGTACATTCACTGTTGTAGAATTCTCTCTAAAACTTTCAGTTGGGTTGAATTGCCGTCCGACAAAAACAAGGAGAAATTCACATATGTAGATTTAAGATAGCCTATGGAAAACGTTTCAATCGATGAAGATTCATCTCTCCAATTACTACGCAATCAACTAAACTATTCTTGTTGTCATCACTGCACGTCAAAACTGTAAACGAAATGTGCCCACTAAAGTGGGGAAACCCCAACTGAATTCTGAGGTTTGAGAACAGCACTACCATCAATATATTTCAAATATTAATCAAAAGTGAGGAGTCCATTTTTAAATCTTCAATCAACATATGCCCATTAACTGTCTTAATCGATAAGTAACATAGTTTGGGAATATGCTGGACATCCTGTGACAAGATAATATAATATAATATAATTCTTACTAACGAAAAGATAAACATCTCCAACGTACCCAACAGTTGTGGACCCGGATTTCGCACTTCAAGGTTGTGTTCGTCTCTCTCAGAGGAATTCTCCGACTAGGGACTACAATAATACACGAGGTCACTATTCAGTATAAAAGTATTCCTAACTTAGAGAACAGTTCCAAATTCATGGTATAAAGCAGAGAAGCACCTGAGAAAACTGCATTGGTGCTATGATAGCTATTTTTACGTGTCGTCGTCATCAGTCCCGAAAATTCTTGTCAATTTCTTCAATAATCATACAATTATGTTTCCGAAAACTGGCGCATAAATTATTTTAATTTTTTATTTTCTAACTGGAAACATATTTTAAATTCGGTTGAAAGTCTATTATTTAATAAAATATGTTTTTCTACCAAACTCAATAAACGCATTTTAGAAAAATAAAGCGTGGCATGTCAAGAAATATGAACACGCTTTTAATTATTCAGACTGTAATCCAATTTTATTATTCATTTTTCCACGAAACCATCACCTGATATGGGATTGATTTCCTGTTATTTTCCAAATAATCGATATTATATTATTTATTGCTTGATTACTGATTTTACTTTATTTTAATATAACATTACTCGAAATTATAAATTTGACTTTTTAAAGTAAAGTATATGCGACTTTAATTTCACTCAGAAAGTTGATGAAAGTCGTAACAGAAAGTTAGTCAGTTTAGTGAGTGTAACGTTCGAGGCATGGTTAGTTGATTCGCGCCAGCTTCCTTGTAGATTTTGCCAAGCGCCAATTGGCGCACTAATAGATTGTTGCAACCCTACTGCCTGCACTTCGCACAGTTTTCGTCTTTCGAATCGCACGCATAAATTCGGCGTTCTTTCAACTTTATAATAAAATTAACATTCGACGTTGATTTTTAGTTTCATTTAATAAGTTCGACAGTCCATTAAAATGCAACCGGACATTGGTCCTGTTACGGCCGGAGAAACGGCTAGAATTTGATTAATTTTTATTAATAACTTTCAATTTCGACTTACTTTGTGTTTGCAAGAACTTTGTAACTGTTTTCGATATGTCTGATTCAGATGAAAGTGAACCTGTGGATACATTAAAAACTTTGAACCGTCGAAAAGGTAACTGTAAATCTCGAATTACGAAATTAAATTCGTTTTTAAATGAAAAGGCTGCATCGGCAGATAGTTATAAGCTGCAGAGCAAGCTCGATGACGTCAAGGACATTTCCTCTAAGCTAGATGAACTAAAGTTTCGTTACTATGAGCTTTTAGAGGATGAACAGTTAGCGGATATTGATTCTCAATTCGACCTCATGGAAGAAGAGCTAGAGGATATCAAAGTAAGCTTCCAAAAATTCTTATTTGAATTAAAAGAAAATAATCGTTCTAATTTAAGTAATATTAATAAACAAAGTTCTAGTTCTGTAAAATTGCCTGATGTAAGCTTACCTGAAGTCTTTGGTAATATCGAAAACTGGCATTGTTTTAAGATCCAATTTGATAGTTTAATAACGAATAACTCCTCTTTAACTGATTCTCAGAAGCTGTTTTATTTACGTTCTGCTTTGAAAGGTGAAGTAGCCTTTATTGAAACTCCTGAGGATACATTTAATTCTTTAATGAAAGTTTTGATCGATAGATATGAGAATAAACGCTCGATTGTCAATAAACATGTGCAAAATATTTTGAATATTGAAAAACTTACTACTGAATCAGCTAAACAGCTGCGAAATATTGTTGATGTTGTTAATAAAAACTTGAGAGGTTTAAAATTATTAGAATTAGAAGCAAATGAGTTAACACAACAATTTTTAATGAATATTATTGTGCAAAAATTAGATAAAGATACACGTAAGCTCTATGAAATGAGTTTAACATCCAATGAAATACCCAAATGGGAACATTTTTTGGAATTCATACAAAAACGCTCTCAAGTTCTAGAAAACTTGCAAGGAGTTCTGTTACCTTCGGTTAAAACTAAACTTCCTCAAAACAAATCAAGAACTTTTATGATTAAGTCAAGCAATGATTTATCATGTGTCATGTGTAAAAAGCCGCATGCCATATATCGATGTCCATCGTTCCTAAAATTGACTCCATTACTAAGATTTAATATAGTTAAAAGGCATAAGCTTTGCTTAAATTGCTTGACCGATTCGCACAAATTAGCTTCATGCCAGTCAAAATATCGTTGTCGCTTGTGTCAGGGAAAGCACAACTATCTTTTGTGTCGAAATCAAGATAATTCCTCGAATGACATCAATGTAAATAACGATTTCGTGCAAAATTTGCAATATACTGAAAATTCGGCTTTTCAGGCACCGCCTCCAGCCACTGGTGTTATAAACGAAACAAATTCTTCGAATGAAAGGGAACCAAAGGTTCACGCACTTTCCTCCCTACAGGAATCTTCAAAGAAATCGGTACTTTTATCCACCGCCATAGTTTGGGTGTGGTCACCCCCATTAAATAGTTATATACCAGGACGAGTCATTCTCGACTGCGGAAGTCAGTGTCATTTAATTACCTCACGATTTGCTTCTGAGCTAGGTTTAACAAAACAAAAGGTAAATATGTCCATCTGTGGTTTGAGTGGCAATACCACGAATGTGAAATGGAAAGTCAATTCATTTATTTGTAATGAAAATTCTTCCTTTTCTGCTCTTGCTGAACTCTTAGTAGTAGAAAAAACTGTAGATCCTGTCCCATCATCTGTTATTGACCTTTCCCTAATAAATATTCCAGAACGCTCCACGTTAGCAGATCAATATTTTGATAAACCGGGAAGAATAGATATGATCCTTGGAGCTGAGCTGTTCTTCCAAATAATTAAGGATGGTAAACTAAGAGTTTCAGACAACTTAATATTTCAAAATTCTGTGTTTGGGTTTATTGCCAGTGGTTCAGTTGTGTCAAACAATTCGACAAATTTTTGTGGGTTTATATCTCAAACAGAAAACCTTGAAAGTAGTCTTCGTAAATTTTGGGAAATAGAAGAAATATCCTTGGATCGACCGTTGAGTCACGAAGATAAATTTTGTGAATTACATTTCCAAGAAACCCATAAACGAGATCCTGCCGGTAGATTTATGGTTCAAATGCCGATTAAAGAAGAAAAATTAGATACGTTAGGCGATTCTAGAGTTTTAGCTGAGAAAAGATTGCAGCAAACAGTAAAAAGACTAAACAAAAATCCTGAAATGCATCGCCTCTACAGTCTACAGTGATTTTCTTAAGGAATACGAATTTTTGAATCACATGGAAAAGATCCCTAATGAACCTTCGGCTACTGTTGAGTACTTCTTACCCCATCACGGAGTTTACAAACCCGAAAAATCCTCTACTAAACTTCGAGTAGTCTTTAATGCCTCTGCACCTACCACTTCAGGTGTAAGCCTAAATGACCTTTTGCTTGCTGGCGAAGTCAAAGAAGACATTTTTGACATAATGATACGATTTCGTAAACACAGTATTGTTTTAACTGCCGATATCAAACAAATGTACCGTCAAATATTAGTAGATCCAGCTCAAAGAAATTTGTTGAAGATCTTATGGAAATCTGAGGAAAATCAAACTTCGACAATTTATAGACTTAACACGGTGACCTATGGCACCAAGTGTGCTCCGTTTCTTGCAACTAGAGTTATCAAACAACTGGCGTTGTACGAATCTGCCAAATATCCATTAGCATCAAAGGTCGCCCTGTCTGACATTTACATGGATGATATTGTCACTGGATGTCAAGATGTTGAATCCGCCAAGCTGTTAAAAGATCAACTCATTACAATGTTTCAAACATGTTGTATGAACTTGCATAAATGGAATTCTAATTGCGAAGAACTCCTAGAAAGTAAAAGGCAAGCCCCACATGAACATTTATTTGTAGAAAAATCAGATTCCACAGTAAAAACCTTAGGCATGGTCTGGATATCCAATGAAGACAAATTTACTTTCCATGTTTCAGTAAAACTAAAACCTGTCTACACTAAAAGAGAAGTTTTATCTACAATTGCTAAATTATATGACCCCTTTGGTTTACTTGGACCGGTCATTTGCAAGGCAAAAATATTTCTCCAAAAACTCTGGTTACAAAAACTTGACTGGGATGAGGAATTACCGCAACCATAGGCTACTGAATGGCACAATTTCTTTAGTTCATTAAAAGAAATTGAAAGTAATACTATTGACAGATATATTCTAAATGATGAAGTTAAGCCTTTGCACTTTTTGGATTTTGTGATGCCTCTTTGTATGCTTATGGAGCCGTGGTTTATCTAATTTTGTTTTTCACAATCTGGCTGCTGTACATCTAAATTACTTGCCAGTAAATCTCGCGTGGCTCCTCTCAAGACTTTATCCATCCCTCGTTTGGAACTTTGCTCTTGTGTGCTTCTCTCAAAACTTGTCAACAAAGTTCTTGTTTGTTTACAAATGCATATCGACAAAGTCGTTCTATACTCAGACTCAACAATTGCTTTGGCTTGGATTAATTCTCCTCTCCATCAATTGAAAACTTTTGTTGGGAATCGAGTTTCTAAAATCCAGTTGCTAACAGAAAACTATCAATGGAGGCATATTGCACCTACTAACAACCCTGCTGATGTTCTCTCTCGTGGCATTGATCCCAACGAGCTTAAAGCCTTCAACTTATGGTGGACTGGACCCCTTCTTGACGAAGTTATGAATCCTCTTGAAGAAACCCAACTGGACACTCCTGATAAAGAACATTATTTACTTGAACTTAAGCAATCACCTAATATAAATTTGTCTCTTACATCAAATATTGAATTCATTAATCAATTTCTTTCTTTAAGTAACAGTTATGTTAAATTAATTCGCATTCTTAGCTTTATTTGCAGATTTTTTAATAATGTCAGGAATCCTTCTCGCAAACTTACTGGCCCACTTTCTGGTCAAGAGTTACATGATGCAACCTTAATTTTAGTTCGTTGCATCCAAGAACAGGAATTTGGAGTAGATATCAATAATCTTAGTACAGGTAAAATCCCAACAGGTAAGATTAGGAATTTAAACCCTTTTCTAGATAAGAATAATATTTTAAGAGTAGGTGGCCGGCTTCAAAATTCTCAGGTAAGTGTATCTGCAAAACATCCTATGATCCTTCCGTCTAATCATAAATTTACTAAATTAATTATTGAGCATTTCCATAAAAAATATTTACATATTGGCCCTCAAAATTTACTTTATTGTGTTAGGAGCGAATTTTGGCCTTTAAATGGACGCAATATTTGCAGGAAAATTGTTTATAACTGTGTCACTTGCTTTAGAGCCAAGCCCCGTATTGCAGAACAAATAATGGGAAATCTTCCCAAGGAAAGAGTAAATATAGACTTTGCATTTAATTGCACTGGCCTCGACTTCTGTGGACCTTTTTTAATTAAATATAAAGGTCAAAGAAAAGGAATCTTTCATAAAATATATGTTTTCATATTTATTTGCATGACCACCAAAGCTATACATTTGGAAATTGTAGCTGACTTAACTACCGAAGCTTTCATTGCAACATTAAAGCGATTTTTTGCCCGACGTGGCAAACCGCAAAAAATCTTTAGTGACAACGCTAGCAATTTTGTCGGCGCAAATGCTGAGCTAAAGAGATTGCATACTCTAGTCAAAACACCAGACTCCAACCTTGTTGATTATCTGTCATTCGAGGCTATAAATTGGCAATTTATCCCCCCCCCCGGGCGCCGAACTTTGGCGGCTTGTGGGAAGCGGGAGTGAAAGCCTTCAAATATCATTTCACACGTGTTGTTGGTAGCTCTAAATTAACGTACGAAGAGTTTTTAACCATCGTTTGTCAGATTGAAGGCATTCTCAATTCTCGCCCACTCACCCCATTATCTGGAGATATTGATGATTTAGACGTACTAACTCCCGCACACATTTTAGTTGGCCGACCATTAACTGTAATCCCAGAACCCAATCTAAACAATATAAAGGATAATAGATTAAATGTTTGGCAAAAAACCACAAAATTGGTTCAAATTATATGGAAACGTTGGCAAAACAATTATTTGAATACTCTACAACAACGACACAAGTGGATGATAGAAAAACAGAATATTAAGATCGGTGACATGGTAGTTTTAAAAGAAGATAATCTTCCTTGTTGCAAATGGTCGTTAGGAAGAATTTTAGCTATATATTTTGGTGAAGACAAGAGAGTTAGAGTGGTAAAGGTAAAGACTCAAAATGGGATCTACAAAAGACCCGTATCTAAAATTGCTATCTTGCCACTTGAAGAATAACAAAAAGTTAAATTTCTTTCTGTGAATTATATAACTAATGGATGTAAATAACCTTTGTATATAGAATTGTTTGTACATAGTATTTTCTTCTGTCAGATTCCGTTGTTTTAAGTTTTGCATTCAAATTGTTTGTTCCTATTGTTGTATTTCTTTGAATCTGAAATTATTTGAAATTGATATTTCAAGGCGGGCGGTATGTTCGCGCCAGCTTCCTTGTAGATTTTGCCAAGCGCCAATTGGCGCACTAATAGATTGTTGCAACCCTACTGCCTGCACTTCGCACAGTTTTTGTCTTTCGAATCGCACGCATAAATTCGGCGTTCTTTCAACTTTATAATAAAATTAACATTCGACTTTGATTTTTAGTTTCATTTAATAAGTTCGACAGTCCATTAAAATGCGACCGGACAAAGCTACAGTCTTTTTTTCCGATTCCAATCGTTTAACATACGCGGTTGTTTAATTCATTATAAAGCAAGTGCTTGCGTTAACTTTTCAGGGCGCTTTAGTTTGAAGCCAGATTTTTGAGTGTTTCGCAATATCGTGCCTTACTTATTGTTGCATTGTGGGTAATCACCGCAGTCATACTGAGCCAAGATGATTTATTTATTAAAAAATGGCAACACTTCATTGGTGTTGATAATTCTGCGTGATTTGCGAAGAGGAGGCGGCTTTCGGATGCTTTCAGTGCAAGTTCGTAGAATAAGCTGCTGATTTAGAAGAAGACACTGTATATCATTGTAGTGACGTCATCTTCATCTCTTCACGTTGTGATTTGTTTTGTTTGTTTGTTTGTTCAACTGGCAACTGTGAAAAATTTTGGAACTGCTGAATGAAACAACAAAAAGGCGAATTATTCATTGTGAAGATCTGTTGTCTTTCGTATTTCTCTCTTTCTCATTAATAAAGTTATTTTAAAAAGTTGTTTTTTACAGTGAATTAATAACACACTTGACATCATACAGTGAACTTCATTGGTGACCAGAGACTTGATTGATTGCAATAAAATGACTACTAACGAGGACACAAAAAACGGATCGGAAAAATCCCTAACTGCCACGCATTGAGATTTTTTACAAAAATTGCAAAGACACATCCAAAACCTAAAACAATGTTCCAAAAATTTTCACAGTTGCCAGTTGAACAAACAAAAAAAAAATCACAACGTGAAGAGATGAAGATGACGTCACTGCAATCATCAACGGCCACAACGGTCTAAAAATTTTCACCCTCCTTCTCATACCACAGCATACTCAAGTGACAGACAGGTCCATCGGTTCAGCCTCGTTTTTTATTGACAAAAATTTTCGAGCCCCCATCGCACAGGGAACAGTCGCAACCCTGAGCCGAGCGTCTCGCAACTGTTAGTAAATAAACGTCACGGGTCGCAACCCACTGTGCGGAACCTCCGTGAATTGGCTGCTAAAAAAGTTTCCATCGGACCACTGCCGTCAAAGAAAAAAGGTTTAGAAAAATATACATAAAAGGGATAAGGGGAGGGGGTGTTCCAAAAAGATAAAAAAATAGTTGAAGCGTGGCCCCCGGTGGATAGCACAGGTATAACCATCGACAAGGCTGTAGTTGGTAGTTCAGAATCCTTTAAGATAGAACCAAATCTCCTGACTTACGCCGGTCACATGCAACATCACTCGTCATAGCATTACCTAACCATAATCCCAACCAAGCCCGCTTCGATCAGGGTTTTTCAGTATCACAGATATTCCACTCACACAGACGAGGAACCCTAACAGCAATTCGCATTGATATCTACTACATCTGCCACATATATGCTACATCATGAAGCATCAAGTATTGCGACATTTTTTTATTATTGCGATTTTCCTAAGTGCTAGTCAAAGTCACGTTACATCTGCAATCGATACAGTATCAGTAGAAATATGTCTGTCCATAGAAGTACAGTACCTTTTAACGACTAGCATTTTTTTAATTGTATATGGTCAATATACACTTATGAAATGTGGTTTACTCGTGACTTCCATCGTTAAAAACTGAATGACTGCCCTTAGCGCGCAATAGGATTATTATGTCAATAACAGTTTGACTTTCTCTGCAGCACTGCACGTTAAGGCAATTTCTAAAAGAATAACTGCTAGAGAACGACAGTTGTTTATTAAAGGTTACTGTAAAGTAGTATAAAAATGACAGTTTTGCAACAGGATTAAGGGGAGGAGCTTAAAGTGGGCGGAGCTAACTGAGTGACGTGGACCAATCAGAGTGCAGCTGGCCACCTGGCGGTCGATTTGGACCAATCAGGAGAGGGCAGCGCTGCTATCGCCCCCTAGCGGGAAAACCTGGAACCTTGTAGTTCAGCAGAATCTTGAAGAGACTATGTGCTCTGCGGAACGCCACCTATCGGTTAAACAGGGAACTAAATTTCGTACAAGGATTGGAGGTCAGGGCATATTTTTTTCAGTGCTGCCATCTGATGCTGAAAGCTAGAACTACATTTTTGGGGACTTAGAAATTTTTTTAAAAGTATTTTCCATGGGAATTGAACCCGTTAAGGAAATATTACCTGACTACTTTTAGCGACGTAATACCGTTACGCTATGAATCGTCGGAAGTTCAGCGAATTATATTCTATAACAGAGAGAATATTTTTATAAATTTACTAGAATTAATTATCAAAAATAAATATAACGACATCTATTGTTTAAAAATGAAACTTAGAAAATTTAATACAAGGTTTTGTGTATATTTTTCAAAACTTTAAATATTTTTAGTCGAATTCTAACTTAAAATATATATTATCAACTTAGTAGTTCAAAAAAGGGCTTATTTTCAGGACTTTAAAATTGTTTTGCTATGTTTTTTAACGTGATATATAATTTTACATAGATACATTCACAAAATAATACAAAATAATAAGAAATTTTTACATAGATACGCTAAAACGAATATTTTTTTTCTTTTACTTGATATTTTTACACATGAAATTATTTTACAACAAGCGTTAAGTTTAAAATATCTATAATTTTTCTTAAGAATATTACTTTGCAGTATAATATAATTTAGATAGAGCTTTGAATCCATTGTAACATTTAGTATAGAAAAAATTATTATTTGATCTTACCTTGAAAAACATTCCATGAAAAGCTAACAAGGGGATATTTTTAGACATGAAATTATTTAAACAAAGCGGGAATTCCTCAGTAGAGTTATTTTTTCCTTTTAATATTAGAAATAAAAACTGAAATATGATTCAATCTAGATAATTATTTAAATTAAATACACATAACATACCAATCCATACTATTAAATCTGCAAGAGAAGATATTAAATTTACGCTAAAAAAAATTTTTTAATTGTCGACATATGCATACTGCAATAGTCTACATTATTATCAAAAAGTTCATTGAATTATATTCTATAACAGAGCGAATATTTTTATGAATTTACTAGAATTAATTATCAAAAATAAATATAACGTCAACTATTGATTAAAAATGAAACTTAGAAAATTTAATACAAGGTTTTGTGTATATTTTTCAAAACTTTAAATATTTTTAGTCGAATTCTAACTTAAAATATATATTATCAACTTAGTAGTTCAAAAAAGGGCTTATTTTCAGGACTTTAAAATTGTTTTGCTATGTTTTTTAACGTGATATATAATTTTACATAGATACATTCACAAAATAATACAAAATAATAAGAAATTTTTACATAGATACGCTAAAACGAATATTTTTTTTCTTTTACTTGATATTTTTACACATGAAATTATTTTACAACAAGCGTTAAGTTTAAAATATCTATAATTTTTCTTAAGAATATTACTTTGCAGTATAATATAATTTAGATAGAGCTTTGAATCCATTGTAACATTTAGTATAGAAAAAATTATTATTTGATCTTACCTTGAAAAACATTCCATGAAAAGCTAACAAGGGGATATTTTTAGACATGAAATTATTTAAACAAAGCGGGAATTCCTCAGTAGAGTTATTTTTTCCTTTTAATATTAGAAATAAAAACTGAAATATGATTCAATCTAGATAATTATTTAAATTAAATACACATAACATACCAATCCATACTATTAAATCTGCAAGAGAAGATATTAAATTTACGCTAAAAAAATTTTTTAATTGTCGACATATGCATACTGCAATAGTCTACATTATTATCAAAAAGTTCATTGAATTATATTCTATAACAGAGCGAATATTTTTATGAATTTACTAGAATTAATTATCAAAAATAAATATAACGTCAACTATTGATTAAAAATGAAACTTAGAAAATTTAATACATGGTTTTGAGTATATTTTTCAAAACTTTAAATATTTTTAGTCGAAGGGTTTATTTTCAGGACTTTAAAATTGTTTTGCTATGTTTTTTAACGTGATATATAATTTTACATAGATACATTCACAAAATAATACAAAATAATAAGAAATTTTTACATAGATAGGCTAAAACGAATATTTTTTTCTTTTACTTGATATTTTTACACATGAAATTATTTTACAACAAGCGTTAAGTTTAAAATATCTATAATTTTTCTTAAGAATATTACTTTGCAGTATAATATAATTTAGATAGAGCTTTGAATCCATTGTAACATTTAGTATAGAAAAAATTATTATTATTTGATCTTACCTTGAAAAACATTCCATGAAAAGCTAACAAGGGGATATTTTTAGACATGAAATTATTTAAACAAAGCGGGAATTCCTCAGTAGAGTTATTTTTTCCTTTTAATATTAGAAATAAAAACTGAAATATGATTCAATCTAGATAATTATTTAAATTAAATACACATACCATACCAATCCATACTATTAAATCTGCAAGAGAAGGTAACAAATTTATCTCACAATGTTAATAGAGAAGATTCTTACATTATCTGAAATAATACAGACTTTATCATGTTTAGAAGATATTTACAAGAGTTCATTTTAGAATTAAATGAATCATGGTTTGAATCCTACAACAGTAGGGGGTATATGCAAACATGAAGACTTTAAATTATACAATTACCATCTAGAACCTGAAACTTAAAAAATATATGCACCAATTTAAGTATCTTTATATAGTTTATGTACAGTTTTGAATATATTTCAAACCTTAAACGTTTTTTCAACTTTGAAACTATATTATAAGTTAAGACGCTTACTAAAATTAAAAACATTTTATAGAGGTAAAGACTTGAAAGATAAAATTTACAAGTTTTAATCCTAAATATTATATTTTATCCAGAAATGTAGACTATTAATATATGATTTTAAACCTAACATACTTTCAACGATTATCTAAATTGCGATATAATGTTAAATTCCACTGATATTAGTCTATTAGTAGTAAGCATTTCATTAAAGGTTAATAGAAGTATTTAATAAAGTTTTAATATTAAATGAACATCAAACATATATTAACTTAGATGTTTTAACCCCAAACAGTAATTATTAAAATAATTATAAAATATATGATTCAAAACTTTAAAACATATTATTATATATACAATAGAAGATGTTAAATTTGTATTGAACTTAAATTATAAGATTGTTTCTACCATCGTCGCTTGATATATAACATTACAGTTTTAAATATTCTGCAAACGCTATGAAACATTTTGTATAGAAAATAATTACCATTTGATCTTACCTTTAAAATCTATAGTTTATGCACTTAATTCATATAATTTTTTACAAAAACAAGCTTTAACTGCATAAAAAGATATTATATTTGTCCCGCACATACATATAAACATTATTCCACAGAGAAGATATATTCATCCCTCACATACATATAAACCAAAAAACATATTAAAACTTACTAGTTCCCTTATAAAGGTTTCACGACTTTAAAATTTTTTTTACTGCGTTTTAAATCTAATCTATAATTTTACATATATATAACCACTAATAAATTGTTTTACAAACAAAAAAGCATACATCACTCCTAAAATTTTAGTTTTCTTAACAAAAAAAAAAAAAAGCAAAACTTTGATTAAAACAATTGTTTATTATGTTAAAAAATCAATCACCTATTTATATTACTTTGAAATATTACGCAAATAATAACTTTGAATAAGTTTTACATCAGAAATTATTTTCCGACAACTGTTAAACTTAAAAATCTAATCTTAAATTTATTCATCTTTGCACACTTTACAAAGAAAAGCATACATTTTAACCAAAATTTTAGTTTTCTTAACAAAAATATCTGCAGAACTTTGAAGTAAAACTATGTTTAATACATTGAAAATCAATGATCTATTACCAACACTTTGAAATATCATGCAAATGCTAACTTAGAATAACTTCTAAATGAGTAAATTTTAAGGTTTGCCTAAACCAACCCCTACATAAGATAAGTGCAATTCAACGTTAGATAAGATAAGTACGTTTCGTCAATAGATAAGATTACTGGCACCTACTATTAGTCACACATTTTTCTAAAAATATTTTTTAAATTATTTTTCTAAAAAATTATTATTCAAATTAAAAGATATAAATATAATAATTAATCTTTAAATATTATATTGAACACAGAAAAAGAGTACTCACAGTTGATGAATGGACTTTAGTCTTCTAATATATCCTCATAAAAATATTTATGAATCATTTTCAAGTTGAACTTAGCGAAAAATTCACTGCTGTTATAGACACATGTGCAATAATTTTGTACAATTCAGCATATTTTTAACATAGATGTTGAAAATAGCAGCTTTGCCCACTGCACGATATTTTTCATTCTCGCTTATGGATAAGCAACTATGCTGACGCTGTGATAGATGGTCAATTTCGCATCCATGACATTCAAATAATTCACTGCATGCACGTATTAAACTTGTTTTTAAGACTTTGAAATAATTTTCTTTTGCAGCAAATAAGTCGCAATGATTTTTTACAACATGATCCGTTTTTATAAACTTTGTATTGTAGCATATTAGGAATGCTTTCACACAACGAACTGTTTTCAACATAACTTATAATATCGTCAGGATATTCTACCATTTTCAATATCTGCTCTCTATTTAATTTAATAGACCAGGTTTTTAATTTGTAACCAACTCCGTTTTCATTAGCAAACATTTGTTGTAAGCAACATTGTTCGCCGACGTTTACACCTATTAGCTGGTTGTTACAGATGAATGATTTCTTTTATAAACAATTTTATATATTGAAATTTTATTCATTAGTTCCCACCATGTAGCGACAATCATCACTACTGCATTTTCGGTAGGGATATTGCTAAATACATCCGTGAAATGATTCAAAGTCCTAGGTATGTCTTATCCAATTGCAACGTAAATCAACCCCTCCTTTATAATAAGCGCTTTTAAGAATTACCATCTTTGAAAAGAGAAATAACTGAATCACTTACGATTTGTTAGTAAATGTTGAATGATTATTTTTCGTGCAATATAATTTTTCAGGAGAGATAAAAAAAAGTTACTTTTACTTTGATATATAACATTGCAGTTTTAAATATTCTACAAACGCTATGAAACATTTTGTATAGAAATTAATTACCATCTGATCTTACCTTTAAAATCTATAGTTTATGCACTTAATACATATAATTTTTTTACTTAAAGCATATTAAAACTTAATAGTTCCCTTATAAAGGTTTCAAGACTTTAAAAATTTTTTACTTTGTTTTAAATCTAATCTATAATTTTACATAGATATAACCACTAATAAATTGTTTTATATAGAAAAAGCATACATCGCACGTAAAATTTTAGTTTTCTTAACAAAAACCTTTAAAAACTTTGATCGAAACGTTTATTACGTTAAAAAATCAAGCACCTATTGAATAACTTTGAACAAGTTTTACATTAGAAATTATTTTCCGACGACTGTTAAACAAAATTTATACTATAAGTTTAAGACACTTCCTAATACTTACAATTTTATCATTCTATAAAGATTATAATTTCTTTTGAATCGTTTTCAAATATTTATAATTTGTTTTAATAATAGCACAAAACTTGAATAATTTTGAATTAATTTCATATAAATTCTCTCTCATTAAAATAACATAAAAATAAGTTATGTGTTTCAAAACATGCATACAACTTATGTGAGAACACTTCAAGTTAGAAGATGTGATAGCTCCTTAAATGGAACATAATTCAGAGTTTCACACAGGTTGAGATAGTGCACATTCATTAGTAAGTTCCAATGCAATCAATATTTCGTTAAATTTCCGAAGCAGGGATTCCAAGATCGTTAAACTTAAAAAAAGTTTAAGTAAATTAATTAAGAATATCCAATTATTTTAATTATTAAAAATTATCATAGTTCAAAAAGATATGACATGATTATATTTTCATTTTTTAAATACTATTTCGAAAACGGAATAGTTTAAATGTAATTACTTTAGGATCATTCTAATGATTAGAAAAACTTTTATACCAAAAAACTAAGAAAACCTGAAAAAATATTCAACTAATCCCGGGTTTATTACATTGAAAAAGTATCATTAAAAATAATCAATCATAATACGTTTAAAATAAATAATAAGTTTACGTTAATATCCATTTACGTTCAAAAATAAAGTTAAAAAACATAATAAGTTATCATCATTTATGTTTAAAACATAAATGATAAATATAAATAAAACAATAAAATATAAATTTTTTAAAAATGGTTAGAAGGTCATAAACAGAAGTACTACATACCTACTTTTTTCAATCTCAAGCATTTAGCTTCTAATACATTTTACAAGTTCAGAACCTGAATACCTTATCTCATCTATTTCCAAAGCGTCGTGCAATAGAGTCCTGGAAAACCCCCTAATGATTGCACTTAGGGGGTTTCTAAAGACGGTATTGCACGACGCTTTGGAAATAGATGAAGTTTATACGTTTATACTTATAAGTTTAACGATCTTGGAATCCCTGCTTCGGAAATTTAACGAAATATTGATTGCATTGGAACTTACTAATGAATGTGCACTATCTCAACCTGTGTGAAACTCTGAATTATGTTCCATTTAAGGAGCTATCACATCTTCTAACTTGAAGTGTTCTCACATAAGTTGTATGCATGTTTTGAAACACATAACTTATTTTTATGTTATTTTAATGAGAGAGAATTTATATGAAATTAATTCAAAATTATTCAAGTTTTGTGCTATTATTAAAACAAATTATAAATATTTGAAAACGATTCAAAAGAAATTATAATCTTTATAGAATGATAAAATTGTAAGTATTAGGAAGTGTCTTAAACTTATAGTATAAATTTTGTTTAACAGTCGTCGGAAAATAATTTCTAATGTAAAACTTGTTCAAAGTTATTCAATAGGTGCTTGATTTTTTAACGTAATAAACGTTTCGATCAAAGTTTTTAAAGGTTTTTGTTAAGAAAACTAAAATTTTACGTGCGATGTATGCTTTTTCTATATAAAACAATTTATTAGTGGTTATATCTATGTAAAATTATAGATTAGATTTAAAACAAAGTAAAAAATTTTTAAAGTCTTGAAACCTTTATAAGGGAACTATTAAGTTTTAATATGCTTTAAGTAAAAAAATTATATGTATTAAGTGCATAAACTATAGATTTTAAAGGTAAGATCAGATGGTAATTAATTTCTATACAAAATGTTTCATAGCGTTTGTAGAATATTTAAAACTGCAATGTTATATATCAAAGTAAAAGTAACTTTTTTTTATCTCTCCTGAAAAATTATATTGCACGAAAAATAATCATTCAACATTTACTAACAAATCGTAAGTGATTCAGTTATTTCTCTTTTCAAAGATGGTAATTCTTAAAAGCGCTTATTATAAAGGAGGGGTTGATTTACGTTGCAATTGGATAAGACATACCTAGGACTTTGAATCATTTCACGGATGTATTTAGCAATATCCCTACCGAAAATGCAGTAGTGATGATTGTCGCTACATGGTGGGAACTAATGAATAAAATTTCAATATATAAAATTGTTTATAAAAGAAATCATTCATCTGTAACAACCAGCTAATAGGTGTAAACGTCGGCGAACAATGTTGCTTACAACAAATGTTTGCTAATGAAAACGGAGTTGGTTACAAATTAAAAACCTGGTCTATTAAATTAAATAGAGAGCAGATATTGAAAATGGTAGAATATCCTGACGATATTATAAGTTATGTTGAAAACAGTTCGTTGTGTGAAAGCATTCCTAATATGCTACAATACAAAGTTTATAAAAACGGATCATGTTGTAAAAAATCATTGCGACTTATTTGCTGCAAAAGAAAATTATTTCAAAGTCTTAAAAACAAGTTTAATACGTGCATGCAGTGAATTATTTGAATGTCATGGATGCGAAATTGACCATCTATCACAGCGTCAGCATAGTTGCTTATCCATAAGCGAGAATGAAAAATATCGTGCAGTGGGCAAAGCTGCTATTTTCAACATCTATGTTAAAAATATGCTGAATTGTACAAAATTATTGCACATGTGTCTATAACAGCAGTGAATTTTTCGCTAAGTTCAACTTGAAAATGATTCATAAATATTTTTATGAGGATATATTAGAAGACTAAAGTCCATTCATCAACTGTGAGTACTCTTTTTCTGTGTTCAATATAATATTTAAAGATTAATTATTATATTTATATCTTTTAATTTGAATAATAATTTTTTAGAAAAATAATTTAAAAAATATTTTTAGAAAAATGTGTGACTAATAGTAGGTGCCAGTAATCTTATCTATTGACGAAACGTACTTATCTTATCTAACGTTGAATTGCACTTATCTTATGTAGGGGTTGGTTTAGGCAAACCTTAAAATTTACTCATTTAGAAGTTATTCTAAGTTAGCATTTGCATGATATTTCAAAGTGTTGGTAATAGATCATTGATTTTCAATGTATTAAACATAGTTTTACTTCAAAGTTCTGCAGATATTTTTGTTAAGAAAACTAAAATTTTGGTTAAAATGTATGCTTTTCTTTGTAAAGTGTGCAAAGATGAATAAATTTAAGATTAGATTTTTAAGTTTAACAGTTGTCGGAAAATAATTTCTGATGTAAAACTTATTCAAAGTTATTATTTGCGTAATATTTCAAAGTAATATAAATAGGTGATTGATTTTTTAACATAATAAACAATTGTTTTAATCAAAGTTTTGCTTTTTTTTTTTTGTTAAGAAAACTAAAATTTTAGGAGTGATGTATGCTTTTTTGTTTGTAAAACAATTTATTAGTGGTTATATATATGTAAAATTATAGATTAGATTTAAAACGCAGTAAAAAAAATTTTAAAGTCGTGAAACCTTTATAAGGGAACTAGTAAGTTTTAATATGTTTTTTGGTTTATATGTATGTGAGGGATGAATATATCTTCTCTGTGGAATAATGTTTATATGTATGTGCGGGACAAATATAATATCTTTTTATGCAGTTAAAGCTTGTTTTTGTAAAAAATTATATGAATTAAGTGCATAAACTATAGATTTTAAAGGTAAGATCAAATGGTAATTATTTTCTATACAAAATGTTTCATAGCGTTTGCAGAATATTTAAAACTGTAATGTTATATATCAAGCGACGATGGTAGAAACAATCTTATAATTTAAGTTCAATACAAATTTAACATCTTCTATTGTATATATAATAATATGTTTTAAAGTTTTGAATCATATATTTTATAATTATTTTTAATAATTACTGTTTGGGGTTAAAACATCTAAGTTAATATATGTTTGATGTTCATTTAATATTAAAACTTTATTAAATACTTCTATTAACCTTTAATGAAATGCTTACTACTAATAGACTAATATCAGTGGAATTTAACATTATATCGCAATTTAGATAATCGTTGAAAGTATGTTAGGTTTAAAATCATATATTAATAGTCTACATTTCTGGATAAAATATAATATTTAGGATTAAAACTTGTAAATTTTATCTTTCAAGTCTTTACCTCTATAAAATGTTTTTAATTTTAGTAAGCGTCTTAACTTATAATATAGTTTCAAAGTTGAAAAAACGTTTAAGGTTTGAAATATATTCAAAACTGTACATAAACTATATAAAGATACTTAAATTGGTGCATATATTTTTTAAGTTTCAGGTTCTAGATGGTAATTGTATAATTTAAAGTCTTCATGTTTGCATATACCCCCTACTGTTGTAGGATTCAAACCATGATTCATTTAATTCTAAAATGAACTCTTGTAAATATCTTCTAAACATGATAAAGTCTGTATTATTTCAGATAATGTAAGAATCTTCTCTATTAACATTGTGAGATAAATTTGTTACCTTCTCTTGCAGATTTAATAGTATGGATTGGTATGGTATGTGTATTTAATTTAAATAATTATCTAGATTGAATCATATTTCAGTTTTTATTTCTAATATTAAAAGGAAAAAATAACTCTACTGAGGAATTCCCGCTTTGTTTAAATAATTTCATGTCTAAAAATATCCCCTTGTTAGCTTTTCATGGAATGTTTTTCAAGGTAAGATCAAATAATAATAATTTTTTCTATACTAAATGTTACAATGGATTCAAAGCTCTATCTAAATTATATTATACTGCAAAGTAATATTCTTAAGAAAAATTATAGATATTTTAAACTTAACGCTTGTTGTAAAATAATTTCATGTGTAAAAATATCAAGTAAAAGAAAAAAATATTCGTTTTAGCCTATCTATGTAAAAATTTCTTATTATTTTGTATTATTTTGTGAATGTATCTATGTAAAATTATATATCACGTTAAAAAACATAGCAAAACAATTTTAAAGTCCTGAAAATAAACCCTTCGACTAAAAATATTTAAAGTTTTGAAAAATATACTCAAAACCATGTATTAAATTTTCTAAGTTTCATTTTTAATCAATAGTTGACGTTATATTTATTTTTGATAATTAATTCTAGTAAATTCATAAAAATATTCGCTCTGTTATAGAATATAATTCAATGAACTTTTTGATAATAATGTAGACTATTGCAGTATGCATATGTCGACAATTAAAAAATTTTTTTAGCGTAAATTTAATATCTTCTCTTGCAGATTTAATAGTATGGATTGGTATGTTATGTGTATTTAATTTAAATAATTATCTAGATTGAATCATATTTCAGTTTTTATTTCTAATATTAAAAGGAAAAAATAACTCTACTGAGGAATTCCCGCTTTGTTTAAATAATTTCATGTCTAAAAATATCCCCTTGTTAGCTTTTCATGGAATGTTTTTCAAGGTAAGATCAAATAATAATTTTTTCTATACTAAATGTTACAATGGATTCAAAGCTCTATCTAAATTATATTATACTGCAAAGTAATATTCTTAAGAAAAATTATAGATATTTTAAACTTAACGCTTGTTGTAAAATAATTTCATGTGTAAAAATATCAAGTAAAAGAAAAAAAATATTCGTTTTAGCGTATCTATGTAAAAATTTCTTATTATTTTGTATTATTTTGTGAATGTATCTATGTAAAATTATATATCACGTTAAAAAACATAGCAAAACAATTTTAAAGTCCTGAAAATAAGCCCTTTTTTGAACTACTAAGTTGATAATATATATTTTAAGTTAGAATTCGACTAAAAATATTTAAAGTTTTGAAAAATATACACAAAACCTTGTATTAAATTTTCTAAGTTTCATTTTTAATCAATAGTTGACGTTATATTTATTTTTGATAATTAATTCTAGTAAATTCATAAAAATATTCGCTCTGTTATAGAATATAATTCAATGAACTTTTTGATAATAATGTAGACTATTGCAGTATGCATATGTCGACAATTAAAAAATTTTTTTTAGCGTAAATTTAATATCTTCTCTTGCAGATTTAATAGTATGGATTGGTATGTTATGTGTATGTAATTTAAATAATTATCTAGATTGAATCATATTTCAGTTTTTATTTCTAATATTAAAAGGAAAAAATAACTCTACTGAGGAATTCCCGCTTTGTTTAAATAATTTCATGTCTAAAAATATCCCCTTGTTAGCTTTTCATGGAATGTTTTTCAAGGTAAGATCAAATAATAATTTTTTCTATACTAAATGTTACAATGGATTCAAAGCTCTATCTAAATTATATTATACTGCAAAGTAATATTCTTAAGAAAAATTATAGATATTTTAAACTTAACGCTTGTTGTAAAATAATTTCATGTGTAAAAATATCAAGTAAAAGAAAAAAAATATTCGTTTTAGCGTATCTATGTAAAAATTTCTTATTATTTTGTATTATTTTGTGAATGTATCTATGTAAAATTATATATCACGTTAAAAAACATAGCAAAACAATTTTAAAGTCCTGAAAATAAGCCCTTTTTTGAACTACTAAGTTGATAATATATATTTTAAGTTAGAATTCGACTAAAAATATTTAAAGTTTTGAAAAATATACACAAAACCTTGTATTAAATTTTCTAAGTTTCATTTTTAAACAATAGATGTCGTTATATTTATTTTTGATAATTAATTCTAGTAAATTTATAAAAATATTCTCTCTGTTATAGAATATAATTCGCTGAACTTCCGACGATTCATAGCGTAACGGTATTACGTCGCTAAAAGTAGTCAGGTAATATTTCCTTAACGGGTTCAATTCCCATGGAAAATACTTTTAAAAAAATTTCTAAGTCCCCAAAAATGTAGTTCTAGCTTTCAGCATCAGATGGCAGCACTGAAAAAAATATGCCCTGACCTCCAATCCTTGTACGAAATTTAGTTCCCTGTTTAACCGATAGGTGGCGTTCCGCAGAGCACATAGTCTCTTCAAGATTCTGCTGAACTACAAGGTTCCAGGTTTTCCCGCTAGGGGGCGATAGCAGCGCTGCCCTCTCCTGATTGGTCCAAATCGACCGCCAGGTGGCCAGCTGCACTCTGATTGGTCCACGTCACTCAGTTAGCTCCGCCCACTTTAAGCTCCTCCCCTTAATCCTGTTGCAAAACTGTCATTTTTATACTACTCTGTAACTATTACTGAATTACATGCATCCTTTTAACTAAGCTCAAGTTGCTACTTTCCCTTGAACAACCTAATTACATACTTTATGTATTTACTCTAGATATCAAAAATTGTCTCCATATTTCTGAAAGGTAATTTATATTTAATTTTTGGCCAGGGCAACGCAAATTCTAAGATCTGGGCCTGAAATCATAACTAAATGACTTCAAATAAAATAAAACGTCATCTATCCATATCCAACAAGAAGCGTTTCTTGAACTCGAAACTTCTTGTTTCCAATTATGAAATCCTCTGAAGCAACGGTCAAATCCTCTCTTTTTTGATAAAGCATTGTAATCAAAAAACGTATCATGAATAAAACTCCATAAAGGATTATTTTACGAAGTTTAAATGTAACATAGTATATTTGTTTTTACGTGACTTTCCAAGGTTCATTTCATGGAATTTAGTGAATTAAGAAATTTCAAATAATTCCTTTCAATCAACAAACTAATTTTCATTCGCTGCTGTAAAATTTACAGCTCCAGACAGCAATTTCGCGCAGCTAGTCTGAATTTTTTTCTTTGTGAGCCTTGCTGGTCATACATACATACATAAAATTTTAAAAAATGAGGAATTTACAATTTAAAAAGGCGTTTTTTTTCTTAAAGGGATAGATAGAGTACTTTTAATTAGAAAACTATAAGTTTTGTGACTGAAATGAAACTGCACATAATTATCAATCGCTGACAGCAGCTCGGCAGTGTATTGCTTTTGAATTTCGGCAGTGATTTTCAGCTCTATATGCAGTAATAATCTTCCACTTTCTCGATCGTTCTTTTACGCGAGCTCTAGATATTCAATTTTACTATATAGTTAAAAAAGTTAATAGTATTATAGTAGTAGTGTTAGTTATTAATACAAAACCAAAGTGTTAAGATTCTACCAAGGGCAGAAGTCAAGAAATGACATTAATTTCAGAAACTAGGAATTTCGTTAAAATACTGAAGAACATTAAAATGTTTCCTTTTTCTATTTGATGAAAAAATCTGAGACTCATATTTTCTCTCTTTTTTTTTTTAACATTTACCATTTCCTCCATTTATTTTTAAAATTTACCTCGTTATTTTAAGAAGTTTTTAAAATTTTCTTTAAACGGTAAAAATAAAAAAATAAAGTGTCAAAGTTGTCCCTTTATAATATCATAGTGCACCGGGTTAGTAATTTTTCAGACCGCTAAAACTACCACCATTTGCTACATGAGAGAAAAACTCATAAACCTAGCAGAGTCCTAGAATTTAAAGTCGATTCCGATAAGCTACAAACACCCATGACATATACGCTGCGCTTTAGCTAATAAGCCATCGTACCCATCATATTTTAATACGATCCTCCTCAAGAAAACAGGTAATTCCAACAACAATCAAAAATTGGGTAGATTTCGCGTATTGCCGATTCTCAAAAGGTATTAAACGTCAAAATTTCATAGGTGCATACAATAAATGATTTACACTTGCCAAAAAAAAGTCTGCATACAAGCGAAAACTAAACTTTCAAGCATCAAAAAATATATTACACTAAATTTATCAACTTTCTTTTCTTTTCTTGTATTGATCGAATCATTTATTATCTTTTAACAGTGGTTTTAGAAACACAAAACACATAATTTTGTTTAGAAATCAAATTAAACAAAAAAATAACACGAAATACACTAGAAAAAAATTGCATACAAATAAGAAAACCTGAAAAAATATAATAGTCATTGACTGTTACTGAAAGTTTAGTAACTGGTCGGATAGCCCTTACGTCTAAGGACCTCCATCAATCGTTGCTGCATAGATTGAACCAGTTTGAATGTTTCATTAGGAGATATATTATTCCATTCCATAATGATAACATTTTTCAACATATCTTTCGATGTTATGGAATGTTGACGAATCCTGCACTCTAGTACATCCCACAAATGTTCGATGGGATTTAAGTCAGGTGATTGTGGAGAAGTATGTAACTTTTTTTTCTTTTCAATGCGGAGACACTTGTCGCGAAGACATTCACCTATAAGTCACCGCAGTTTTGCTGGCCTTTATTATGGGGGCGCCATATAGGCAGACCAGCATTGCCCCCTATGAAGGGACGACACAAACGGAGGCGTTTTAGTGGCGCTTCGCCAGGATTCGATCTGAGCACCCTCAGTACCGAAATTCAGCGCGCTGTACCACAAGGCCGCCACGGCCCAGAAGTATGTAACTGATTTTTGATGCTTTACAACAACCAAAAGTAGTCTCCAAGGCCCAGGTTTTGAGAACTTAATTTTAATTCTTTTAAAATGTTCAAATACGCCATATGATCCATTGTAGATTCTATGAATACCAGACGTCCCACGCCATTGGCTGCCATACACCCCCAAACCATTACGGCTCAGTGCACACGAGCGATCCGGTGTCGCAGCGAATTCGCACCGGTGCCGCAGCCTTCAATTCACATGAGAGGTGAATCCGTTGAGGTTTTGGCTTTCCGTGAAATTTACCTCACAGATCAGCTCTTTAAATGATGGAATTTAAACAGTAGGAGTCAAGCTATAGAGTTAGAAGTGTACTCGAGAAAAAGAGTTGTGTTTTCTTACTTAGTTTATACGTATCTAAAATAAAGGAAAAGAAGTTATTGGGTCCACCCACTGGTGAGTTCATGATTATTAAAAGGGACATTTTCTTTGTTATATGAAGACTTGTGTAATGATGAATCAAAGTCTTTTAATTACTTCCGAATGAAACAGTGCGAACTTATCAAATAGTGTGCAAAATCAAGGAACTCATCAAAATCAAGGAGGGATCAACTTAAATCAGATAAGAAATACATGGGCAGACTACTTAATTAGCGATATTGAAAAACTGCCATGGCAAAATGAATGCATTTAACATTAAATGCGAATGGAAAAAGTGTCAACTGGGAAGATTGATGCTATATTTAAAAAATAACAATAAATATGTAAAAATTTAATAAATGGAAAAATGCTTAATTTTTGCTTTCTACTTATTCAAATTTCAATTGTTTGGTGTTGTGTTTAATTTTTAATTATGTAATTTACTGCTATGCTCTATTATTTTAATCTTAAGTGATTTTAGAAAAAAATGGATTAAAAACAATAATTCAACACCAGAAGACGACTGATGTAAATTTATGTGAAATACATTTTGATTAAAATTGATATTTTTATTATTTCCTAAATTGAAATGGGAAGTTCGTTATCAAATTTAAAAATTAATAACAGTTTAATAAATCGAAAAATATGTTTAATTTTTGCTTTTTAGCATATTGTTTAGATTTATGTTTAATTTTTAATTAAGTTATTTACTGCTATGCTCTGCTATTTTTATCTAATTACATTTGAGAAAACATCAAAAATCAATACGACACTGAAATATGACTAATGTAAATTTATCTGAAATATGTTTTGATTAAAATTGATATTGTTTTATTATTTTTAAAATTGAAAACAATAATTTTATAACTGTACTTAAGAATTTCTTCTTTTTCTTTTTGTGTTTTTTCTTCGAAATCTGGATGCAAACTGATGCAAATTCTTATCCACGAATTCCTTTTAAGATTTTTGTCGTGGTACTTTTCACATTTAATATCCCACAATTCACTGAACTTTTTTAACTTCCTCTATTAAAAGTTCTGTGTCTACACTTTCAGCCATTTTGTTGCGGTAAAATGTCGTCCCTCTGAAATGCACAGTTGAAATGAAGGTACTGCTAAGCCGTTGTCGGTCATACGATCAAGCAGTACACGAGGGGGGAAAACCGGTCGTTGCGAATTCGCAGCGACGCCTACGTCCGTGTGAGTCGGTTAGTTTAACTCTATGCACTCCTGATCACAAGTGCGGTACCGCAACGACACCGAGTGTGCACCGAGTGTGCACCTCCACCACCGTGCTTTACTGTGGGCACGAGATTCTGCTTCTCGTAAGCCGTACCTGTCTTTCTCCACACCAGCTTACGTCCTTTAATCCCAAAAATGCAAAACTTGCTCTCATCCGTGAAGAGTACCGTTTCCCAGAACTCCAGAGGCTTATTTACATATTCATTTGCGAAGAGTAGACGTTTTTGCTTATTGATGACCGATATGTGTGGTAGGGTGGGTCGAAAAAAAATTTTTTTTTTTCGGAACGCTTTAGTGCGGAAAAGTTGCCTATTGTAATAAGAAGAGAAATGGCCATAAAAAAATTAAAATCGGTTAACATCTTCCGTTCGCGCATCGTAATTTTATGAAAAATTGCAAAAATCACGATATTTTTGTAAATTTTTCTATTAGTTAAAACTTTTAAAATAAACACGCTTTAGTTTTTTTATGCTTGTTTCATTGGTTAAATAACCTTAATAAATTAAATTCTAATTAATATTCTGATTTTTTTCTGTTCGCACAACGTCTTAGAAAAAACAGAAATTAATAAATATTTCGCAATTTTCACTGCGCTACTCTTCGTTCGTTTTGCTAGAACAAAACGAACCAGAACTCACTTGAAATAGTTTGAACTGGTTTGAACTCAACTGAAGTCAATTCACACCTCCTAAGGAAAGTTGGGGTCTTTTCTTTGACGGACGAAAAGATGATACTTTGTTCGTCGAAAAATTGAATTACAAGCTATTTCGCAGGAATGTGAAAGAAGAACACTATTCTCTTATCCAGGAACATGGATGAACATATATTTGACAAGTATCTTCTTCCTCGAGTTAATCAAATGATATAACTCAAAGCATTATTTCTCGTTTGTCTGAACTATCAATATCACTACAAAAACTAGAAGTAGTAGGGTGTGATGGCAATGTAATCAACACTGGATGTAAGAACGGTGTCATCCATAAACTAGAAAATCATGTAGGACGCCCACTACAGTGGAGCATATGCCTCCTGCATTTTAATGAGCTTCCTTTTCGCCACATTTTCCAGCATATTGACGGTCAAACTGCAGGACAGAATTATTTTAGTGAGCCAATCGGGTAGACGCTCACTTGGTGTGAAAAACTTCCTGTGGTTGATTATAAACCCATAGATTGTTCGATTCCTGATACAGACAGGAATTTTTTGAGCAAAGACCAACAGTATTTGTTGGACATTTCAAATGCAATCACCTTGGGACATTGTCCAGAATACTTGGCAAATGGAGACCCTGGTCCTTTGTCCCATTCCAGATGGCTAACTGCAACCAAATGAGTCCTTAGGTTGTATATAAGTTCATCAGATCCTCCCGGAAACTTAAAAGAAATAGTTGGCTTCATCTTGAAATCATATATGCCTATGTGGTTTGCCATAAAAAAAGAGAAAATATTTTACTGACGGACCAAAGCATGTCTTTCAAAAAATCCAAAACATCATGGTATTTATCCGACGAATTACTTCAAGTTGTCGATCCAGTAATTCAACGAAATGCATTCTTTGCGCACCCAGAGAATGTTCTATTGGCAATGCAATGGAAAGAGAACATATTCGGGAGTTTGGTTACAGAGGGATCTTAAAAGCAAGACAAATCGTCCCAAAGAAGAAGACTGTTAGAAATTTCGTACCACCGAAGATAAACTTTCAAGCTTCCGGTTACATATAAATTATTAATTGGAATTATTGTGTAGTGTATCCTCTCCCATTGGTACGAAACCTAAGTGAAGATGATATTAAATCATTCATCAATTCTGACACTACACCCATCAGAGAAATACTAAAGTTTCCCTGTCACACCCAGGCTGGGGAGAGGTGCGTCAAAATTGTGACAGAGGCCTTGAATTAAGTATGTGGACATGAAGCTAGAGATGGCTATATCCCAGCAACACTGAATTCTAGATCAGTTATGCCTCATTTCTCAAAAAAATCAGACTTTTAATGTGTATAGATATAAAAAAGAAAGAGTAAAAAAACAGAGTAAGCCAAAGAATCCTAGTCTATGGAAAATCTTTGTAAATAAATTTAAACATCACACCCAACAATTGGATGGTTGGTTGGGTAGGGCGTGGTTGGAACTCGATGTGCAATCATCTTCACGTGGTGAGTTCTGGGTCGTTTTGTTCTAGCAAATCGAGCGAAGAATTGCACAATGAAAATTCGAAAAATTGTTAAATTTCTGTTTTTTCAAAGACGTTGCGCGAACGGAAAAAAAATATTTATGATCAGAATTTAATTTATTTAGGTCATTTAAACCATAAAACAAGCATAAAAAAAAACTAAAGCGGGTTTTTTTTTTTAATTTTGACTAACAGAAAAAAATTACAAAAAGTGTTTTTTGCAATTTCTCATAAACTTCAAGCACGATGCGCGAAAGGAAGATATTAACCGATTTTAATTTTTTTAAGCCGTTTTTCTTCTTATAACAATAGGCAACTTTTCCGCACTAAAGCGTTCCGAAAAAAAAAAATTTTTTTTCGACCTACCCTAATGTGTGGCTTTCTACGGGCTACACGGCCATGATAGTCAGATTTTTTCAAAACCTGACGCATAGTATCTTCATGAACCATTTTCTCAAACCTCTCTCTAATTTCATTTACAATTTAAGATGCAGTAATTCTTGGATTTAGGTCTACGGACTTCAGGATAAAACGTTTTTCACGTGGTGTCAGTTTAGAGGGACGTCCAGAACGTGGCACCGAGATAATAGATTTTGTTGAATCCTAATTATTGATTACTCTTTGAATAGAGGAATGAGTTCTTCCAAGAGTTTTGCTTTCATTCTTCTGTTTCAAAATAATTTTCCTTTCTTCAGGAGTAATCTCCTTTCCTTTTTGATTCATTTTAATTTTCCACAATTTACTTTCAAAAAAGCTTTGGAAACGAATATTGAGGTAATCTTTTTACAAAACTTTAGCAAAATGAACAACATTCGCATACAACTGAATTGGGTATATTAGTTTACTGTATTTGTACGCAAATTTTTTCTGGTATGAATTCATGAAAATTTTTAATTTTTTTTTATTTTAAAATGTTGCATGTTATATTTTTAAAACCATTGTTAAAAGATAAATGATTCGATCAGTACAAGAAAAGAAAAGAAAGTTGATAAATTTAGTGTAATATTATATTTTTTGATGCTTGAATGCTTGGTTTTCGCTTATATGCAGACTTTTTCTAGCAAGTGTATGAGCTCAAAAAATTTTTTATTTTGTAAAAAAAATTGTGCCCACAAAATATATTAAAAACAAATCTAATATTCATGGGCGGAAATAGCCAACAGCATATTGCAATAACATACACAGTTTAATACTTTGCTTTTAAAATTTTCTATGGGAAATTAACTTAAATATGCCTTCTGAGAATTTCAAGCACAGCTTTCTATTTCCTGAAGCAATTTTAGCTACCCTGATTAAACCTACACGAAAGACAAGCTGGTAAATGATGAAAGGTTTCTATGATTTTTTTCTCGGATAATTCTGTACGAGATATTGAGGAACAAAGAACCTTTGATTGTCTCAGGCTTGAGACAAAATTATACATATGAGATACTACTTCTCTACCCCTTTCAAGCTTTCGTTTAAGAATATAGATATCTAAAGAAGAAATGAAAGATTCTCGATTTAAACAACATTAACATTTATTAAAATGATTTGAAAAATACAGTTTAACAATGTAAAGTGTAAAAGGGTAAACAATACAATATCACTAGGAATGTTTTGGCAAGAAAACGTTTTCCATCAATATCACATTTTCATCAAGGAACTGTAAACATTTTGTGAGCGAGATCCATTAATCTTCGTTATGCTCAATCTCTTCGACACCTTAAAAAACAGTATCAGGCACATGGTTCGAAACGAAGAAAACATCACATTACAAAAGTATGCTGCCGCCTCTGAAATATAAAAGTCGTAATATTAGAACATTTCCTACAATCAACCGTCCAAAAATTAAAAGAAACTAACATAAAGATGAGATACGGTCATAGATAACGATTGTCTTTTCTTCCTGTCGAATGATCTAAGACTATTTAGAGCATAAATGAGTTTCACTAAATCGGCACTATGAATATTTCAAATTTTAGCTTCTTTTAATGGCGAGATGACAAATAATTGAATCACAAATATAAAATTACATGCTCGGTTTGAGAGTATCACTGGTCTAAAATTTCATGATTTGAATATTAATTTTACGAGCTGCTTTTACGTAACTTTTCATGGCGTGGAAAAAGCAGATTTAAACACTGAAACCAAGATGAATTTCACTTTGATATAACACACCACGGAGAGTGGACGGCATACCCCAGGATGCGAGGGTATAAAACACCACGTGGAAGGCATACCTTGCTTGAAAATGTTCAGATAGATAGATAGATAGAGCAAGAGAGAGCGAGAGAGAGAGATGAAAGAACCAGTTACAGAAAAAAAAAATTGCTCACAGCTGTGTTCCTATATTTCAACATATCGAAATCAAGACTAATCCTCCGGCCGTGTTCACGTAACCAAGGAGCGCATACTTCAAAATGAAAAGAACGTTAAAAGATTACCAATAGAACCATGTTTTGAGAGGCAAAAATAAAGATGTGGCCTTTCCTTCCCCAAACTTACCCCCCAAAAAAGTAATTTATCTAGCTTGCGCTTATTAATTCATCAAAGATCTGTTAATTTATATACATGTCTGCTTCTTGGAAAGAAAAAAAATTCATTTTCACAAAGCTGTGTAGAGCTCATTAAAAAATATCATAAAAATAACATGGTTATGCGATTAGTACAACAGCACACCAGTCAGAGTAGCAGAAGAGCCTAGAGTTAAACCACCCACACGTATTTTAAGATGAATTAAAAAGTGACTGAGTAAGCTTGGCAAAATATATGACATGTTAAATCTGATTAAGCAAATTAAAATGCCAGTATATTTTAAGACTAAATAGACAGGGATATTCAGGGAACCACTCATTATATATTATAAACTTATTTATTAAAAAATAAAGAGAATATAAAACCAAATAACACAGCTGGTATTCCTTAAAATATAAATAACTGCATTCGTTCCACATAGTGCCTAAAAATATGTAAAGCAAGTTACTGGTAAAAACAAAATACCAGATGTTGCAAATTGAAATTATATAGTACATTGTATTTGTTTTTGGCGTACTAGTAGCGCCACCTGGTTGCTTCGCGGTTCGCGCGAAGTGTGTGTATAGTCAGTTGGTGTTGGACTCTTGAAACGAATAAATGCCTGACGCTTGATCTTGGTGATTAATATTTCTTGAACTCTTGGATACATATTTCTTCATGGTGAATTTCTACATGGTGACGAAACCCGCGACCTGGATTTGGGGTACCTTTAGATATATTGAAACTTCAAGGTAAGGTATTTAGACTTTTGAAATTTAGTGATTTGATTTCGGAATCATCTTGAAATGGAAAAAATTGATAAGCTGAAAAGCAAACGTTCCACAATTAGGTCTGGAACAACTAAATTAATATCGAAAATAGAATCATATTTACAAGCTGACATAGATGAAAGAATAACTGATATTTTATCAGAAAGTCTTGAACAATTAAATGGAAAAGAAATTTCCTTAAAAGAATTGGATTCCGAAATCGAAAATGCAATTGAGGATCCTTTAGAGTTTGAAAAAGAAACAAAACTTTGTGAAGAGTATTTAGAAAAAATAATTAGTATCAAATTTAAAATTAAAAATCGGCTTAAAAAACGTGAAGCTGCCAAACTCTCTAAAGACGCTTCCGTATCTGAAAACACTTCTGTTCTTGAAAATTTTTCTGTTGGTAAAATCAAAAGTAATGCACCGGCAATTAAACTACCTAAGCTTCAAATAAAACCTTTTAATGGTGAATTAAGTGAATTTCTTGAATTTTTTAATTCATTCAAGGCAGCTATTGACTCGAATGAGTCACTAACGAAAATAGAAAAATTTGTCTATTTGAGATCGCTTTTAACGGGACCTGCATATAACACAGTAGCCGGATTTACGCTAACAGAAGAAAATTATGTTGCTTGTATTAATTTATTAGAAGATCGATTTGGAAAGCCTAGTGATATCATATCATGTAATTTAAACAAAATACTGAATAACGAAAGTGTTAAACATTCTTCTAATGTTAAAAGTTTAAGAAAACTGTATGATGAACTTGAAATTTGTATAAGAAATTTAGATTATTGCGGCGTAGGTTCAGTTTCGTACGGACATCTCTTGAGTCCGATATTATTAAAGTTATTACCCCATGATTTAGTTCTTGATTATCATAGAAAACGTGATCCTGAAAAGAATAATGAAATAACAGAGTTGGTAAAATTTATAAAGAAAGAAATTGAATGTAGAGAAGCCGCTCTACGGCATACAGGAATTCATAATACTAAAATCTTAAGTAATAATAACAATGATCGCTATTATTCAAGTCATAAGTCAAGTAACTATCGTGTGAAAAATAGTATTCCGTCAGCGGCAGCCTTGAATACTTTTTCTAAAACGTATTGCATTTTTTGTAAATCTACTGAACATAATTCTAAAAATTGTCAGTCTGAATCTGATGAAAGAAAACGTTTTAAATTGAGAAAAGAAGGGAGGTGTTATCGGTGTTTTGGAAGGCACCTTTCTTCTCAATGCAGAGTTAAATTGGAACAGTGTCAAAATTGCAATTCAAATGCTCATAATGTGTTATTTTGTACGAAATCGAAAAATCCAGAAAACTTGTTGAGAAAAATTAAAAATGAGCCTCCGATTAATAATGATAATTCTCCACTTGAAAACGAAACTGTAGTAGCTTCATTGTGTGAAAAGAAAGTTAAACAAGATTTAAATAGTACTCTTTTACAAACTTGTACTGTTGAAGCTTCCGCGAATGGCAAATCAAAAATTATTCGAATACTTTGCGATTCTGGTTCAGAAAAGACATTCTTAGATAGAAACATTGCAGATGCCCTTCACTTACAGCCTATTAGAAAAGAGAGGCTATTAATTTATTCCTTCGGTCAGCGAAATGCTTGGGAAAAAGAGTTTGAAGTTGTGTTGTTAAAGTTATCCAGTCTCATAGATCCCAAACAAAACATCGAAGTTGAAGCCCTAGTTTTAGATAACATTACCGGCGCCACATTGCCGTGCTATAATTCACAGGACCCGGATGTAAACAAATTTATTTCAGATCGTAGATGTTTACTTGCCGATAGCTGTCGACAGTTGCCAATTCAGCTCTTGTTAGGAGGAAACTTTTTGTGGCAAATATACTTGGGGGAGGAGACTCATAAAATAAAACCTGGCTTGATTATTTCCCAAACAATATTCGGCTGCACTGTTCAGGGTCAAGCCGATTTACGGAGGTCAACATCTGTAGCTTGTAACAGAGTTGCTGTGATGAATGTCTCTCACGATCTGAAAAACTTTTGGGATTTAGAATCTCTGGGAATTGTTGAAACAAACGAGAGCTCTGACGAATGCCGCATTTTGCAGGATTTTCATAATAGCTTAAAGTTTACTGAAGGGCGTTATGAAGCACCTTTGTTGTGGAATGAATCAAAAGAAGAATTAGAAAATAATTTTGTGGTCGCAAAAAGGAGATTTTATAACCTAACAAATAAATTTAATCAAGATAGGCAATTATTTGATAATTACAACTCAGTTATAAAGGAACAATTAAATAGAGGAATAATTGAAAAATGTGAGGATTTAGCTCTAGATGATTCTTATTATATGCCACATAGACCCGTGATAAAAACTAATCGGGATATTATAAAATTACGTATTGTTTACGATGCTTCTTCAAAATTAAATGGCCCATCTATGAATGATTGTTTGTTGCCAGGGCCAAACTTGAATCCTAACATTTTGGATATTGTATTAAAATTTCGTGAAAACAAAATAGCTTTCTCTGCGGACATTCAAGGTGAATTTTTGCAAATAAAGATAAAGAATGAAGACCAGAATTACTTACGCTTTTTATATTTTGACGACTGTGACATTGAGAAAAATATTGTACCCTACAAAATGAAAAGAGTGACATTCGGAGTCACTTGTAGTACCTTTATATTGGCCGCTACGATCAAACACCATATTAAGCAATATAAAGAAGATAAAGAAGAGTGCGTTGAGATGTTGGATTCATCATTGTATGTTGATGACTTGTTTTATGGAGCTGAAAGTGTGTCGAAAGCATTTAGTTTGTCCTCGGATGCTGTGTTTATTTTAGGTGATGCTGGATTTAATTTGAGAAAACTGAATACTAACTCCAAAGAGTTGAAAAAATTATGGGTTGAAAATGGACTTTGTGATGTTAGTAATGATAGGGAAAATAAGAGTTTCAAGGTGTTAGGTTTGGTATGGAATGTGGTCGAGGATAAATTTGAGTTAGAGGTAGCTACTTTATTGGACGGTTTAGAAGACTTAAGTGCGTGTAAGAGATCAGTGTTGCATAGAGTGGCCAAAATATTCGATCCTGCGGGTTTTGTTTCTCCATTCGTGTTAAGAGTTAAGCATCTTATGAAGGAAATATGGGAAAGTGGATTAAACTGGGACGATGATTTGCCGGAAGATATGATAGTGAAGTGGAAGGATTGTGTTCGGAGATACGTCTATTGAAGGAGTTAAGAATTGATAGATATTATTTTTCGGGTTGTATGGACGGAATGAGTTCCAATGCGCAGCTACATGTGTTTTGTGATGCGTCTCCTGTAGCGTACGGTGCGGTTGCTTATTTTCGATTCGAGAATGATAGTGGTGAGATATTGACCTCATTTATCATGTCTAAATGTAGAGTTAGTCCTTTGAAAAAGTTAACGTTACCTAGACTTGAACTCATGGGAGCTTTAATTGCTTCGCGGATTGTTAGTTATTTGAAGAATATTTTCTCGTTTCAGACTATATTTCTTTGGACTGATTCAAAAATAGTTTTGAGTTGGATAAAAGGATCTGCTAAGAAATGGAAACCCTTTGTCTGTAACAGAGTAATGGAAATTCAACAGTTTACGAATCCTATAGATTGGAGACATTGTGAGGGTAAGAGTAATCCTGCTGATCTTTTAACTAGAGGTTGTAGAGTTAGAGACTTACAGAGATCTTGGAAATGGTGGCATGGTCCTGAATACTTGTCATTGCCTGAAGATAAGTGGCCTAGAAGTGATTGTGTTGTTACTGAAAAAGAAGTGAATAATGTTGCAGAAGAACAAAAATCAAAACCTGAACTAAGTCTGCATTGTGCTATCGAATACACCACTAAAGTGGAATTTATCTTGGATTTGGAAAAGTACAATTCTATTAAAAGAGTTTGTCGTATAACAGCATGGGTAAAAAGATTTATTTCTAACGCTAAAAATAAGAAGGAAGATCGAAACTTTGATGAGTTATCAGCAGAAGAATTGGAAGAAGCAGAGAAAATGTGGATTCGACAAATCCAAAGGAAATATTATTTTGATGAACCCAAATTTCTTATAGAAGGAAAACAAGTCCCTAGGGAATCGAGAATTCTTGACTTGAACCCTATGCTTTCTGATGATGATCTGATAGTAGTAAAAGGACGATTGCAAAAGTCTAATCTGGAGTTTTATACTAAACATCCTATAATAATCCCTTCCAAGGACAGGTTTGCTGAACTATTGATTTGGGACGCTCATGAAAAAGTTTTCCACGCCGGAGTGTCGAATACTATCGTACAGTTACGAGAAAAATTTTGGCTGACGAAAGGTAGACAAGCCATAAAAAATCAACTTAAAAAATGTATTGTGTGTAAAAGACTTAACTCGGTTCCTGGAACGCAGATTACTGCCCCTCTTCCTGCTAATCGCATCGAACAAGCGCCACCTTTCTCTGTGGTTGGAATGGATTTCGGTGGTCCCTTGTATATCAGAGACAGTCCTGATAAACAGTACATTTTACTTTTTACTTGTGCGGTTACGAGATCTGTGCATTTGGAATTAGTCAGAAACTTAACAACAGAAACTTTTCTGTTAGCTTTTCGGCGATTTGTCGCACGACGTGGACTGTGTTCTACAGTATACTCCGACAATGCACGTACCTTTAAGCGAGCTGAACTCGAGCTGAAATATTGGTGGTCAACAATCAGCGATCCTAGACTTCTATTCTACACATGGAATTACGTGGAACTATATTGTTGAAAAGGCGTCGTGGTGGGGCGGATTTTACGACAGACTGATCCGTTCTGTAAAAGTTGCCCTAAGAAAAACTCTTGGAAAATCATCGTTGACACGAGAGCAGCTGGAGACTGTCATTACGGAAATTGAAGGTGTATTAAACTCCAGACCACTCACCTATGTTTACACCACTAGTGACACCACTAGTGGGGGCTCATTTTCTTTTAGGTAGAAGAGTTACGAAACAACCAGCAGTAAAATTACACTGTGAAGGTCAGTTCTCTACCAAGAAATTATTAGTTAAAACATTTAATTATAGAGAAAGGTTAATGCAATCATTTTGGAATAGGTGGAAAAAAGATTATTTAGTGAATTTAAGATCTACACATTTGGTAAGTAAAAATAAGATTCGCGAATTTAAAATCAACGATATTGTTTTGATTCATCAAGACCATTTGCCCAGAAACTTTTGGAAACTGGGAAGGATTATTGATGTATTTCCTGGTAGAGATGGCAAAATAAGATCTTGTAGCATAAAAACAGAAACAGGTGTAGTAAAACGACCTGTACAATTATTATATAATCTTGAGTTAAACGATTAAAATTAAACTGTATATATGTACATATTTTAAACTAAATTGAATACTGTATATAATGTAAATATTTTCTTCATACATTTATGTTTAAAAAAAATATAGAAAAATTTGAGCGTTGTGCTTTTATTTACGGTCTGTGTTGACTGTTGGAGGTATGTTTAAATTGAAATTTCTCTTTGTATTAATTCATTATAATTTTCTAGATGATATAATTTGAAGTTACTTGGTTAATTGTGTTTTGTGTATTTTCTTATATTTTATAATTGAATTACTTGATTTCATGTTTAAAATGATTCTTTATGTGATTACTTGATATATATGATTATTTGATATCCCTGATTTATGCATGTAAAACTGTTTTAAAATGTTTGATGAACCTCCTGTTCATCGGGGGGGCAAGATGTTGCAAATTGAAATTATATAGTACATTGTATTTGTTTTTGGCGTACTAGTAGCGCCACCTGGTTGCTTCGCGGTTCGCGCGAAGTGTGTGTATAGTCAGTTGGTGTTGGACTCTTGAAACGAATAAATGCCTGACGCTTGATCTTGATGATTAATATTTCTTGAACTCTTGGATACATATTTCTTCATGGTGAATTTCTACACCAGAGTTTGTTTATCCTCCATTTTCATGCTTCAAAAATTACTGAGTCATCAAAGAACATTAATGTATTTACTGATATGTACTCAGCAAGAATACACATAATTTCTTGAAATATATATATATATATATATATATATATATATATATATATATATATATATATATATATAGTAAAAATTGTTTATAAGAACACCGGTTATAAAAACATATCGCTTAAAAGAACGGAATTAATAGTTCCCGGCCAGTTCTGATGTGTGATGATGGATACAAAATCCGGTTATAACAACATCGTTAATAAGAACACATCGCTTTTAGTAACTTAAAATTAATTGGTTTCTGGGAAAATAAATCGCTTATAAGAACATGTTAATTGTGAACGGACGGGAAGTAGCAGCACGTTGTTCTTCAACCATTTTATCCATTTTTTTTTTATCTAAAAAACCCAACTCTCACGAACTAATTCGGCTGTGGTCAGCCCTCATAAAGTAAGGGTTGCCAGAAAAAGTGTGCCTCCAGAAAACCGTCAAGAAAACAAAACTTGCCATGAAAAGTGGGCCACCACCCATACCCCTAGTGACTGGGACATAATGATCGGAAGCGATGACACCGCCAAGCCAGTCCCCCAAAATCTCCACCCACCAGTGGAGTCCGATAAGAAAAAATTATGAGGTCCGGAACCATCTCAGACGGTAGCAGAAGTTCCAGACTAGAGGCGAGAAGAAAGAGTGCAAGGCATTTACAACTCTTTCTACAGCCGACAAGTCAACATAGTCTGTACCTCCGTAGTCTGTACCTCCACATATTCAATGATGAATGCAAAACGTAAAACTTTTACGGTTGAGGAAAAAATTCGTATAATTTCCAGATTAAAAAACGGTGAAAAAAAATGGAGCATTAGCCAACGAATTAAAGGTGAGTCATGCCAAGATTTCAAATATTTTTAAAAATAGAGAAAAATTAAAAGAAGAATGTGAAAAAGATCGGACTAAAATTAAGAAACTTCGAAAAAGTCCACATGCTGACATAGAATAAGTCCTTATGTAAAGGTTTAAGATTCAAAGGAGTACTAACATTCCCCTAAGTGGACCGATTTTGCAAGCGAAAGCAAATGAATTTACGAAGCTCTTTAAAAAATATGATTTCGTTTGTTCAGCTTCGTGAATCCAGAGATTTCGGGAGAGGCATTCCATTGTGTTCGGGAGAATCAGTGGAGAATCGAAGGCCGTGCCACCAGGAGTAACTGGCTTAAAACCGTTTGGAGACGGCTATGAAGAGCATGAAATCTTCAACGCTGATGAAACTGGCCTATTTTATAGAATGACCCCAGATAGGACGTTGCGTTATTCCATATAAGGCTGGAATTTCTTCTTCAAAAATTGGACCTAAAATATTCTGCTGATAGTAGAGTGAATTAATTTCAGCTTTACTTGAGACTTTTTTTACTTTTAATTTGCCGTTGTAACGAATTCTGCAACTATCATGAATCCCTTTGAGATCTTTCCTGTACACTGACGAAGCCTTTTCGTACGGTCATTCCGGTCAGTTTAGCAACAGAAAATTGATCTTTTTTTTTATTACAGTCACTTAAATATACCCATGCCTCATCGAGTGTTACCACACATTTCCATTTCTCAGAAGCTAGGTGTTTTTCATATAATTTTCTACAATTTGTTTTTCTTTCGGCAATATGATTTGGGAAAAACAGATGAACTTAAACATCTTTTTTAATTTCAAATCTTTATGAATGATTTTACTTAGAAAGCTAGAAGATATTCCTAGTTTCGATGAAATGGATCTTTGAGTCGGCGGATTTTCTTTTAGGATCAGAGACTTCACTTTCTTTATATTTACCTGAGTTCGATCAGTATTAGGATGAAGTTTCGTGGTCATGTTTTCATTTTTACTTTCAGTTAGATTTTTTTTCTTTCAAATTCAATATATTATAAATACCTTACGGATATTTCTCCTCGGAATACGCAGTTACGTAACTTTCGAGCCATCTATCAATTTTAGGAGCCATTTTCAAAATAAATCTTTTATTTTACATTCCAATCAAAACAAAACAGTAGCAGACGATTATTCTGAAGTTACTAAATTTTTATCTCAAAATGCAAACTACAAAAATAAATTACAAAATAGTTTCCATAAGTGCTTACGACCTTCTGTATATTTGCTGTACAAAAAAGCACACCTACCTTTAAAAAAAAAGAAAAGTTTCCCCCATTTTATAATAACTAATTACTTTAAAAAATTTCCATTAAAAAAACTCACAAAACCAAGACAAAATTCACAAATTTTGAAAGAAAATTTTCAGCACAATATAAGGAAGCTCAATTTAAGCACAATAAAATAAATTTTAATTTTTCCACCCTCCTAGCACGTTCCTGAGAATAAAACAGATACCATAGATCTAGCAATTATTCTATACACTGAACATGATTAAAGTGAACTATTTAACAACGGTGTATAAAGTAATACCCGGTATATAAAACTATAGAGTAAAACTACAGAAATCATATACTAGAATTAATTAAAGCATCAAAATATCATTTTAATTTTAAAAGAGGTAAATCACCGGAGAGAATTTCAATAAGCTATTTTATATAAATCCCCCGGTATTACATCCTAGCACGCAAAAAAATGTGGCTACAAAATAACTAGAAATAACGAATGGTACATTTTAGTAAGGTATCGAATAAAGCTAATAACGCTTGACGGCTGGTGAGAACTACAACGAATGACAGTTCAAGTGACGTTCGAGCACAAACGAGCTGGAAGATACTTTTATAGTAGAGAGAGGGCAAGGAAAAAGAAGGCTGAGGGAATACGTACAATAAAGATTCATTTGAAACGTATATGAATAAAAACATCAATCGTAACATTATTTTGCTGTTATCAATTTCCAGTTTAGCAATTAAATGAATACGAACTAAAACGAAAAATATGAACAGGAAATTATTAGGAAAGGTCGAACGACAAAATATCGATTTAAAAATACACGACGTGAAAAAATTTCCCGATATACATTAAACATCTGTCCAACATCAATTTCAATATAAAAAAAAGAATAAATAATATTATAATTACTTACATAGATATGAAAATTGCAGTACAGCTTTGTCGAATGCTACATATAAATGAGATGCATCAAAAGCGACAGAGTAGACAGGACTGTTGTATTGTCTTACGTGATACATCTAAAAAGAAAATAATAAATAAAAAGAAATATTTTATTTATTAATTTGATAATGCATGTACAATAAGAAATAAATTTTTTAACTAGATCAAAGCAAAAGGTCACAAATCAAACTTACATATTGGCACCTAGTCGAGCGCTTGTCCCAAATATGCACAACGCCATTGCGGTTAGCTCCACTGACAATAGTGACGTTATGGTCAGACTGCACACAATAAATGCCATTATCATATGGGTCCATCCATCTGGCTACACTTTAAAAGTATAAATATCTTTTTCATTAATATATTTTGAGATTTTTGGGGTACGTTATTTAGCCACAAAGACTGGAAAACTTTTAAAAGTCTGATTACTTTATATGGCATGCATACTTTTAAAATGTTATGGAAAATGGTAATTGAAGGAAAGAAAATACTTCCAAATAATCGCAAAACAGCAATTTAGCTGATAAATCAAAAAATATTTGAATTATAAAGAAAAATATAATTGTGAATAACTTACGGGTGTTCGGGAGTTCTGATATCCCACAGTTTTACTGTAGTGTCATATCCACAAGTCAGAAAGGTGTGTTCAAACTCCGGATAGATATCCAGAACTCCAGCACCTCTTCGATAAGGCCCTCCCAGATTTGTAATAAATGCACCACTGAGTGAATTAAAAAATAATACAGTAATTTTAGAAATTATAGAAGTTAATCAGTAGCCTGAAGGTATTACTAAAAAAAGTGAATATGAAAAGTTCAAAATTTTATTAAAATAAGATTCTTGGAAAGTAAGCACTTATTATCAAATTTCTTTCAAAGAAAATTGAAAAGTCTGTACATTTTTACGGATAATATATGACTGATTGCATTAAAAAAAAATTTTCTTAACTGTAAACGGTGATTTACACGTTTAATAAGCTAAAATTTAACAGTGTGGAGGGAATACGCTCCCTTTAACAAAAGTGAAATCTTTTATGCCACATACGAAAAAAAATCTTAAGTGAATGATAACTGGCGAAAATGGCTAAAAACGAGTTGGTGTTTGCGGCAGTAACCAAGCTGGTGACTTTTATGAGAACCACCAACAATCAGCTAAAAAAGTAAATGAAATGACCTATTCACAAAAAGAAACTTAAATCAACATCTCAAACATTCTTAAGAGCTTTTCTTTTCTTTTTTTTTCAAAGTGACCTCGTTATAAAATAAAATTATGATCGTTTAAAAGAAATTTGTTTCTCGATGTGACTATAGGTAACTATATGTTTAGTATGTTAATGACAGCACCGTAATGCAATAAACTTAAATTGTTAACACTTATCCTTATTTCATACACAGATCACTCGTCTATCTTTATTTCAATAACTATTCAAACAAGGAAAAGTGGGTTTCTTTGGATATACAAATATTAAAATGGACCCTTAATTTTTATAAATATTAAACTGACTAGGATTCCAAAAATTCTTCTCAGTTCCTTAACAATACGATATAGTTTTAAATTTCTAAATTTGTTTACGTATCTAAGCAAAATAATTAAAAGGGGAAGATAATCGAAGAATTACAACTTACATAACACGGCTAAATACAGTTTTGTATTAGAAAGATAGGTGAGAACACGGCCCAACTATCTAAGAATTAATTGGTACACATGGCAAATATCTTCCATTCCGGATGGAAACTGATTGCACAAGTTTTGTTTTGAAAAAGTTCCTTTTAATTGCAAAACTCTCCACTGCTTCCTTTTAACACCGACAAGAAAAATGCCCTTGTCTTGCTCTGAAATCTAACTTTAAAAAGTGACATTACAAACGACACCTTACTTCTCAAGATCGTAGAGCTGTAGAGGATGCTGATCATTTGTACCTGGTAATCCTACGACGAAATGCCTACATTAAAAGAAAACACACAGCAGAAATCTAGCAGTAACCATCAAAATGCAACAGAATTTTTTACACATCACCGTTTATAAAATCCTTTACTGTAAAACATGTAACTACTCTGATATACTAAAAAACAACGATTAAAGAGGCTCACCTGTTCGATGGCATTATAGCAACAGATAAAACTCGAACGGCCATGTCAATTTCCCTTTGGATTACTGTCTTTTCTGCCTGTGCTTTCCAAATCTAAATAATTTGAAACCTATTTTAATATTTATTTCAACGTACGCGCATTCAAAATTTTTACGCCTATGTTACGCCCTTGTTGAATCTTAAGTCTTTCGCACGCATTACATTGAGTACAAAGCAATTAGCAGAGATCGTTATTTAATAAAAAAAAATAGGAAGAATTTGAATTTCACGGGTTAAACGCTTGCCCTAATATCAAAAGAAAACAGTCGTATTCCTACCTGGTTTGAGATTCTTTTAATATTATAAACATATTTTTCAAAATGATAAACGAAAAACAAAAGAGTCTCTGAGCACAAAACTTCAGCACAAAACTCTGACCAAAAATCAGTGCTGCACCTAACTAAAACTAATCTTATTGAGAAAAAAAATAGTAAAATATTTTTTCAAATGTACTATATGATTTAAATACACTGCTGGCCACCCAAATTGCAACACCAAGAAAGACAAGAGATATCACAACAAAATTTATTTTGTAGATAACATGTTGACCAAGTATCAAATGATTAAATTTATAGACTTCTGTGAAGTGTGGTTCCTGCCAAAATAAGTAGCTAGAGTAGCCGCCATTATTGGAGATCACCGCTGCCATACGCCTCGGCATTGATTCAAAGAGACTTTGGATGAGTTCTTGGGTTACAGCAGACCAAGAAGCTTCCACACGTTGACAAAGTTGATCTGCTGTGGCAGCTGGGGATGGAATCTGGGTCAATCGTAGAGCAACCATGGACCACATGTTTTCTATCGGCGAAAGATCCGGAGAGCGCGGCGGCCAGGGAAGCAATTCAATCTGGCGATTGACGAAGAACCGTTGGAAAATGCGTGCCACGTGTGGTCGCGCATTATCCTGTTGAAATATGGCTGTGGGCAAGCCCTGAAGGTAAGGAAGGACAACTGGCTCCAAAACCTCGGAGATGTAGCGCTGGCTGTTTAAAGTACCGGCAATGCGTACTAGAGGTGTGCGAGAGTGATGTCCAATACCGCCCCATACCATAATACCCGGTGCAGGACCAGTGTGGCGGTGCATAACGCAGCTGTTCAGCATCCTCTCTTCACGGTGTCTCCAGACTCGAATGCGACCATCGTGGTGTTGCAGACAGAAGCGTGACTCGTCAGTAAAGACAATTTCATTCCATTCTGCCGTCCACGTCCTTCTGTCATCGCACCATTGGCGGCGGAGACGTCTGTGGTTCTGCGTCAAGGGTAGAAAAAGCAATGGACGTCTTGCGGACAGACCACTCTACTGTAAACGGCGTCGAATGGTACGCGCAGACACTGGATGATGCGTTACAGACTGCATGTGCTGTGCTATGGTTCGTGATGTGACTGAGCGATCCGTCACTGCCATGCGCACAATTTGCCTGTCATCACGTGAAGTGGTGCGCTGAGGTGGATGCGATCGAACACGCCGGTCCGTCGTACCCTCCTGCATCCAACGATCACATATCCGCATTACAGTTGTTTGGTTTCGTCCAACACGACTACCGATTTCCCTGAAAGATAATCCACAATCTCGGTAGGCCACTATCCTTCCTCTGTCGAACTCGGATACTTGATCGAAAGATGATCGCTGTTTTCGACGAGGCATAATTGATCGTTTTTTTTGAAAAAACCACAAGAAAAACACAATTGCCGAACTTGAAATCGTCGAAATTTCCAAGCCTTAAATAGCGCTTTGAAGTGGCGCCACAGGCGCGCGTGATGTGCGTCTGCGCTGAAATTCTAATCATTTGCATATCTCACCTCCGCTAATGCATGTTGTAAATTTCATGTTATTTGCATGTTTCCTTCAGGGTGTTGCATTTACAGTGTCCAGTAGTGTATATTTAAGATATATATTTGTTTTGCATAATCACAATATTAAAAGAGTAACGATAGAATGAAGCACAAGTTGTTAAAAATAAATTTCGCAAAAATTTCAATGGAAAATATCCATTTTCCAATTAATAACATTCCAAAAGACACCAGGTTGATCAGTTTCTATCATCTTGATGTGACGTGCAACCTTTAAAACCATTCGTCCCTTGTAGCGTGAAGGATGGGGGATGAACAGATTTGAACAGTCATTTTCCACATACTGCATAAAAGTGCCATACCTAAATTTTGAGTATTCAAAAGAAGGAATTATCCTCCTACTTAGGATAGCTCCCAAATGATTTCAGTGCCTGCTTAGAGACATTCCCTTCTTATCAAAATTTATTTTTATTTTTAAAAAGACTTTTCCGGGAACTACTACTGTCTACAGAAATACAACTTGAAGCCCATTTTCTACATTGTTGTAAACTGTGTTCTAAGTTCGCAAAACCATGAAATCAGGTATTTCAGCGTTAACAAGACATAAGTCAATTTTACAGAAAAATAGAAAGTTCAAGCCCGAATCAATCTCTTCTTGAGTTCTCCGTGACGAGAACATTCAATTAATAATTAGGCTACTCAATATGTACAAGTTACCCTATGTCCGTATTGGCTCAACACTCTAAGTATTAGTGTCAATACCTTGTAGACGAATTTCATAATAACTAACTATCTCAAAGTTATAAACACGAAATTACTGACATCTAAATCCAAAAATAACCAAAACTGCCTGTCTTTTTTTTAGTCCATTTTTAAGAACAAACTGCATTTGATGATTTGTTAAAGAAATATTTGAGGACGAGAAATTACAAAGAAAAAAGAAAATTACCTTTACGGCTGAGTCTCTAGAACCAGTTATAATGATATCGTTTTTAGCAGCGACACAATTTATTTGATCGGAGTGGGCTTCATCATTACTATGAATAGAGCATAAATTTGCTGTTTTCCAACGACCCAGCGATCCGTCCCTAAAAACGTTCAAAGGCATATTGAAAAAGCTTATAGCATCATAAAAACAAATATTTAAAAATTGTTATTAAGACAACTTGAAATGTATGAAGTAACCTAGGTTAACATTAAAAACAAATAAAAATAGAAGTGTGTTCGAAATCCAGTTTGACATTTTGACCCCATCTCGAATCTTGGTTAGCTAGCTCGGTAACTAAGGTCCGTTACACACACGAAGTATTTATCCGTGGCGGAAAAAATCCATCGACGTCGTTCCAACAGTAGTCAAAACATCCGCCGGCGCACAGTGGCACTCGACAGCTGCACAAGCTACCGTCGACGGAAAATTTACCGATCGTTTTTTTATCCGCCCAGTGTTCAAGCTCCAATTGACTTCTGTGGTCTACTGTTGGAACGATGTCGACGGATTTTTTCCACGGATAAAAACGCCGTGTGTGCAACGGGCCTAAGGGCCTACAGACTCAGCCAAGTTGAATTACAAGAAATTGCTAACGAACACGAGCAATATGCTTATTTTCTTTTTCCCAATCGAGCCTCCGTAAGAGTCTGTTATTCTTTGTAATGCACACAAACATTCAAAATTATTTTGTTTAGTTAAAAATATTAATTTTAGCATAATTGAACCACCATTTTTTTTCCTTTGTAATACAAAATAATAGCATAAAACCGTAAATTTTAAAGCATTTGTAAGTTTTGTCTCGCCATGTAAAAAGGGAAATCAGACAGTAAGTGCCCAGGTTGATAAAAATTAATTTAAATTTATTTCATTGGTTAATTTTTGACAACGATATTTGCCGCCACTCAGAAAGATTCACTTATGTATACAGAGCGTTTTTAAAAGTTTTGCACACTTAGGGACTAAACGGATCATAAGATTTTGAGTAAATAAATGTTAATAAAACAAATTCATTAAAGATATTTTAAGACAAGGGGTGCAACGTAGATCTACCTCCTCGAGGTGCACCCTGGGTAACGCTAAGTGATCTACATTTCTGGCATTATGTGCTGCTCTCAAAGACGATTTTTCGTGAGGGTCCTTCAGTGGAATGCAGGTGGTCTTTCCCAAAGCAAGAGAACTGAATTAATGCAGTCTTTGCGGGACCATGATATTGACGTTTTTACAGTGATGGAAGCAAATCTTACACCGGAAAAACTACAGTTCTTTCCCTTTATTGGTTATGACCTTTTTATTTTGCCAAAATCAAAACAAATAGCTAGTGGCATCTTAACCGGTGTAAAGAAGGGACTTCTGGTCAAATTCAAAATAATCAAGGACATGAGTCATAGTTCGGACAAAAGTGAGGTTACACTTTTGGATGTGTGGAAACACAACACACACTTTAAAATATATGCTATATACAATAATCCGAACAACAAACCAAGTTTTACCTATTTCAATAACTCATCAAAGACAATTCTGATAGGAGATTTTAATGCCCATTCGTCAACTTGGGGTTACCAGGATGTAAATGACCCTGGCAGAGAAGTGGAAGATCTTATAAACTCCTCTATGTTCGAATTGGTCTATGACCCCAAGGACTTAAAGACTTTTTTGCTCTATAATGGAAAATCTTATATTCTTAATCAGATCTTTTACTCGTTTCATCAGATATATCCCCTAATACCAAAAGACAAGTTCTAGATGACCCTGGTTCAAGACATCGACAGGTTATATATGACGTTACTTTTTCTACTCCAGATCAGAATCTAGGAACATCAAAAACGTCTTGGAATTTCAAAAAAGCTAATTGGAACGGATTTAAAGAGCTAACAGACCATGCGCTTGGTCCCAACAAAATAGATTGGAAAGCTGGAGTTGATTCATCTACCCAACTTATTACAAATAAAATTATCGAATGTGCCAAAAAATGTATTCCAAGAGGTAAATGCAAAGCATATAGATTGTTCTGGACAGAAGAACTTAAGACAATAAAGGATAAAAAAACAGACTCCGGAAAAAGACAGAAGTAATAGAACGTCCAACCGATGTTCAAGCATGGCGTAGACAAGCCGCGCTTTTTAAGAAAGCTGTTCTCTCAGAGAAAAGAACATCCTTTAATAACTTTATCTCCAAAATGAACTTCCAGAGAGATGGGAAGAGAGCTTTTAAGTTCCTTGCAAATATTAAAAATGGCAATATCAGTACCGCAAAGAAACCATTTATAATCAATGATATGACCATTTCGTCATATCCAAAAATTGCAAATGCATTTGCACAACATTTCTCTGATATTAATCAAAAATCTAAGTATTGTAATAAACAATCCAAAACGTTGAAAAAGACTATTAAAGCTATTTGCAGTCAGACCTCCTCGCCCCAGCCCTCCCTGCCAGTTTTCTCTGATGAAATTACTTTTGATGAACTCTCTACGGCTTTAAACCACTTAAAAATCAATAAATCTCCAGGTGATGACGCTATCCATGCCGAATTCTTGCTACACCTGGGATCACGAGCAGTGGAGACTATCTTAAAGCTGTTTAACCTTATATGGATCTCTGGCTGTGTCCCTTCTTTGTGGCGCAGATCTATCATAATTCAATCTATAAAAAGGGAAAGGACAAGGGAGATTTTAGGGGTTATAGGCCTATCTCATTAACAAGTATCCTATGCAAAACCATGGAAAGAATAATTGCAAGAAGGCTTGACTGGTATATCGAATTCTGTGGCTTTGTGGCCAATGAACAAGCGGGATTTAGACAGTTCAGATCAACTAACCAACATGTCGCTCTCCTTAGCCAGACGGTAAAGGATGGTCTGGACAAGAAACACATTCTCTCAGCTGTTTTCGTAAACTTAAAATCTGCCTATGATAAGGTTTGCAGGGAAAGTCTTTTGTTGAAGATACATAATATTGGTATCCACTCGAGTATGTTTCATTGGTTCAGAAGTTTTCTCGGCCAGCGTATCTGTAGAGTACGCTTCGAAAATTGCTTCTCGCATTTCAAGAATCTTAAAACTGATCTCCCTCAGGGTGCCGTCACAAGTTGTTTACTCTTCAACATTTATATAAACGATCTTATTATTGACCTGCTGAAGATAAGTAATGTCAAATGTCTATTTTATGCAGATGATTTGGTTATTTGGACCGAAAACCCTAAAAATCAAGCTAAACTACAAACTGAAACTACCTTAAATCAGGCTTTAAATAAATTAAGCGATTGGTGTCATGTTAATAATATGGAAGTTAATCTAGAAAAAACTGTTTATCAAACTTTTTCCCTCACGCACGAACCGATCACGCTGAACTTATTTTACCAAAACTTTCCTGTTCTTCAGACCACCCACTTCTCCTACCTGGGTGTTGTTTTTGACCGAAAACTGACATGGAAAGAGCACGTTAAAAATATATTGGAAAGAGCTACCAAGAGGCTTACTTTAATGAAAAGAGTCGCTGGCTCTAAGTGAGGATGCTGTAGAACAACCTTGGATTTGACTTATAATCCCTATATTATGCCACTTATCACTTATTGTTCCGAAACTTTGGTGGCGGCAAGTAAACAGGTTTCGGATTCCCTGGAAAGATTCCATAACCAAGCTCTTAGGCTTATAACGGGAGCTGTTAAGACAACCCCGATTGATGCACTTTTGATATCCACCCAACATATGAACATCAAATCAGTTATAGAAGAGAGGGCACTTATTTTATGGGAAAAGATTGAAAGACTACCAGATTGTCCTCCCTTGTGGAATAGCCCTTTGTCATCATCTACACGGAATCTTAAAACCTAAAATGGTTTCCTTCAGAGAGTTTTTGAGATGAGAGAATAACTAGGATTGAACTGGAAGAAGGAAAATCTTATCAAGTCACAATGTCCTACTGAAGGAAGAAAGTACACGGTTAGGACACACCTTTTAAGTGAGGTTTCTAAGAAAGAAACAAATGACTTAAAACTAAAAGCAGTAGCTTTGGAGACTATTCATGATCTGTACCCTGATGAGGACTGGCTTCACGTGTTTACGGACGGTTCCATGATGACTGACCGTATTAATGTTGGCGCTGGAGTCTACCGCAGGCTCTTCTCTTTTTACACTCCTGTCGGAAAATATAAAACAGCCTATGATGCGGAGATTTCAGCAATTCAGATCGCCTTGTCACAACTCCAATGTCAAAGTGAAAATTTTTCAACGGCTGTTATACTATTAGATTCCAGGGCTGCCCTCCTGACCATTGTTTCATCTGAGACACAGTGGTCAGCCGATATTTTAAATATTCGTCTGGCTCTTAATGATCTAATTGAAAACCATAGAGAGGTTGCGTTGCAGTGGGTGCCGGCGCACTGCGGACTCCTGGGGAATGAGGCAGCTGATTCTCTGGCAAAAAAGGCAACCGAAATTGCACAAATAACAGATAAACCAATCCCTTTCTATACCGCTAAACGTTTAGTTAAAACATCTATTAGAGTGAACATTTGGAATAACATAAAGGAGGCAAATAAAGATAAGAAATGGATCGAGGAAATCACTAATATTCCGCTATGGCCAAGAGACAAATCTGTTGCCATTTTCCGTCTCGCTACTGGCCACAATTGCCTCTCCAAGCAACTACACCGAATAAAATTGCTTTCAAGTCCTCTCTGCCAATTGTGTAACATTCGTGAGGAAATGGATGTGAACCATTTGGTTCACTGCCCTGCACTGGTCTCGGGACACCTGTGGGAAAAATACTGGAGAGCTCGGCACAAGATGAATGATTTATAGACTTACTGTAGTTCAGTTTTGTTACTTGTTCTTGTTGTATTGTGTTTTTTTCTGTCTACAGTGTGTTTTTTTTCTGTCTTATATTCTGCCATTAGAAATAAAAAATAAATAAATAAAAAAATTACGACAAATAAAGCACCCTTGATTGCCGAAACTTAAAACCTTCTCTTTGTCAGTACAAATGACATATCCGTGGTTTAATCAGGGGTCGGCAACCTTTTTAATTATAGGGCATATTTCAGAAATGTGGGAGTTCGGCGGGCACCACTGGGTGAAGAAGGGGTAGGGGGGAGGGCTAATATTTAAACATGAAAATATTAATGCGACATAAATTTTTAATACATAAATTCAAATTTTAATTTAAACAAAATAATCTTAAAATTAATAATGCAATATTTGACATTTCAAATCTGCGGCCAACTCGTTGTAATGTGGCACATAAGTTGAATTCCCAGTTCTCAGGCATTGGTCCAAGTAAGTGTCAATGGGGCTTGATCGGCAATTTGATTTTAAGTGTTTCATATTAGAAAACAAAGATTCACAAGCATAAATTATTGGTATTAAATTCTTACAATAAGGAATCAAAATGTTTGACAAACCAATAGGTGGTAGCATTTCCATCGCAATAATTTGCTAATTTTAAATTTGGAAAATGTGATAAATTATCTTTCTCCATATGCGATTTCCAGAGCGACAATTTATCTTTTAATGCATTTATCGTACTTATCATGAAATGACGCTGTCGAGAGATCAGGCTGCTCAGTTTTTCATTTTTACGTTTTTGCGATTAATTTTTTTTACTAAAATTATTCATTGCAAGTACGAGCGTTTGTTGTTAAAATATCTAAAAAATTTCGAAATTTGAACGGCGGGCACCTTAAAATTGTTTCGCGACCCCTGGTTTAGAGTATCATTCCTTTGGATTATTACATTTCAATGGTTTGGTTTTGTTTTTCCGCCTACATTGTACAGTAGATAGTGTCTCGGTCTTCTACAAAGTGGACTCGGGTTCGAATTCCGAATAAGACATGGACGTTCCTGTGATGCCCCCTCATAGACACCAGTGGTGGCTCACTTATATGGCACTTGTAACGTCGGCAGAAACCGGATGTTCCAGGTGTTGGATTCAACAGAAGCTTCGAGAAAGGCTGGGGGGAGATAGCCCCCCCCCCCCCCCACACACAGCTGGGAAAAAGTGGTAGAAAGATTCAGTACGGAACTCGGAGCGAGAGTGAGATTGTCTCTGCTCGGATTTATAGCCGTTTGGATGATAGCCTTTTTTATTTGAGGGCTGTTTCTTGTAACGCATATTTTTGGATTAAATAAATGTTATTATTTGTTACCTATTAAAGAAAGGAATCGGCCTTGTAATATTTTATTTCTCCTACCCTCACTGCATGTGGAACCCATTAAGGAATATTGCTCCATTCACATAGGCTGGTGATACGTGCTTTGACTTCTCCATGTCGGAGATTTATAATTCGACCGCTCGGAAAATGAAGTAACAGCACTCTCATAACAAAACAGCCAAAATATTCGCGATGTAGATGGGTCAATAGCCTCATGACCCGAGTACCTGCCAAGTTGGTGGGGGAAAAAACTTAGATGGTTTGGTTTGGAGCAACACGTTTTATTTATTTTTTTCTTTCTTTTTTCCAGCATGAGGGCTGCTACACTGACCAGAACCTATAGTTTAAAGCCTATTCCAAAAGGTTACAAACACCTATAGTTACCACAGTATTCGAACCCACAGACTTCCAACGTGGGTAAATGATTACTTAATTTTGTTTGTTTGATGCACACGAGCATCTCTTTATATACGAACGAACGGACGGACGACCGAGCGCGCGCGCACACGTCACACACACACACACTATTATATATATATATATATATATATATATATATATATATATATATATATATATATATATATATATATATATATATGAAACGTCAGGTCACATTTTCCTTCCTCAATTTCCATCATTAACTGTATTGGGCTAAATGACCAGTATTTTTTTAAATGCGTTACGGTGAGTTTATAGAATCCAGAAAAGTTAGTACTGACAAGCTTTAAAATTTTCTTTTTAAATGGTATATGTAATACGCTTTCACACGTAATTATATATGTAACATGTCTAAGAAAGGAGCTTACCTGCCAGCAGTTACAACTTCATTTCCATTAACGACAAATCTGGCAACATCATCACTATGTGGTATCATTCGACGAACTTTACGGCTTTGAATCAAAGCATTTCCATCGTCTCTTCTAGGATATTGAACTATCATTCTTTCCTTGCTACACATCAAAAAAGTTTGCTCCAAGCAAATCCAAGGCAAACACCTGAATGTTAGAAAAAAAAGTTAACAATTTCGTATTTAGTTGCAGCAACATTTCCAATTAATAATTTATCTGAGAAAGTACGAAAATTCATCTATGAGTAATTAAAATGTAAAATAAGAATTTTTTTTTGACTGTGGAAGGGGAACGATTATTAATACCAAATTTCCCTTTTCGTAAATTTGAAAATTAAAAAACTTGACTTATAGAAGTATTACTGGGCTTGAAGCAAATTTCTTTTTTAATACGCCATTTTCTCGCAAGATGTTCCAGATTTACTTTCGCATTATTTCAAAAGCTTTTCTGAAATACGCTCGAATACAAAATTATTAATAACCTATTTGACTTATGATTCTGGTCACAGGCTACAGTAGCCTTCATAATTTCCAACCAGGTTGACAAAACTTAGGTCCACGTTTCCAGAGCCGTTGTTGAGGATGTTAGCCTCAACAACGGCTCTTTCTGTTTTTGCTTGCTTTTTAGAGAAGATTTCATCTGGGCAACATTAATTGCCCAAATTTGCTACGCTCTTATAAAATTATGTTTGCGAATTACATGCAGCATTTTTAGAACTAGTTGACTCCAATTTCAGCTGCAATTTAAACCGCAGATCGAGTACCTTATTGGTCGAGTATCTTGCTTAGTTATAAAAAAAAAGTGTTTCGAAGAAAATCAGCAAGCACCATGGTACACTGAAAGTGTCACATATTTATTATTTTCCATCACAGACGTACACTAGTAGGCACTGACAATGTGATGTCTTTTTATATCTTGTTTTTCTATTACTATCATCTATTACCGCCTAAAACGAACGTTTACTCAAATGTATGGTGGGACTTGAATCACTCAAATTGAAGTGGGAGAAACATGTCGGGGGGGGGGGGGGGATCTATGCGGGAAATAGCCCATGGTGGCATTCCGCATATATATATATATATATATATATATATATATATACATATACAGTGATTTCCGCTAATAAGAATCACGTATGTTATTACTGTTTTTGATTCTTATAACCGAAACTTCCCTTTGGACAGGCACACATACACAAATATATGCTTGTATATATATATATAAACACACAGGCACATATATACATAATTTACCATTAAATACTCTTTAATTTACGTTATTTATCATTTATTAAAATTATTTTTTATAATTTTAAAAATACTCAATTTCTAAACAAATACTATAACTCAATTTCTAGACCTATAAGTAACAACACATGATTATAAAATCAACAAGAGGCGGCTTCTCTTTGACTACACTTTGGAAGAGCATCATATCTAATTAACAAGTTCTGTTTTTCAGAAAAACTAAGAGTTTTCCTTGTTTTTATCATATTTGAATTCGACTATCAAAAAGTTCTAACACTAACTGGCAATTTTGTTAGAAAACTAAAGTGAATACTAGCGACGTATGCTTATTACAGTCTCAGACGAAGATTCACTTTATAGCTTACGTTTCACGGTTTGATTCAGAATCAAACCGTGAAACGTTTGATTCAGCATCTGGTTCATCTGATTCAGCAAAATGGATCCGTTTACGTTTCACGGTTTGAAGTGACGAATCCACTGTCCCGTTTGCGTAAGTGATGGTGGACACTTCGCGGAAGATTTATGTGTTTCAGGGTCCAGAAATCTGCAACCAGGAAGTAAGTGGTGGGAAAAAAGGAGTGCCTGTCTGGAGAAAAGTGAAGTTGGACCCGGGCGGGTTAGATGCCCCTGGGTAAAGCTAATGAGACAGTGTTTAGCAAAAACGTATAAGGAGAAACTCTTATGTTATGACTAAAGGAATGTATTTTATAGCGCATATAGATTGGTGCAGAGTTCTCTGCCTGCAGACTCCCGACTCCTGTCATCACATTAGTCACGGTAACATTAGAAACGGTATTTAGAACCACCCCCAAGGTTTCTTTGATGTGGTGTCTCCCCCGACCCCGCTCGACACCATTTGACCCGCTGACCCCCCACCCTTTCTTTGATGGACCACCAGAGGAGGCGATCCACGCATAGTACAGAGTACAGAGTGAACATAAATCACTGGATTCCCCAAGGCACAGGCAGAGAACTGTGCACCAATGTATATGCACCATTACGACTGTTTTCCACCCCAAAGTTTTATCAATCTTTCTTTTCAAAAAATTAAGAAAGAATTTCGTACCTTTTGAGAGTTCAAGTGGCATTTTTTTGAAAAATGAAAGGAAGGCGAAGATTGCAAACTGATTCTTATAACCGGTGGATTGATTCTTTAAAGCGGAAATTTTAACATGGAAATAATACATTTGTTTTTGTTTTTGCGATATTGATTCTTATAAACGGTTGATTCTTATAACCACTGATCACTATAAGCGGTGGTTACTGTATATATATATATATATATATATATATATATATATATATATATATATACTAGCTGAAAACCGGAACTTCGCTACGGAGTACTGTAATGATGCGCCTTCGAATGTGTGTAAAATTACATAAAAATTGAGGGGTTAAATTGATCGAAGGCTTTCACCATTACATTTATTTGTTAAGATTGGAAACGCCGGCTGAGCAAGACAGTGTAATTATAGAGAGGAGCGGTCCTGTTTTATGACTTGGTTAACGAAAGGAGTTTTTACGACGGCGGTGTGCACGGGAAGTTTGATTCTAGACGAGATAAGCAGGACTTGGAGCCGGGATTGACGTTATGAGACTACTTTTGTATAACAATTGATAGCGGTCGGAGCGGGGTGCGGAACCGCAAACAACTTGGGAGGTATTGCGTGCGGATCTGTTGTGGGCGTACGCTGGCTAATAGGGGCATTCAATTAGATGAGATTTAAGATGACCAGGTAAATAGAAATATTGCAGGATCCGGAATGGCTGAAAAGTTTTATGAGAAGGAGGGATCACGGAAGAGAAAGAAGTGATGAAAAATATATATGTGGGGTTTTTGAATTTTGAAGAGAGAGAGAGACTTTGCTGGTCGGGTTGAGCTATGGTTCCCCGAACTCCTGCTTTGACTAAGAGTTTCCTGGTCGGGTCGAACTTGGGGTTCCCCGCATCTCTGCATTAAAAATAAGTTTTTGTCGTGTGGTGCAGAAGATTCCCCGTATTTTTTGGAGCGAGTGTTGCTGTGAATTACGAGTGTTCTAAAATACAGAGGCGACTGAAGAAACGTATGAGTCAAGGTTGTTGTAGTTCACGAATTAGACGGCCTGATCCCAAACCAGAAACAAGAGGTGTTTGCCCCTGCCCTGTAAGGAGTTATCCCACGGACCCCAGCGAGACGAGTGGATCCGCGAGTGTGTCATCTAAATTGAGTGAGTGGTCTCCGTTATTTGTTTAGCTCAGTCCCTTTTGTTTTTGAATGAGTTTGTTTATGTTTAGAGCAGGAGAATATAGGAAATAAATTAATTAAATAAGTAATGAGCTTTGGTTAGTGTCGTGTGCTCCCTATTTCCTCGTTAAGTAGTTTGAGTTTAATGTTAAGATAACGATAAATGATTTTGTATATGGCTAAGTGTGCCATCAAAAAGTATGATAAAATAACTTGTAAAAATGTATATGTGTAAATAAACTAAGATTTAATTTAAACTTATTTAGTTGTTTTTTTTAATTGTCATTAATGGTTTCAGTCTTTTCTTCGAAAGAGAGGGTTTTTATTCTTTAGTTAAGGTTTTGGTATGACTCAACTTGTTCGTTTGCCAATTAATGTCTAGAGCTTTGGGTTGGATTCAACAAAATAAATATAACACAATGCAACCAACTACCATACTATATGTACTAACCCAAGTAAATGCGAATCACGCCCAATTACATAATAACAGGACAGACAACACAAGTACTTTCAAATTAAATACAACGGTCAATGTATGCAATTAATGACAAATATATATATATATATATACATAAATATATTTATTATAAATACGACGATCAATGTATACAATTGATGTAAATATATATATATAAATCATAAGGAATATTTTTGTAGACAAAATAATGCAGAAGAAAATATTCAAATTAAATCTAATAGGACATACTAAAGAATATAGTACAGTTTGAGGAACACAATATCTTTTATTGTATTTTAATATTTTTTTGGATAATGTCCAATCGTCTGCCCATTAGGAAGAAAAAAAATATTTTTTGTCTATTTAGTTGTTATGCACGTGACGATAAATTTATTTAAAGTACCAGAAAGAGAAATCACGTGATCAGCATGTAATACATTAAATTCTAAAAATTGATCTTTAAAAATTCACCAAAAATCAGAAAATGGAAGTAAAGATTCCAAAAAGATTACATTTTAAAGGAATTTTTATGATCCTTCTCGTGATATAAATTTTATAACCCTCAAATTATAATTTTAAATGCAAACTTAAAAAAAGTTACTAAAACAACTTAAAAATTTCATTTTAAAAAAATCTAAGAATTTTTCAAAAATCTTTCTTAGTGCACCCCTACACTATACGAAGAATCTCCATGCAAAATTTCAGCCCTTTAGGTCCAGCGGTTTGGTCTGTGCGTTGTATGTCAGTCAGTGAGTTAGTCAGTTATGGAACTATTTTATATATATATATATATATATATATATATATATATATACACTATCTACCAATAGGTATTTGGACACATGTGATAGAAGAAAGACAAAATTTATTCATATTCAACAGTTGGTAGAGCCTCCACGAGAATCAATCACAGCCTCAACTTTCCGGGGCATGCTTTCCACAAGTCCTTATTTTCTTCCACTCGCCTTGGAGGAGGCGAGTTCCTTCTTCGATTTTGGACGATTGTTGCACCGAATTCGTCCGAGAGGTTCTCGATAGGGTTCAGGTCTGGGCTCTGGGGAGGCCAGTCCATTCGGTTGACTCCACTGCCACCATACCAATCCATGGTGGACCTCGCAACATGACAGCTGGCGTTGTCGTCCTGGAAGTAACATGGGTCCAACCCGTAACACTGCCACAACGTAGTAAGCACACTGTCATCCAAAATAGTGCAGTAGGCCCCGGCGTTGAGCTTACCATGAATTGGGACCAAGGGTCCCAGTCCATACCAGGAGAAACACCCTCAGACCATAATTACCCTCCGCCGAATTTTACTGTGGGCACCATGCATTCTGGCAAGAGTTCTCCAGGCAGACAACAGACCCAGCAATCCGAACGGTAGAGGGTGAACCTTGATTCGCCGCTACAGAGAACCCGTTTCCACTGATCTACGGTCCACTTTCAACGTACTTTGCAACACATTAGCCGAGCAGCGCGGTTGGACTGTGATCAAAGGCTTATGAGCGGCAGCACGACCATGAAAATCAAGCAGATGTGCTTCCTTACTGATGGTATTCATCGAAACAACACCCCCGGATGTCTGTTGAAACTCCTGGAGTATGTGAGCCATCGGCTGGGTGCGCTTCTTCCGAATTTCTCTGGACAGTACCCGTCGGTCTCCCACTTTCGTGGCTCTGCCGACTCGGGACACATTCCGACAATCGCCGCTCATCCTCCGCTTCTGAATCACATAGGCCACTGTTGAATTTGGGTAATTCAGCGCGCTAGATATGTCCCTTGAGGATCGGCCATTTATGTGATACCCGACAATTACATCTTTCACGAAATCAGATAGTTCTGCACTCTGTGGCATCTTGCATGCGACTAATGCAAATGTTGTTTCTTACACGATATTTAACGGCGGAGGGCGTGACGTATATCAAGACCGCAGATATCGTCATTTGCATGGGTATCCATATACTTATTGGTAGATAATAAATAAATATATATATATACAGTATGCCCACTAAAGTCCCTTCCCACCCTCTTAACTTCGGAACGGCTGCTGCTATATTCATAAAAGTGGTGTCTAGGTATCGTAAAGTAGCCATGCGCTACTGAATGAAACCACCTACCGCGCCACCTGGTGGAAAACTGCGGAGTTAGCATTCCTATCTCGAAACGGAACGAGATAGAACAAAAAAGTGATTTACAAAGTTGTAGAAAATCATCGATTTAGTACGAAAAGATACCTTGTGGACATTAGTGAGAAGACTACAACGGTTAAAACGCGCATTTGTTTTTCCGTGATTTCCTCACTGTGACGTGACAAAAGGATCTGAGAAAGAAAAAACAACTAATTTTAACAATAATACCTTTATTTGAGATGTTCAAACTTCTCACCGTCAACTGCAATACACATGTGGATCCTCGTTTGAATCTTACATTGCACACGTTGGAGCATAGAGCGTGACACATTGGCACAAGCGTCCGTAATGCGTTGTTTAAGGTCCTGCAATGTTTGTGGAGGGGTCACATACACCTGCTGTTTCAGGTATCCCCACAGGAAAAAGTCCAGTGTAGTCAGATCAGGCGAACGTGGAGGCCACTCTTCGAAACCGCCATACCCTATTATTTGGTCCCCGAATTCCTTGACGAGGCACTGCTTCACTGGAGATGTCTTATGAGCAGGCGCGCCGTCATGTTGAAACCATACATTCCTAAGATTAAACAACGGCAGGTTCTCCACAAAATCGGATATTACGTTCTGTAGCAATTGTAAATATCGTGCACCCGTTAACGTGCCATTGTAAAATATTGGGCTGATCAGCTTGTTATTGTAAATTGCACACCAAACGTTAATAGCATACCGCATTTGATGTCGAACGTCGGCAAAACATCTAGGATTTTCCAGCGCCCATTAATGGGTGCTTTGCCTATTGTACATGTCATTCCGTGAAAAGCATGTCTCATCCGTCCACTTTTTATATCTGCCAAGAATGTTGGCTGGACCTGTATCTGATTCATGACGAAGTTGCACATTGCATAACGTCGTTCGGCATCCCCGTCCACTAAAACCTGTTGAGGCGTTGGTCGGTATGGATAAGCCCCAAATTCGCTTAGGATTTTCCAAACCTGACTTTTGGAGAGGCCACAGTGTAGACTGATCTCTCTTGTGCTGCATTTCGGATATGCGAGGGCGTATGCTAATACCTTATCCGATTGAACTTGCCGTCCTACCTTAGCTGGTCTGCCAGATCGAGGTCGACTAGTAATGCAGCCTGTCTCCCTTAAACGTTTTACAACAGTTAGGATGGTGTGATGAGAAGGATGCGGGCCTTCAGGGAAACGTTGCCAGTACAACCTTGCTGCTGATCGTGTCTTGCGTCCACATTCACCGTATAGTAAAACCATCTCACAATACTCAGTTTTGGAATACTCAGCCATGACCACGAGCATCTCATCTTTTATAGCTGTCTCAGGTGAAGAGGCGTGACGTTTCTTACGTATTTGCATACTGCAAAAATTTCGAACACCAAGCGCAAGTTGCGTTGAGTTGATGCGACACTATTTTACACGATCTAGGAATGGCCAATCTGTTTATAAAGACAATCAGTACAAGGATGAAACCCTCGAGGTTTGAACCGCGGTCCTTTTGATTGGGGATCAAAAGCGATATACCACTGTGCACATTGCGGTGTCGTGTTTTGCCCGAAAGAAAATCATTTCTCCTTTCGTTCAAGTTTCGTGACGTCACAGTGTAGGAAATCACGAAAAAACAAATGCGCGTTTTAACCGTTCTATTCTTTGCATTAATGTCCACAAGGTATCTTTTCGTACTAAATCGATGATTTTCTACAACTTTGTAAATCACTTTTTTTTCCTATCTCGTTCCGTTTTCGAGATAGGAATACTAACTCAGCAGTTTTCCACCAGGTGGCGCGGTAGGTGGTTTCATTCAGTAGCGCATGGCTACTTTACCTAGACACCACTTTTATGAATATAGCAGCAGCCGTTCCGAAGTTAAGAGGGTGGGAAGGGACTTTAGTGGGCATACTGTACATACCTTCAAAATGATAAAAGCCTAAGGAAATCTTCTAGTTGGTTCATACATCTATTAAAGCAGTGTGGTCCAACCCGCGGTCCGCCAATTGATTTATTTGGCCCTTTCCCGTCTTACTGGAAAAATATTTTAGTGCGAACAGTTTAGTTACGAAAGTGCTTTTTCTGCTCTCAAACATATTAAATCGAAAACGAGAAATCGAATTGAAAGTGCTTCACTGGAATCGAGCCTGAGACTTTGCCTTACTGAACTTACAGTGGACATTGATAAACTTGTATCAGGAAAGCAGTGCCAATCATCACATTGATTTCTCGACTGTAAAATGAAGTCGTATATTAAACTAATACATTAAACTTCTTTTAATATAAATTTTAATAAAAGTTTTTGAATGCAATATGTAATTCGTTTTTTTTTTTCTGGAATGTCTCTGGCCCTCACATTCCTATACTAAAGTTTGATTGGCCCTCGGGTAACTAAAGGTTGGACCACACTGTATTAAAGCATAGAAATCCTCTACTCATTTTTGTATGCCGTTTACCCAAAGTATAATAAACAATGTGTAAGCAAATCAACAGTCAAGTTGAGAAGCAGAACAACGAGTCTAAAATATCGAAGCTCCATGATTCACAACTAGCAATAAGCCATCACTAACTGATTCTACACAAAATTTCTCATGCATAGAATTTAATCTATATATATAAATAGTTCCGTAACTGACTGACATATAACGCACAGACCAAACCGTTGGACCTAAAGGGCTGAAATTTTCATGGCGATTCTCCTTATGGTGTAGGGGTGCACTAAGGAAGATTTTTGAAAAATTCTTCTTAGATTTTTTAAAATTAAATTTTTAAGTTGTTTTAGTAACTTTTAAAGTTACTAAACTTTTAAACTAACTTTACTAACTTTTAAAGTTACTAGTTTGCATTTAAAATTATAATTTGAGGGTTATAAAATTTATATCACGAGAAAGATCACAAAAATTCCTTTAAAATTAAATCTTTTTCGAATTTTTACCTCCATTTTCTGATTTTTGGTGAATTTTTAAAGATTAATTTTTCGAATTTAATTTATCAAATGCTGATCACATGATTTCTTTTTCTGGTACTTTAAATAAATTTGTCACGTGATAACAACGAAATAGACAAAAAAAATATTTTTCTTTCTAATGCGGCAGACGATTGGAAATTATCCAAAAAATTATTAAAATACAGTAAAAGATATGTTCCTCAAACTGTACTGTATATTAACAGTACTATATTCTTTAGTATGTCCTATTAGATATAATTTGAATATTTTCTTCTACATTATTTTGTCTATAAAAATATCCGTTACGATTTTTTTATAAATATATTTTTTCGTTTTTTTACATCAATTGCATACATCGATCGTTGTATTTATTATAAATATATTTAAACATATTTTTGGCATTAACTGCATACATTGACCGTTGTATTTAATTTGAATGTACTCCGTAGCGAAGTACGGGTTTTCAGCTAGTACTCAACATAAACTATAAAAACTAAGAGAGATAAATGATAGTTAAAATGCCCTTTAAATATTCTTGTCAAAGGTATTTTTTTTCTACCCTTATTGGGTGACATGATTAAGGAAGAAAAAGGATGAATAAAACATTTCAAAGATAATACTCATATAATATAAGGTTTATTTTATGTATACAGGCCTCAAATACCTAGAGCAAACATCGGTATTGAATAAGAACTAATCAACTAATAAAATTAGGAAAATTCAATAATCATACCTAACATATTTCACAATAGTTGTCTTTGAACACAGACCTCTCTGCCATTTCCTGGAGACCTCACATCTCTTTCTCATTGACATGAAGGGATTACATCTAAAAAAGAATTAGACATAAAACAATATATATGTAGGGAAATAAAATAACCATTTGATTAAACTATAATTCTCATGTTCCTACTCCAGAAAATTTGATATTTCATAAATATAAATCAGAAAAACACTGATCAGAAAGCTTATGATTCGTATTCCATCTGAAATAGAACTATTTATGTTTGTCACACAATCTGAACTAGAATATAAAATTGACCACAGAATTTCTGAAAGAAGGTGAGCAGAGGTTTCTTCAAAGTTTGTTAGGATTACATTTGTCCATCAGTATTTTACTGGAAACCATAGGCGTAGCGTCGGGGGGCGGGAGCGCCACCCCACCCCCTAACTTAACTTGAAAAAAGATGTATAATAGTGAGAGAAAAATACAGCTGCTGTGTTTTAAGCGAAGACAAAGTTAAGACAACTTAAATTCTGCCGGAAATAAGCGTGTTTTAGTTTTCAATCATTCCTATATCCCATCAGAAAAAAAGGTGTTCACAAACGTAGGCTTGGGGGAGGGGGACATCCCCCCCCAACTTAACTTGAAATAAATTAAAACGTCAATAGAAGTTCAGTTAAAATCGGAAAATTGTAGAAAACTTTTAAGAAAGTTGGTTTTTTCTCGTTTTTTCAAACTGTGAAACTGAAGATTCCGATTATGTCTTTAGCCTTAACATAGTTCTTTAACAATGATATGATCCATATTAAAAATTCGATGCTATTTTTTTCTCATTTTATTTATATTATATATATTTTTCTTATTGCATAACTTTTGAATACTACTCAAACAGCAATTCTATTGTTATTTAATTTTTAAAAAGTATTTCATATTTTAAGGACAGTCCGGCAGTCAATGCGTTGAGAAGGACCGTAACTGTATTAAATTCGTGCCCCCCCCCCCCAAAAAAAAAAAAAAAAAAAAAAAAAAAGTTAGAAGCACGCTACGCCTATGCTGGAAACTGTTATACATAAACAAATACAGCAAAATACTCTCCCAGAAAACACCTTAGAAATATTCTTAGTACATTTCCTTCAAGGATCATGGGATACTTATACTGCCGTCCTAAGCGTAAAAGGCGTATCTGAAAAACCGACACTTTTGGGTATGAGCGTTTTTGTAAATGTACATCCCGCACCTGGTTAATATTGTAGGATTTAATGTTTTTTTTAATTTTTCTTCATTATTTAGTTATTCTTTTTTAATTTAACAGGTTTTTTAAGCAAATTTATTTATAATTTTATATTTAATTGAGATACGCATTTTCGCTTAGCAAAAATCACTAAACACCAGTTGGCAAAAGACCTATCTCAACTATTTTACCAGAGATCAATTTTTCTGTTAAAATAAATAAAACATTTTGATACATAATTCATGTAATTAATACACATTAATAGCATAACTTTGTAATATTACATTATTAATTGAAAAAAGTTAATAGATTGTTAAATATTGGTTTTTATTGCGAAACAAGGATTAAGTAAATAATAACAATACACGTATTTGTGTTGCAAGATAGTCTTTAGCTATTTGCAGCATAAATTTTAAGAACAAATAACAATGATACAGAGATAATAATTATAAACAACAAAGTTCGTTGTGTTTTCAACATTCTAGAAGTTGTTCCCAAAACTGCAATCCATTCTTTTCAAAGAGACCGCCTAGGTTCTTGAGAATTTTCTTCTTTTTATCCGCAGGAATTCCGTTGCACTTTTCTTGGCTTCTTGGACCTGGTAGCTTGATATTCTTGCTCACTTTCGCATTTATAAAATTTAGCTCGATGAACTCTGATTCATCAAAGTTGCTTTTGTACTTTAAGGTTTTTAAACCTCTTGTAAATACAACTTGCGCCATGTTTTGTAGGTACGGCCTCGGGTTTGTGCGGCTCAACTTATAAGTTGAAGAATAATCTTTCCACAAAAAAAAGTGTTTCAAGTATATGGGTAACACCTCTGTTCTTGGAGACGCATTTTTTACTGCAGTGACAAAATCTGGAAAATCGTAAAGTTTGTTACCCATTCGTTGCATAGATTTTTCAACTCTATGGTGGAATGAATCAGCAGCCATAAAGGTGTGGCCCGGTTCAAAATATTTTATTACTATTTCCGAAGCAACGATCTCTTCTGAATTTATTATATAAAGGAAAAAAGAAAAGAGTGACCAATTCTTATTTTGTGATGCACAGTTGTCGAGCCACAAAGTAATTTGCTTTGCGTCTCGCTTCGACAACAAAAACTGGTAAAAAGTGCTTATCAACTCGTCTTTGCTTCTACCAAAAATTCTTTCATGCCATAAAGCAGCGAAACTAGGAGAACTCTTCTGTTTTTTCCCTGCGGGAACAAAGCTCTCATTGTAGACAACAATGCAATTGGTAAATACTGCGGACTTGAACATATCAAGACGTGGTAACATTATTATTTTTTCCATGTCTGCACAGTATACTACAGTATCTTTGTTTTCTTCTTTTTCTTTATCTGCAGAATACCTAGCACGAGACATGTTTGCTTTATCTTTGTGACTTTTCCTTTTTTGACATACTTCACAGGAATCATCAATATTATTTTTTGAATGCATCTTGCTGTATATGTTGAACTCTTCGCACGATTCACATTCTTCATGGCCCAACTTCACAATCGAAATATTCATTTTTCTTGCAACTGTGCGATATTTCTCATAGGAACACAAGTTACCATATTTTGATTTTAAGTCATTATACATCTGAGTAAAAGAGAGATCACTAGAGAGGTACAAACGATTAGGAGCATGCTCCCTACGGTAATGCGATATCGTTGGTTGAAACGAATTTATGTGCGTGAGGATAGGATCCTCATTGATTTTGTTGTGAAGCTCATTCGAACCCCTTTTATCTTTTTTTTGCAACTACTAAATTTTCTGAGTTGCTTAGAACAGTTCGTAAAACTTTGCCATTTATTTTATCATAACCCAATGTTGTGAGAAAAAAAGTTTTGCAAACTCTCTGAGTTGTACCATTATGATCTTTTAAGGAATACTGAAATGATGGATTTCTTCTAAATTTGACAAAATTTTGCACTGTTCTTTGCTTGGTAGGGATTTTAGAAACATGATGCAGCAAAAATGATTTTCTCTCAGCCGAGTCAACAATTTTCCAGTAGTCTACATTTATAAAATTTCCTCTTTCTATTGATATTTTTGTTGCACACTTTTGTGCACATGAATCATCACAACCAACTTTTACATTATGATTTTGTACAACCGAGTCAAATTTATTTCTTTTTCTTTCTTCAGGCGGCGTGTTATATTTTTTTCTTTTCCTAATGGTACCTTTTTTGGTATAGTCAATATCATTTTTAAAACCATTGGTATCAACATCTATTTCATTATTTGTTGGTTCTACAATATTCAATTCTCTACCATTGTTAGATTCTGTCAAGTCCACTCTAACTGGCTGTAATTCATAAAAAGCAATGTCTTCATTGGATAGTTGGCTATTATTTACATGTTCGTATGTGAAATGTTGGGCTAAATCATTTTCATTAAAATTGCTTTGTATGGGAGTAAAGGATTGTCCATCTTTATTACAGAGTTGTCTTTCTTGAATATTGTCAAAATCATTACAGTTAATCCTACCTTCATTTTCCTCCAAATCTGACATATTATCACTTCTTATACCTGGAATGTAGTCAGGGTCAACATTATCAGCATTGCTATCCCTCAACAATGATCTTCTGTTTGGTTGCTGGAAAAAATCCTTCGCGTTTTTATTTAAAGCAGCCAATACCATTCGTTTACCCTGAGACAATTCCATGATGTTCTGAAAAAATAGCTATTATTTTATTAAACTGATCAGAATTATCAAAAAATAATATATCGATACTTTTTGTGCCTATTTTCTTTCAACAAAGATAATGTGCAGTTTTGGATGTTTCAACTAGTAAGGCTTATATAAAAATTTTTAAATTAAAATTTATCTTATTTTTAGTTGGTTTGGTTATTTCAATTATCATTTATTACAATATGAAATGAAACAAAATAAATGCATATGTTTAAGCACAAATAGGTACGAATCATACTATTATTGACTGATCAAATTTCATTAGTAACTACTAAATTAGTAATTATTATCATCTAATAAATAAACTTGTATTTACATCTTATAAGTTTCTTTAGTTGAATATTAAGATTAAATAGTTGAAAATATAACACCGTCAAACACAACTTTCCATAAGCAACCGCTTGTTACAATAACAACAAAGCCTTATGAGTAACCTCAACTGTCTAGACAGTTGTTCCCGCGAAAGAGTATGGCGGGAAACAGCTGGCTTTCTTTAGAATAATAGTCATATTCATAGTTACTGCCATTTTGCTTAGGAGAAAGACTACTCTTTTAAGTTTTTTGTGGTAAGCCAAAAAGGCGTAACTCTGAGTTATGCCTTTTTGGCTAAGGAAACTGAGATACGGCCATTTCCCTTAGGATTTCAACAGTTTTTTGAGATACGTCTTATTTCTTTAATGATTTTCGACTATTTCTAAATAAGATACGGACTTCTTGCTTAGGAATAAGGTCAGGTAGCTCACAAATATTACTAAGCAATCAAAAACAGAAAATGAAAAAAAATTGAGATACGCCCTTTACGCTTAGGAGGGCAGTATAGCCCTTTGCAGCTCACATTTCAATATTTTATTCAATTTAAGTGATTATAAATTAGTTATTTAACATAATAATTAATAACTATTTTATTTTCTTTAAGCACGAGAAAGAAGCAAGCAATCTACTTCTAGCTTATCTTATCTTATGTAGATGCAAAAATCTTAGCACCAGTGTTAAATGTGTTCATATTTGCATAGTTCATATGGTTTAACACACTTTCTGTCTGTGGGTAAGCATGACTTTTTATATATTTGACGAAGCACTACTTCAAATGATCTTGCAGACCCCATATTAAACTACATGTAGTTTCTTTATTGATAATTCTAATAACACATTAGCAAATGTACATTTTGGAATTAATGTAGTAAGCAAGTTTTTTGAAAAAATGGATTTAATTTACCAGAAGCGACAACTGCTTTATGACCTATTAAAGGAAAATTACTACCAAACATTTTCCAAAAATCACATTCTGAAACTGTAAGGAAACGCTAAAAGGGGAAAAAAAAGCAGTTTTGTTTGCCATATTGCTTTTAAAACTCGTTCATCCAATAAATATATTTGGAGTCTATTCATAGGGTAGGTGTCCCAAATATCGCCTACCCTAACTTTTTTCCGACATTTCATCCACTTTTTAGTTTCTGATTAGGCTGGAAACTTAAAGAACATCCCTAAGAACTATTTCCTTTGGTATCCTGAGATCAACCAGCTCCAACTTAAACAGTGCCAGTTTAAGTTATGTAGCTAAATTGGAAAAATTGAAATTTCCAGTGAACTCCAGAGCTGTTCTTAATATCGCCTACCTCTGTTCCTCTTACCGCCTACCAGGCGAAATTATGAGCACCTGTTAAAAGGCGTTGCTAGCTCTGTTTAATGCACTTTCAAATGGTATAAGCAAAATTAGAATTTGGATGCACCTACCTGGTCATTCACTGGATTCTGATTCTTTGGAGCCAAAGTTTACGAAGACAACTGCCAAAACAACTTCAGACGCCATATAGTTTCTGTTGTCAGTGATAAGAGCGTTGTCGCTATCGCCGCTGTTAGTACAAACCCAGAACTAAGAAGTTACTACATTTTCTCATACATAGCGCGAATCATACTTTAGAAACACGAGTAGGCGCTATTAGGCAGAGGGCCGATATTTGGGACACCCACCCTATATCAAATATGCAAAAAATGAGAATTTATAAACACAGATTAATAAAAACATCTACTGTCCTCCTTGATATGCACCCAGATTTACATTATGTGTGCTTTATAAAATTACACATAAGCGTTCGTTTTCAGCTTTTCAGTTTAAAATCACTTTTTTTTTCTGAATTTAATCTGCAGATTGTGATATCATTGCAATATCTTTTGAAAACATTTTGAGACTGAAATATACCTTACTTAAAGAAGTATTTCAGTCAAATGTATAAAATGTATGGCTCTCAAAAATAATACCAAGCAAATGCCTATATGTTTAACCAAACACCAATACTTTCCTCATAAGAATACCTTCTAGTCATAATAAAGTATCTGACATCCTTAGATGAAAAACAACGGAATGAATGAATTTTGATTAACAATAAATTTGGATCCATACTTTCATACTACAAAAAACACAAAATAAATATATTATAAAAAGCTGAGAATAGCCAGAGATTAATGTATTTCCGCAGAGATGCAATATCGGTAGTAGAACCAGAATCTCTTTCTACTATAAGTTATGAAGTTTCTGGGACAAAATTTTGTTTCTTGGGAAGGAAATAAAAGTTAACACTCGAACTATTTTATATCAACCAAATTTTTAGTTCCCAGGATGAATTTAGGACTAACAGTTAAAACATTAACCCTAGGAAATAAAAGGTACTAACCTGAAAATACAACTATAAATGTTTTCTAAGACACACAGAGTTCATGTGAAGCGTACAGAAATGAGTATGGAAAAAATTAGTAAATATATTACATTAGCGATAAAAACCACAAACCATTTACTTCTGTTTCCTCATTAAAACAATGTTACCTTAATTATGTTAAGTAGAGATATTTTACATATGTTTTGACATTACATATAACAAAATGATAAATCTGCATAAGAATGACTATAGAGTAGCCAACTGCCTATATTACTAGACCAATCAAAGAACATACAACTTATACAATACTGACAAATAATAAATGTGACAGAAAGTAAAAATGAAGAAAATTCATACATTAAACCAGGCAGACAAAAATTCCCTAATAAAATATCTAATACAAAAATTAAGGAAGGAATTTAAAGAATTTTTTTTTTTTTATGGGGAAAAAAAGATATTTTGAGAAGCATAAATTATAAGACTGATAGCACTAGGATTTTACAGTTTTTTAATCTGGTTTATTGTACACTTAGAAATGCAAAATGAAGTCAGTCTTCTAGAATTTTCAACAAAGAACAGCTTCTTAAGAGCTAGGAAAAGCCCTATCACAAAATCCCTCACCCTACTGTCACACAACCATATTTTTGTGATGTTCCTACACGAAGTGGCACTCTATCTAAGATTATGCCAACCAGTCAAGGGACTTGAATACTCAACAATAGCTAAATGGGCTTTTATGAAAAAAAAATTAAGGGAAAGATTGATATTTTTACACTTGATATTTGCTTAACTGTATTTCACATTTTATGAAATGTAGACTGTAAAAAAGATAAGCAAGAAATCAATATTATGACAACCATCATTTTACTTGGAACATTCATTTCAGTAACGTTTATTATAACAAAAAGTTGAAAAAAAAGTTAGAATGGAACACTAACTTTGCAAACTAAAGAAATAAATATTTGCTTTGTAAAACACAAGCCTGTTCAACTGCTACAAGAAAATAAGATGCATGCTTAGATGAGATTCAAACTAAGCAATAGATATCAGTGCTCTAAATTAAATCTTTCCTCCAAATTATGGATACATATTGACATAAATTATGTAACTTTACCTAGCAAGTTAACAGAGTACATAAATATTATAAAATATAATTTTTGATACAGAAAACACTGGTAAGATAAAATTAAGGCTTGAGTGATATTATGAAATTTTAATTGCACAAATAAAAAATTACCTACAGAATAAAATAAAATAGTTTGGATTTGATGGTATCAGATTATGCCTGGCGAGCTTTTGGACTAGGTTAAATGAAATGAGATGCAAAGGAACAACTGTTAAAGAAAAATAACTATTAAATAACAGTTATTGGATCAAACTGAACTTGAGGTATGTATATTGGTGAGCAGATCAGTTATCCCATAGGTAATAACAATACAGAAAAGACAATTTCCAAAACAATATACAGTACAAATGAGAGTAATCAAGTTGTTTTTACATGAGAGAATGCAAAATATATTGTTCTGACAAAATGCATAGAAGCTATCTGACAGAAAATCTCAAAGGTTTGAGGAAAGAAGATGCATGGGATTAAAAGATATTATTTAACATTTAAAATTGAGCTGTCTTGTTCTGGTACTATCTTCTTCATTGTGAAAAAGAAGGTAAATAAGTAAATAATTTCATGAACAGAATTATAATAATATTTATATAATAATTACTTTTTAACAAACCCGCCTGAGACTACAATTTTAGTCATTCACAATATTACATAGATTACTTGCAGACAGCCACCTAAAGTATGGTTTTATAAGTTTTGATATCTTCTGCATGCTATATTACCCTTCAATTGGCTAAAATACAGATAATTGCCCAAGGCACCAATTGGATATTACTAGCAGTATTTGGTACTTCATGATTTTTAAAATGAAAAAATTCTGTATTTTTTGTGTTTAGCCTAAGGTTAACAACAAATTTGGAGCTAAGGATAGCAAAGATATTATAAAAATATAAATGATTTGTGATTACCTTTGATCAGCTTTAGTTGCTTTTGTGATTTTAACGTTACTTTTTTTAAAATACAGAAGTTAAAAATATCCAACACAGTTAATTCCTTGAATGTATATAATTTCTTTATTTTTCTAAAAAATTTCTTATCCTTATAACCTGAAAAGTTAACATTTGTTTTATGATATATTTCTCACTTTATAAGTGTTTGGGATGATTATGATTTAGAAATCAAAAAATAAATCAATTCCGAGACTATTATTGACCTCTTGAAATTGCACATTATATTACTACACTGAAGATGACTTTTGATTCACAACACATTAGGCATGTTTATGGTACAAGCACAACTTTTTTACCTTTCTCTTTCTAAAGTGATCTTAAATAAAAAATGCAAAAACATATTAATTTAATATTCTTGATTTTTGGTTATGCTAATTATACATATATTTTTTCTTAAAATTCTGGCGATATTAAATATCGATAAAATAATATTATATTACAAATTTTCTCAACTTTAAAACTAGTTAATTCACTTGAAGATACTACAAGACAAATACATCCTTGCTCAAATTTCAAGCATTTTTAAGTCAGCATATGCCTCTTAATCAGAAACATGATTAATAAATATATAAAAAATGCAATAAAGCAGTCTCTACCACAAATTATGCAAATAACATTTCTACAAAGCCTTCAAACACAATTATCATATTTTTTACTATAAAAATAAACAGAATTTAGAATTTGTGCATTTAAAATTTATGATTTCTAACTAAATAAAATCAACATTTAAAACAAAACCAATATAGGTTATATACAGTGGCGCCGGAAAGGGGGGGCACTTGCCCTCCCCCCCCCTAGAAAATTGAATTTTTTTTTCTACCTAGCTAGCGCTCGTAAAATATTAGAATTTTCATTTAAAATCATAAAGCCTAACAAAAATGAATACTAAATTGCAACCTCACACTCGTTAAAACAAACGCGATAAATGTCATTCCATATACGCAGTAGCGATTAATCGCCAATTTCAGGTACGCAAGTGCGTTTAAACACCAATGCCAGACGTTTGCTTTTGCGATTCAAAAGCAACCCTACACAATGTTTTTGCATCGTGAAAGGGAATCTTGAATCCGATGCATTTGAAACGCGTACACGGTTTTACTTAACGGTTTTCTTACAGGGACACAACACGTTGCTTACATAAGGTAAGAGTCGTCTTTTAAATAATATGGATAATAGGCGTTGTTCAAAATACAATGAAAAATATTTACAGTAGTTCAATTACGTAGAATTTCAAAGTAGATGATTTGTATCATTTTTTTTAAGTTCATTTTTCAATTGTTGTTTTCTGGCAAAGGATTAGAGTGAAATAAAACCTAGGAGTTTTCTACTATTCTGCAAACGATTTTTCCTATTTTATGAAATCATATTTTATTTTTACTGCTGGACATACCAAAATATCAATAGGTATTTTATTTTTAGAAATCGGGGATATAAGAAATTTTTTTAAGAAAAAATCTGACAGTAATTACATATCGAAGCTTCTTGAACCACTAGAAGTAGAACCTAGTACATCTACTAACATAGTTACTAGCTTAGCAGTAGTGAGTGAAGGTTTAGGGTCATTACATTTTGATGTTGATCATGAATCTAATACAACGTCAATATCTGGTGTTGGTGAAAATCGTACTGTTCATATTCATCCTTTAGATATAAGAGATTTTATTGAAAAGCATGCTCCTATTTCCGATGAAACAAGACATGCGTTATTGACTCGACATTTTGTTCCCGATTCAAGTTACAATTTTAAAAGGGACTCAGATGGAAAAAGAGTATTTCGTCACGAATGGTTACAAAATTACGATTGGTTAGCTTATTCCAGTAAACTTAAGGGTGGACTTGTGTTGTAAAACTTGTGTTACATTTCAACCGAATTTAAGAAGAGGGTTTTTTGGATCTTTCATTGTAAAACCTTTCAAGAATTACATAGACTTCCATGAAAATGCAAACGAACATATGTGTTCAGAGTGGCATCGTTCATCGACAATTAAAGCTGTAGACTTTCGACATGTTATGGAGGGTAAAAGTACTTGTGTCACTGAACAGCTCAGTAGCTATGAACGGGAACAAGTTAAGTCTAATCGAGAAAAACTTATGCCAATCATTTCCGCTATAATTTTTTGTGGTACCCACGATTTACCTCTCCGTGGTAAAACCACTGGAAATTTTGATGATCTCCTAAATTTTAGAGTCGAGAGCGGAGATTTAGTATTAAAAGATCATTTGGAAAACTGTGCAAAAAATGCTAAATATACTTCTCACCAGACTCAGAATGAATTAATTAATACACTGAAGTGCCACTGAATTAGGGATAGCAAAGCCTATGCAAATTGTGTAGCGCTGCGCATCATGTATGCGCAAGTGAGGGCGCTGTGGTGACTGCATATATAGCGCGTATTGTGGTGGTTCTGAATTAGTTGTTGGAATTGCCAGTATGGGTAAACTGCCTGATTTAGACGCCTTCGATCGCGGACAAATCGTAGGTGCGCGACGCATGGGCCATTCAATTTCCGAAATCGTCAGACATCTAGGATTTTCAAGGTCGACAGTGTCAAGAGTATACCAAGAATACATGGATGGTGGAAAAAAACTAGCGATCGGGCAAACTGCAAAGGACAATTAGCCTAGACAGTGCGTGGTGAGAGACGGCTCAGGCGTATTGTACGTAGCCAGTGAAGCCAAACATTAGCTCAAATTACCACCCAGTTTAATGACGGTGCCAGTCGTACAGTCAGTAAACGGACTGTGCAACGCTCGCTTCACCGTATGGGTTTCGGGAGCCGTCGACCTACGAGAGTACCATTGTTATATACTCGCCATCGGGCTGCACGTCTTGCCTGGGCAAGAGAGCACAGAGACTGGAGTGTAGAGGACTGGAAACGAGTAGCATGGAGTGATGAGTCTCGATTCCGACTACTTAACGCCGACGGGAGGCTCAGAATATGGCGTCAGGATCATGAAGCCATGGATCCTGCATGCCTGGCTGGAACTGTACAAGGGCATGGTGGCTCAATCATGGTCTGGGGTGTTTTTTCGTGGCACAGTTTGGGATCTTTGGTGCGTGTACCAACCTCCCTCAATGCAATTCAGTACGTAGAGTTGCTGGGTGATCACCTCCATCAGTTTATGCTGTTCTGTTATCCGCACGGTAATGGAGTTTTCCAGCAAGACAACTGTACCTCTCACAAGTTCCGGTTGGCTAACGGCTGGTTGGATGAGCATTCCTCTGACTTCTCTGTCATAAATTGGCCACCTAGAAGCCCAGACTTAAATCCTATTGAGCATCTTTGGGATGTTTTGGAACAATGCGTGAAAGGCCATCACACAGCACCAAAGAACCTTACTGAATTATGGACAGCTTTAGCCAATATTTGGAAAGCCATTCCCGTGGAACGTTTCCAGAAACTTGTTGAATCTATGCCTCGTCGTGTGGCAGCCGTTATCAAGGCCAGAGGAGACCCAACTCGTTACTAGATAGTTATCCCTAATTCAGTGGCACTTCAGTGTATTTGTGGTGATATTATTCGAGAAGAAATTATTACAGAAGTGAACGCAGTGAAGATTTTTCATTGTTAGCTGATGATTATACTGATATTTCTAGTGTTGAGCAGCTCTCGATAGGAGTAAGATTCGTGGATAAAAATTCTAATTCAGTACGTCTAATTCAGTCTTTGGATTTACTGAACTTAGTTCCATGAATGCAGAAGGTATATCATCAGCAATATTACAAACTTGCGAAAATTATGGCTTAAGTATGCAAAAGGTAGTAAGATTAGGATTTCATGGTTGTGCAACAATGGCAGGCCGCGAAAACGGAGTGCAGAAAATAATTCGTGAAAAATATAACAAAGCTGTCTTTTTTTCATTGTGCTTCACACAGACTTAACTTGGTGGTCAACGACTTAAATAAAATGCAGGATGTACAAAATTCAGTAGCTACTATAAAAAAAGTCATTAACTTTTTCCGCCAAAGTCCATATCGGAGAAAATATGTACCCAAAATTCCCTTATTTTGTGAAACTAGATGGTCTGCCAAGTATAAGTCTATTAGAATATTTTCCGAACATTTTGAGGAAATAAGAAATGTCCTAGAACATTTATCATATACGATGGAGATAAATGGATATACACGATCGAAATCCAACCAGTTGTTATGCTCAATTTCCCCTCCTAAATTTATTGTGTGTTTGCATATTATTTCACACTATAGTGCCAAACTGGAGCCTGTTTGTAATTTTTTACAAGCAAAAACAATAAACCTTTTATCGACGAAGAAACATATTCAATTACTTTTATCTATTCTTAAAGATCACAGGGCTGATGCAGAGAATTACTTTAAAGATATATTTCAAAAATGTATATTGGACGGAAGAAAATTTGACACTGATATTAAAATACCTAGATTAGCTGCAGCGCAAACGCAAAGGGCTAACTAATCTACTGATAGTGCTGAAAATTATTTTCGAATTTCTTTATTTACTCCATATCTGGATTCAATTATACAGTCCATTGAAGTCCGATTTTCCCAAAAGACGGATAGTGCATTTGCTCTGTCTATTTTTCACCCGCAACTAATAATACAGGCAGAAACCTTTAGTTTGCTAAAATCAAACATTTATAACATCTCAAAACTGCATGAAATTGAAAATTTGAATTGTGAAGCCGAAACTTGGAAAGAAATGTGGGTTTCAAAAGTCAAAAGTAACAATACTGAGACTGATCTCCAGGTTGTTGAATTAATAGATAAACATTGCCAGTTCTTTCCTTGCATCAAAAAAGCGTTACAAATTTTTTTAGCCTTACCTCCTACCACAACAACAATTGAAAGATCCTTTAGTACGCTCCGACGGGTAAAAATCTGGTTGAGATCAACCATGTCTCAAGAGAGACTTTCTGGTGTCTGTATGCTTAGCGTTCACAGAGAATCTGTGAGTAAAAATAAAGACACATTTATTGAAAAAGTAATTAATAGATTTTCTCAAAACAGAAGAAATCTCTCATTACTTTTCTCCGATTAGAAAAATAACATAAAAGTGTATTTTTTATAACCTTATATATGTATTTTTATAATACAGGTGTAAAAGTTTTAATCCATTTTACTTTGCCCCCCTCTATATTTGACTCTTCCGGCGCCACTGGTTATATATGTATGTACATGTTGAACATTCTTTCTTCAAAATGCATCAGAACTAAGAATGTCAATGGCTTTAGATTTTCGTTACTTTTGAAATATGATTTGGTAGAATTTTAGTGGTACGAATAAAAATCTACTTTTCAAAGAAAATGCTTCATTTTTTTTTTTTACTTCAAAAATCAAAAAATGTTCAGTTAACAAGTTCCTTTATTTTACATCTAATATATAAAAATGAATGTTTGTCTATCTGTAATTGTATAGAAATCCACAGTTTAGGAGCAACGATCGTGAAATTTTACATACAGGCGTCTTTAAAAACAGCCGAGGGTCTGAAGAACTTCAAAAATCGAAATTAATTACCGTTAATTTTTAATTAATAAAAAACCAACAATTTTTGAAACTAAATGCAAGCTGTTACTCTTTGTGGAATCACCCCTCTGAATATGGCGTCCACGTTAGGGTTAGCTGGCAAACAGCGAGTGACAAGATAAAAATAAATAAAATCAAAAAGTTTCAAGCCATATATTAAACCAGAATAATAAATGAAAATAATAATCTTTCAAGTCAGATTTTATACTCTAAAATAAATCGGATCCAACGGCATATTGACACTCTCACACGCGATGGAAAATTCGAATCAACCACGCTAAGTGTCAGGAGATCTTTTTTAATCGCTACTGCAATCCCCCTCGCTTATGTCTTTGTGTCTATTGAAGAGTTAAAGACTAAGCTTCTATCCTGCTAACGTATTTCTCACTTAAAACTCCTCTTACTCCATAAATGTATGTATATTCACAAACCCATAGCAACTTTCCAAAAAACTCATTGCGTATATCTTTTACTTTACTCAACAGAGTCGTGTGTCATCGTGGCGCATTCGTTAAAAACGGTTCATTTGGTACCCTGTAAGACTCGGGTTCGAGTATGGGATCGTGCAGATTTTGCTGAACCTGTATTTTTAGCTTTTTTATGGAGGCTTTTTTATTTCAGCTTTTATTTTATTATTTTTTTAAATTATCTTTATTTTATTTTATTATTTTTTAAATTATTATTTTTATTTTATTTTATTATTTTTTTAAATTATTTTTATTTTATTTTTTTTCAGCTTTTTTATAATGAAAGACCGAATATAGCTGAAATCTGAGGAGTTTATTATACATTTATATATTTTTAATTGGTTTTCATATTATGAATGTGTATAACATTTCGCATGCTTTTTTTTCTATGTTATTTATACTGTGTTTAGTTTTTTAATGGATTTTGGTAGGTTTATTATAAATTTATATATTTTATGTTTTACTTTTCAGGATTTTTTGCTCCAATGATAAAGGCTAAATCTTTTCTATGTTATTTATACTGTGTTTAGTTTTAAAATTGATTTTGGTTAACAAACATTCATCAATAATTTATTTCTGGGCATTGTATTGCTAACAATTAGGATAACCAACAATTTTTGAAGGATGCTATTCTCGATTCACAGACGTGCAATAGATGGCGCCACTATTTTAAACTTTTAGTATTCCATGAACCGTTTAGGAGGTGTTGCATAAACCCGCACTTCGCTACGGAGTACATTCAAATTAAATACAATGTCAGCGTATGCAATTAATGCCTATATATATATATATATATATATATATATATATATATATATATATATATATATATATATATATATAATAAATACAACGATCAATGTATACGAATGATGTAAAAAAACAAAAAAATATATTAATAAAAAAATCGTAAGGGATATTTTTATAGACAAAATAATGTAGAAGAAAATATTCAAATTAAATCTCATAGGACATACTAAAGAATATAGTACAGTTAATGTAGTACAGTTTGAGGAACATATCTTTTACATTATTTTAATATTTTTTTTAATAATGTCCAATCGTTTGCCGCATTAGCAAGAAAAAAAGTATTTTTTTTTTTGCCTATTTCGTTGTTATGTGAAGATAAATTTATTTAAAGTAACAGAAAAAGAAATCACGTGATCAGCTTTTAATAAATTAACCTTTTACATGCCAATGTTCCTTTTTTGGAACACCATGTTTAATATTTTTTTAAAAATAAACTGTGATATCTGTCAGTTTGAAAAAATTACCGTATATTATAGAAGGCATGATTGATTTTTTTTTACTTTTTTTTTCAAATATGAATATTTTAGCGTAGAAAAATTTCTAAAAATCAGCTTTTTTCACAATTTTTACAGTACGTAAGAAAAAAATTCTATAAAATTCCTAAAAATTCAAATCCACCCAAAAATTTCCTCATCTTACTTGCAAAGGACAAGTTTAACGAGTTAATAAAATAAATTAAAATGATAACAAGAAATATTTCCTGAAGACTGCGTAAAAATGCAATGTTCCAAAAAAGGAACATTGGCATGTAACGATATACAAAAGCAGTGATATCACACGTGATCAGTGATTCTGCCGTCAATCAGTGATTCTGCCGTTTGATTACTTAGAAAATTCAGCCGAACTTACAAAGCTGTATGCCCTACAAAAAGGAGACTCTTTAGACGTCGACGCAAATGACATTCGGCAGTTTCTTGGATTACTGTTGTTTAGTGGCTACCACTCAGTACCTGATGAAAATACATATTGAAGCTCTCAGGAAGATTTGCATATCCTAATTGTTAACAATACAATGCCCAGAAATAAATTTCGTATGTTAAAAAAGTATTTCCACATTGTTGATAATAGTAAATTGGAACCAGGCGATAAATTAGGAAAAATTTCTCCCTTTTATAAAGAGGTTGGAAAATTTTTTCGTCAATTTGGATTTTTTCATGAAAATATGAGTATTGATGAATCCATGGTTCCGTGTTACGGACATCGTTCGGCTAAGGTGTTCATACGTGGAAAGCCAATTCGCTTTTGTTTCAAAGTTTGGATGATCTGCTCAGCAAATGGTTATCCTTATGCTATGTCTGTCTACGGTGGAAAAAGTTCGAAAATGAAAATTTGCCACTTGGATCAAAAGTTGTCTCCGAACTATTATCTTTTATTGACAATCCAGAGAAACGCAAAATATTTTTCGATAACTTTTTCTACATCGTACAGTCTGCTGACAGATTTATCTAACAAAGGCTTTAAGGCAATCGGCACAGTACGAGATTCCAGAACGGGACAATGCTCTCTTAAAACAGCAAAAGAAATATCGAAATTTCAACGTGGAGAGTTTGATTACTGATGCGATGGAGAAGTTTCTATGTGCCAATGGAACGATAGTTTTGTTGTAACTATTACATCAAATTTTATCACTCACGAACCATTAGGAAGAGCAAAAAGATATGTCCGAGCTAAAATAAAAGTTGATTTTCCTTAACCTTACATTATAAAATTATATAATAAAGGAATGAGTGGAGTACACCTGTTGGACCGACTTCCTGGAAGTTATCGACCACAGTTACGCAGCCAAATATGGTACTTTATTCCTTGATCATAGTGTGGCATGTAAAAGGTTAAATTCTAAAAATTAATCTTTAAATATTCACCAAAAATCATAAAATGGAGATAAAGATTCGAAAAAGATTTCATATTAAAGGAATTTTTATGATCTTTTTCGTGATATAAATTTTATAACCCTCAAATTATTATTATTTTAAATGCAAACTTAAAAAAAGTTACTAAAACAAATCAAAAATTTAATTTTAAAAAAATCTAAGAAGAATTTTTCAAAAATCTGTCTTAGTGCACCCCTACACTATAAGAAGAATAGCCATGCAAAATTTCAGCCCTTTTATTTCCCGCGGTTTGGTCTGTACGTTGTATGTCAGTCAGTCAATCAGTCAGTCAGTCAGTCAGTCAGTTACGAAACTGTTATATATATATACATATATATTATTACTATCTTTATATCGTAACGTTAACTTCATGCGCACGCATTATTTTCCTATGCTTTTTTTTTATCTTTATAATAGCGTAATTTTCATATGATTTCAAACAACAATAATTTTTAACTGGCATTCAATTCGCTGTTAAAACTTTATATTTACACCCTATTTAAAAGAAGTAGGGTGTAAATTTTTCAAAGAGGACGTTTCAACACCCAACTTCAAAGAAGTAGGGTGTAAATTGTAGGGTAGAAAGTTCGTAAAATCAAAATTTTGTGCAATGTATTTAATTTCTCGATTAAAAGTAGTTTTTTTCTAAAAATTAATTTATTTCGCTTGAAAAGCTAAATATTTTATGCACGCGGTTTATATTACACTGCTGGCCACCCAAATTGCAACACCAAGAAAGACAAGAAATATCACAACAAAATTTATTTTCTAGATAACATGTTGACCAAGTATCAAATGATTAAATTTATAGACTTCTGTGAAGTGTGGTTCCTGCCAAAATCAGTAGCCAGAGTAGCCGCCATTGTTGGAGATCACCGCTGCCACACGCCTCGGCATTGATTCAAAGAGACTTTGGATGAGTTCTTGGGGTACAGCAGACCAAGCAGCTTCCACACGTTGCCAAAGTTGATCTGCTGTGGCAGCTGGGGATGGAATCTTGGTCAATCATAGAGAAACCATGGACCACATGTTTTCTATCGGCGAAAGATCCGGAGATCGAGGCGGCCAGGGAAGCAATTCAATCTGGCGATTGACGAAGAACCGTTGGACAATGCGTGCCACGTGTGGTCGCGCATTATCCTGTTGAAATATGGCTGTGGGCAAGCCCTGAAGGTAAGGAAGGACAACTGGCTCCAACACCTCGGAGATGTAGCGCTAGCTGTTTAAAGTACCGGCAATGCGTACTAGAGGTGTGCGAGAGTGATATCCAATACCGCCCCATACCATAATACCCGGTGCAGGACCAGTGTGGCGGTGCATAACGCAGCTGTTCAGCATCCTCTCTTCACGGTGTCTCCAGACTCGAATGCGACCATCGTGGTGTTGCAGACAAAAGCGTGACTCGTCAGTAAAGACAATTTCATTCCATTCTGCCGTCCACATCCTTCTGTCATCGCACCATTGGCGGCGGAGACGTCCGTGGTTCTGCGTCAAAGGTAGACAAAGCAATGGACGTCTTGCGGACAGACCACTCTGCTGTAAACGGCGTCGAATGGTACGCGCAGACACTGGATGATGCGTTACAGACTGCATGTGCTGTGCTATGGTTCGTGATGTGACTGAGCGATGCGCCACTGCCATGCGCACAATTTGCCTGTCACCACGTGAAGTGGTGCGCTCAGGTGGATGCGATCGAACACGCCGGTCCGTCGTACCCTCCTGCATCCAACGATCACATATCCGCATTACAGTTGTTTGGTTTCGTCCAACACGACTACCGATTTCCCTGAAATATAATCCACAATCTCGGTAGGCCACTATCCTTCCTCTGTCGAACTCGGATACTTGATCAAAAGATGATCGCTGTTTTCGGCGATTCATAATTGATCGTTTTTTTGAAAAAACCACAAGAAAAACACAATTGCCGAACTTGAAATCGTTAAAATCTCCAAGCCTTAAATAGCGCTTTGAAGTGGCGCCACAGGCGCGCGTGATGTGCGTCTGCGCTGAAATTCTAATCATTTGCATATCTCACCTCCAGTAATGCATGTTGTGAATTTCATGTTATTTGCATGTTTCCTTCAGGGTGTTGCATTTACAGTGGCCAGCAGTGTATTATTACTATCTTTATATCATAACGTTAACTTCATACGCGAGCATTATTTTCATATGCTTTTTTTATTATTATCTTTATAATAGCTTTATTTTCATATGCTTTTTTTATTATTATCTTTATAATAGCTTTATTTTCATATGCTTTTAAACAACTATCGTTTTAATTCATATTATGTTGGTTTTTTATTAATTAAAAATTAAGGGTAATTAATTTCGATTCCGGAAGTTCTTATTATCGTTATTTTCATATGCTTTTTCATTTACGAATTATTCAAATGTTGGTTAAAAAACTTATGTAATTTATACATTTGCGTGAGTTTAATTATTGTAATTAATAAATTTATATTTCTGGAGAGGATGTTTCAGGTTTTAGTGGTACTATGATGAAAAGCTGAATCTACCAAAATTCTGAGAAGTTTATTATGGAGAGAAAAGGAATTTAATATGTAGAGGATGTTTATAGGAGTTTAATGTGGAGAGGAGATGAATGGTTTGCAGCCCTCAATCAAACACTTCATTTTTTAAGAGGCAACGCTAGAGTCATATCATGGTTCTATTGGAAATTTCTGCTAAACCTGTAATTTCAGCTTCTATTTTTGCCCAAATGATAAAAGGCTAAATCTAGCTGAATTCTGAGGAGTTTATTATAATTTTATATATTTTTTTATTGGGTTTTCATTTTATTCATGTGTATAAGATTTCACATGTTTTTTTCTATGTTATTTATAACGTGTTTAGTTTTAAATTAATTTTGGTTAGCAAACATTAGACAATTTGACATTTTTACTTTTCAGATTTTAGTGCTACAATGATGAAAGGCTGAAATTCCTGAATTCTGAGATGTGTATAACATTTCACATATACTTTATCTATGTCATTTATACTGTGTTAATTTTTAAATTGATTTTAGTTAACAAATATTGTTAAAATCCCGGGCAACGCCGGGTACTTCAGCTAGTGTAAAATATAAATGAATAAAAGTGATTTAGTAATTTATCATCCTGGTAACAACCATCAAATAAGGTTCATTTAACTGACAAGGAAATGGATTCCCATGGTGAGAAGATAAAGGTATTCAGTTACATTATCTAATAGTTCTGATTTTTATTTTCTCTTTTTCAAATCACAGGAAGATTTTGTTTTTAAAGTTCTTCCTTTATTTTGTATGTGCATCATTATCAACATTATAAACTTCAGTATGTGTATCTTTGTCATTTTGACGTTCACTCAATCTAATTCTTTTACACATAAAAGAAGGCAATCTCAAAATCCTCCCACTCTTTTTAATCATCATCATAGATTATCCCAGGCAAAAAGCTGTTCTATGTATGAACAATTATCTGGCTACAGAGCATACACTTTTTCAGCATCAAAACACGCACCAGAAAATATATAATGCTGGCAACATGATTTTCAAGATTTGTCATTATACACAATACAGTACATGCAACTAAACTGGAAAAAAACTTCAAGATCAATCTTTTTATACAAAATAAAGAACATGCAACATTGAAAAGCAATTTGCCAGTGTTGTATGTTCATCATATTCCTTCAAGGGAAGAAAACACATTCAGTAGGTTCACAAGGCTGAAAGCTACAGTATTTGGACATCTTGGATTTCAGATAAGGCATGTCAATTTGTCTTTTATATATATATATATATATATATATATATATATATATATATATATATATATATATATATATATATAACACGGGCAAATCATTTAAAAATAAACTTATATAAAAAACAAAATTCAGCTAATAACACTTATTGTGTACTAAATTTTACTAACCATAAACTAAATAATATAAACTTCAATAGTATATTTGATAAACTTCATGATATGTTTCCTATAAAAGACATAAAAATAAAACGTGCCTTTAAATATACTCTGCCTATGGGTAGACGTATATTTAACTATAATCAGGTTTCCAAAAATTTTTCTCAGTCAATAAATTTAAAATGTGTTTGTCATCTGCCCATTTACAATAGTTATTTAGATAAGACACATGGTCATGTAATAACAGGCAATTTGGATATTGTGGAAGATGTAGCACTGCGAGAGTTGATGAATTTGGGAACTAAGTTTAGTTTACCTAGTACTAATAATAAGAAGAAAATAATAAGTTTCTTAAATGCTGATTTAGATAAATTTATTTACAAAATAGCAATTAATTACTCTATACCTACAGAAGCCTTCAACCAATGGAAAATTAATTTACTAAAACTAGTACATGCTAAACTACCCAATAATAGTAATAACATTAATAATTCCTATAAACACTTTAAAGCTGCTATTACAAAATTACAAGATAACTTTATAGTCACTTATGTAGATAAAGCAGCCAACAACTATGCAATAATTTGTAAAAAATATTTTGCCATATGTTTAAAAAAACAGCTAGAAAATAGTGATCTTTTTCAGCCATTAAAAGAAACTACTAGTATTATAATTAAGAAAATAATAGCAAAATATAAACTACTAGGTATTTCATCTAACAATTATCTTTTTCCTTATATTTGATACACAATTACTTTAGTTCCTAAATTTCATAAAACACCTATTGCTTTTAGAGCAGTAACCTGTGGTTACAACACTTATGCTACTCAAGCAAGTAAATTATTATTAAAGTACCTTAAATTAATCTATAAAAATATAACATCTGGTGTTTGTGGTATAATTGATAATAGCTATAGTCTAATTAGAAAACTACAAACATTAGATAACTGTAAATATGTAGTAACTTATGATTTTAAAGATCTATTTAATAATATCGATATAATTGATTTAAATAGAATAATCATAATGTTAGTACAAAATAATATTCAATACTTAAGCAACGAAATTAAACTAACTCGTTTCAATAGGCTCCTAGAATTAGTAACTAAACATAATTACATAGTTCATAATAATAGTATATACTTATAGTCCAAAGGTGTACCACAAGGTGGTAATACTTCAAGTATGCTAGCTAATTTATACTTATATTATTTTGAAATTAATAATATAGAAAATTGCAATTACAATATATTTAGATATATAGATGATATAATAGTAATTAATAAAAGTAATAACCCTATAGACTTAAATTTTTACCCTCCTAATCTGGAACTAATTAAAAGTAACCATGATAATATTAATGTAAACTTTTTAGATATTAATATTAAATTAAATACTCACAGTAAATTTACTTTTGACTTATACGACAAAAGATCTGACTATAATTTTAATATTGTTAAATTTCAAAATTATCTAACCTGTTTACATAAATCTGTTTTTAATAACATTATTGTAAATCAGTTAGTTCGTATAAATAGGCTATGTTCTAAAGACAATAGGATTAAGCATATTATAGACTTGAAAGCTGTGCTAACTCAGAATAATTACCCCGTATGTCTATCCAAAAACATAATTGGTTGTTTTTGTTTTAATGAATAGTTTGTTCTGTTGCATTAATATGTTAAACATAACAAAAGGTTAAAATAGAAAAAATAACTAATAAAAATAAAAATCATAAGTAAAAATGAAAATAATAAAATTAACTCTTAGTAGTAATAATAATAAAAACTAAATAATTAAGGGAATAATAGTCCTAAAATACGGTAACCTAAGTAAGTCTGTAACTGAGAATCCACTACCTCAATGGTTGCAAGTTTTGTGACGTCAGTCATCTTGCGGTTACAAGTTCTTAACTTCCACTCTGACTAGCGTCAGGCTTGGTGTTCTTTGGTTAAGTACTTTTATTCAAACTTAATTCAATATGGATTGTATGGTGTCTGAGTGTGTTTATTGTATAGATCATACTCATCGGAAACAATCCATTGATTTTTTGACAGTATTGACACCACTGATGAAGAAATGCTGTCAAAAACCTTATTCATACTTTTCTTTTCATGTTATTTGTTCCTGGCAGCAAGTAGCTTTACAGCTATTACTGGTTTTCTCTTTCATCTTATTCTTATTTATATATATATCTTATTTAAATTGGTATGTTAAGACATATTACCCATCATATCATCAGCAGAGCTGAAAATATTTTTATAAAATTAAACTAGATTTTAAATTCTAACATGATAGGGGGAAATAAATCAAACAGCCTTGCTTTGTATACCACAGAAACAAACTGATTTCCGCCCTATGATCCAATTTTGGATCTTCCAACACTGATTAAATTTCTTTACATTTTCCTGCAGAAATTTAAAAAAATAAAAAATGACCACTAGTAAGACTTTTTTAAACTCCTCTGTCTGTTATACTAGATACCATATATCTTACAAACTGACATGAGAATAAAAATACACACTATCCTTACAACACAATAAACTCTTATTTTTCAATATTTTTCACCTCAAGTAACCTTGGTCCTCATTACCTGGTTAAATTATAAATAATTGTTAGTTTCATGTAATTTAATTGGTACTAATTTTATAGTAGTTTAGCTCTTCAGGTCTAACATGAGAGTTTTACATCAGCGGTTCTCAATCAGGGGCCATATGCCCCCTCTAATATTATTTGATTTGCTCTAAAAACTATAATCTGAGCCAGCCTTAAGATGATTGGACCTATTGGATCCAATCAGGATCCACACTGGAGCAGGGGCCTTCTTGAAGAAATATTAAAAATGTATCTAAAATATAACAATTGATAAAAACTAATTATATGTTTAACAAATTTTAGTTGCTGCTACAGATCTTGCAGCTGATTTAGAAGTCTTCACAGAATTTCTGGAGACACATTTATAAAAATGAAAATAGGTATTTAATTACGAGTCTGCAGTTGAACCAATAATTAACTCACAAGAAATGTTTCAGGTCCATATTTTTTCAAGTATTGGAGAAAGTTGGTCAGGTTCTGCAGCAACTTTTCCCACAGTTAGTAAAACAAGGCACTTTTGGATTTCTAAGTAAATTTTAGACTATTCCAAGGGATGAACTTCAAAAGCATTGTTGAGAAAGTTTCAGTTAGGTAGTGCTACTGAGCTTAAATGTTTATAGACAATGTTTGGTGGCACTGCTTAACTGAGAAGCTTTTCTAGACAAAAATTAAAATATACTTGAGGGCTACAATATTGCAGGAGAGACTTAACAGCCTTGCAACACTATCATAAGGCAAAGAGGAATTCAAAATTTGATCAAATCATGAATAATTTTGTTGATAAAAAATCTAGAAAAAATTGTAACTATTCTTGTTCTGTAAATAAAATTCTGTAATTGGGCCCTGCAATGACTAAATCTGTCCATGACTATAATGGTTATAAATCGAGATCTTATACAGTACAACCTCCCAAATCCGGAATCATTCAGGACATGACAATTCCGGATTGGGGAATTTTCTGAATTTGAGGGGTTTTTAAATAACACTACAAAATTTTAGGGGGAAAAATAAACTCTCTTAAAAAAAATATGTAAAATGGATTAATTATTTGAAAAAGCTGAATACAGAACATATAATTACATTATAATTTAAACATTTCAATCAATAATGTCTGTTGCTCTAGTTTTGGCTTATTAGAAATTATTTTTTCTCGAATCCTATATAATGCCATAATTTCATGTTCTGAGACAAAATTCTGGTGTTTTAAGCCTAATATTGTTTTATTTAATGATTTTATCAGGTCTTCTGTTGACATTCTTTCGTTTTCAGGGCATTCTGAATCACTTTCTTGATCGCTGCCATCATAACCTTTGTTATTTACTAGACTAATAATAATTTCAGAATTGCTCAGAGAACCGACGATCGGCACATTTTCGCCCATGTCTAAAACTTTCTGTATGTCCGATTTATTCAAGTTAATGTTGCCTTTATCTGCACATTCTACGTATTCTGCTATTTCAGCTTCTTTCCCAGACAACTGAAAGCCTTCAAAATCACTGCTGTCACTTCCTTGAAGGGAAGTGCATTTTTTTTACTGATCACTTTGGTAGCAACATCTATTGGTAAAATGGAAAAGTAAAATTGGCCATTTATTAAAATATTCCGGATTTGGGAGGTTGTACTGTATTTATTTTCTAAGTTTGAATTTTCTGTAAAGGAATAGATAAAACTTTCCTTGTATTAAGCTTTTAAACTGGTAAAAACATGTCTAGGCTTAAAATGCAACTTATGACAGGGAATCTGAGAGGACAGAATTTGAGTTTTAAAACAAAATATAAGTGATGAAAATTTTCCTTATTCCTGTTCAAGATGTGATGCATAGGCTTTATTATGCCATCAGTAGAAGTCCCAATGATGAATTAAATTCTCCTGATAATTTTGTAATTCAGGAATTTCTTCAAGGTTTCTAGTGTCTATTCAAAAGAAATATGAAGAAATTTAATGGTATTTCACAACCCATAAAAAAATCTATTTGAAAAAGGGAGGCAGAGGGGCACTCTAAAGAGGAATAGACAGTGAAGCTTTATGACCACCAGCTCATGTATACAGGGCCCGATTTAGAAAATTCTTGATTATAGGCACAACTCGGGATGGGGGCCCCCTAACACTAATGTGGGTGTAAAATTTCCAAAATTGACACACAAAAAAATAATCATGAATCATTGTGAAAGTACCATTTTACCAAGAATTGGCTATTTGAAGCATAGAAGCCTGGAACATTATCAAATAACAAAAAGCAATACAACATATTAACTTCATCATTAAAACACCAATACAATGCAACCAGAAAAACTTATTAATCCCTTATATACACTATAACATACATATGACTACATATAACTATAAATATGATGAACCATACATATAACTATACATATGATGAACCAATCAATCAAATATGAAAGGATAGATAAAAAAAATTGCTATTAAAAAAGATAAAATTTAAAAAAATTTGAATTGGGATTTTTTTCTTTTTTCCCTTTTAAATTTAAAATTTTGGGGGGGCCCCTAGGCCTGGGCCTACCAGGCCAAGTGGAAAATCAGGGCCTGCATGTATAGGATATACCCATTAATAAAGCTAACACATAAAATGAGAAAGGTGAGAAAATAGAACTGAGAAGACGTTACAATGAAAGGGATTAAGAATTAAAGAAATAATATTAAATGATTAGAAAAAATGGAGGAGAGACAAAAATAAAATCAATCATATATGCAAATTATTTCTAAGCAGTAGATACAGATAATGTAGACATGTCATTTACTAAAACAGAGGAATTATTAATTGTGAAGATTTCAAGACAACCTAATATAGAGGTAGAGCTTGTAAGATGAATAATTTTTGGGTCAGAAAAATTAAATTTATGTCTGCATTCCTATAAGTAAACAATGATAACCAAACACTCCTGGGAAAGCTGACATGAATTTTAATTATCTGGAGTGAAAATTGCTCCTCATACCAACTCTACCACTGAATTAAATTTTCTTGAATGAAATTAAATGTTCTTCACTATGTATAATAATTCCCCTGTATTGGTCAATGATATGTCTATATTATCTATAACAATTGCCTGGTAATATATTTTCTTAATTTGAATTTCTGTAAATGAATTTCTGTGAATTTCTGTAAATGTGTCTGAACTATTTTACTTTCTCAATTTCTTTCATCGCTCCTCAATTTCTTTTCTTATCATTTAATAGTTTACCTCTAATTCTTAATTCCTTTCATTAGTCCATTATATCAGTTCTGTTTTCATAGCTTCTTCTCAGTTTTCTTTCTTTATTTCATAAGGAGTATATGATTCTCCAAAAGAGTTATTGATGAAGTTACCAAAACATTTAAAGTTAATGAGCCCATGATATGAATATATATAACTAACTAACCAGTAGCATAACAGTCCAATGTGGACCAAGGCCAGTGGTGCCCATCTCTGCTTACTTGACCGTGGGCTTGGGGTGCCATTCAGCCAGTGGCGAGCAAGGGAGGGGGGGGGGGGGGCAAGGAGGTCTATCATGCTCTGGGTGCCAGTTATGTTTGCTACGTCACTCCATTCAGCATATGTCTCAGGCAGGTGGGTAAGCTTACCATGAAACCCCCACAGTTGGCTCCCAAACATGCTTGGTTCTCATTTTATCGATCCACTCAAGGGATAAAAGGCTGAGTCGACCTTGCCTAGTCACAGAGTCGAACCATGGGCATGGTGTGGCAACTTAAGCTTATAACCACTACCCCACCGGATGTCATAAATGTATATAAATATAATATATACATACTCACGAAGTTTTGCAGTGTTGAATAGAAATGTGTATTTTTTTTATTAAATTATTTGTTTTCTTTCACAGTGGTAATGTGAAAAAATGCCTTTACAAACACCATTTTTGTAAACAAACAATTTTTAAAATTATTATTAAGAGAAAACTATTGTTTAATTTAAATGTATAAAAAATTCTTTCTTTTCTTCCATTAATTAATTAAATCAATCTGTAAAAAATATTTTTACACTTACATTGTGTCTTTTACTTTTAAATATTGTCCTGAAAACTCTCTCAGATGAAAAATATAAACCTCAATGAAGCTTTTACAACACCGAATATCATAATAAACAAATAAGTTTAATTCATTTTTCGCATGAGTACTTTGTTTACTGAAAACAACACCATATGTAGGGAGACCAGGGCCCGACTTTGACACAATGGGGCCCTGGGCAAAGCAGACTTTGGGGGCCCCCTTCAAGGACAGATCCAGAGGGGGGCATGTCCCCCCTCCTCAGGACCAGATTTCCACATGAACATGTGGGACACTCACCCAGGCCTCCCTTAAATCGGGACCAGAAATTCAAAAAAATTTCGACCGACAAGTCAAAAATTTGAAGAAAATAATGAATATTAATAAGAAGTGTTAATTAATTAATTTACTTTTTAATGTTAATAAATAAATTCATGAAATTTTCTTTTGAAATTCAAAATAAATCACAGTCTGGAGTTATTACAACTCCTCCCTCCCCCCCCAAAAAAAAAAAATTAAAAAAATTAAACCAGAAACTCTTATGGACGTAAGCATGCTTTCACTATAGGGGGTGCACTGTGCTCCACCCAGGATTTTTTTTCTGTATCCGCCACTGCACCCCTTTACTATATTAACCAAAAAACAAATTCTCAAAACTATGTACAACTTTATACTAAATTAGGGGCCCCATAATTTTGGGGGCCCTGGGCAAGTGCCCCACTTGCCCATGCGGAAATCTGGGCCTGAGGGAGACAAGGGAAAACAAAACATCTGCCTCCCGCGGTCCATGAGAAAGCCATTTGTGCCGCTTATCACTGATTGACCATCCTCAGAAAGGGAGAAAGATCTGAAAGGGCGACTGAAAGACCCACGTCCCGTTGGGATCACTTTAGATTTACACAATGCAATAATATATACAGAATACAAATATTATTGGGTCGAGTCCCTTACCCTTGTCAGTTTACGTCTCTAGAACATAATACTGAACAAACATAATGACAGCTAACAACTATAAAGCTCGATGACAAGTAATGCAATAAATTTCGAACAACTCAGAAACCGAAAGTAAAAAATGAAATCATGCACAAATAAAAACTAATATCCAACAGTTAAGAAGTCGACATATTTGATTGAATTCTAACAATTCCGAAACAAAAAACTACAAGGTTTTGAAATGAGAAGTAAACCGAGTACTTTTGACATTTGATACACTAAGAGGTAGATTGGAAACTTAAATTCTGGATATCACACATTCAAAACTTACCTTTTCTGCATCTGTACAGAATGCATATTGCTACCAAGAGCTAGCCTACTTTTGTCCCGCCAGCAAGAGTCTTCGGTATAAGTAAGTCGCTTAAATTTTTGACAAGTGGATGAAAGTCTGCCTAGAGATTGAGTATCACAAAACTCAAATATTTTCAAAATAAGCTCATCGGGAAATGTTGTGATATCAGGTTCCGACATGATGCTAGTGATAAATATAAATATAAATCAATTAACAATTTAATATATTGCACACTCCCGCCGTACACACAAAACTAACTAAAACGTTCAGTTCATACCGTTTAAATGACAGTAACAAGAAATCGTAAACATGCGCTCGTTGAATGATGCAATATTAAGTGGAGAATATCGTAGAATAACTTTAGAGATCGGAATTTTCTCTATCATTTGAATTTTAAAATACTCAGCAGTACGATAAAAGAACTAAGTCTATTACTAGTAAATGAGTAAAATTGTTCGAATATTGTGACGTCCATTTTACTAAATTTGCATTATTTTATCTAATCCTGCTGTAAAAGCCAAACATTTGGATTCATGAGTCTTACTCCATGACGAAATAAAGTTTAGCTTCAGTTCGGGGAATATTTAGCTTTAAATTATATTATGCTTTTCATGTAGATTTTTTACTCAAGTTTTAGTTTTAAACTGCTTTTAAAACTCTGAACGTCTCTATACGTACGATAGTATAAGTAAGAGCCTGTTCACATTGCAGTCCATACGCCATCGGAGTGAGGCGGACATTTTGGAGAACTCTGGAGAACAAAACTAGGGAACCCTATGGAGATTAGCATTGCCACCTTTTTGCAGAGACTCTTGCTCGAAACCTATCCATACTTAAAGAAATTCCTACTATGTAAATCTTAGGGCCTGTTCACATAGGAGGCCGTTGCGTTGCGTAAGGAAAAGATGACGTTAGGACGAAAATAAACCAATCACAGGCCTCCAAACGATTAGCAATGAAATTTTTAACGCCTATGATTGGTTCAATGCCAAATTCTTTTGGGATTGTTTAGATAAACTCATTTCCGGTGTCTGTTAGGCGTGTACAATGACGGCAACTTACGATAGTTGTTCTTTATTCAGCGGGAGTTTTAATAAATCGAGGGCAAGATGCTTCGAAGTCTTCCCACTTCAAACATCAACTTTTTCTTTCGTTTTATTACGACCCGTGTGGGATTATATGTGTATGTGTTCATGCATCAAGGAAAAATAAACTTACGATGTTGAAGTAAGTTTAATTTGTTTTGAAATTCCTACACTTACGAATACTCCTGAATTATTTTCCTTATTTCTGAATAATTTTTCTGTTGGCTTTCGAAGTAGATAATGATAGTTCATTTTAGTGTAAAAATTGAAGTTTGGATACTATAAACAAAGATTTAAAAAGTTTTAAACTCACTACTGCCATTATGGCTCTTTTTTGGGCGAAAGGTTTATCCAATGATGACTATGATTAATTTTAGGAAGGGTGCACGTGAAATTGGTCAGTAGATGTTTTTAAGCTATAATTATTGCGGAGTTAAGAGAATTTAAATTAAAATTTTTGTTTTTAATTAAATAAAAAGACGTACACACGCAGAGAGAAAAAAAGAAAGGAAAGAAAACGTGCCTTTTGGGGGCGATCAAAAAAGAAATTAAATGGGATTTTATTTAGCACAAGTGATTCTTCAATTACTGTCCATTAAATATAAGTTTTTTCTATTTTAAACCTTATTTCTTTTCACTAGAAACACCAAAAAATAATTTTTTCTTTTCTTTTTTTTTTTGCACCAAGCATTGGTGCTGTTTAGTCTTAATTTGAGGGTTAAACGAACAGAATATGTGACATAATTTATATGAGCATCGTAGTTTAAATATTAAGTTGTTGCCTCCCAAAAACAACTTTAAAATTCTCCTTATTTTGTTTATTAATTTTTTAAATCTTTGTTTTTAGATTATTGTTTTTATCTCTAAGAAATCCGTAAAGATTACGTATTTTTTTCATGTTGTATGAAAATCCTTTTGTTGTTGTTGATGTTGTTTTATTATTATTTTTATCTCTAAGAAATTCGTAAAGATTATGTATTTTTTCATGTTGAATGAAAATCCTTTTTTATTTACAATTGAAGTACTTTTTAAAAGTAAATTGTTAAAGATGCATTTTATATTTTCTCATTCTATTCCAAAAGCATTTATTGAATGCAGCAATAATTTAGTAAATCAATCAACTTACAGATCAAATTGGATGGTTCGCAAATTTTATCAGCAACATGCACGTGACCTAAGAGTAAAATTATTTGCCATCATATGACTGTTGCTACATTGTACAGCATTAATTCACTGCTTGACAATTGCTAAGGAACAGTCACATTTTTCGGAATATTTCATAATAGACATTGATTGAAGAAATGAAACTAAGTACATATTTAGTAGAGATACTGTGCATTATTTATTATGCAAAATGGTACAGATTTCGCCACATGGAAAAAGCAGAAAACGAAAAACAAAAAAGATGCTCTTTGGAGCATTTCCAAACAGACATGAAAAATGGGTCTGCCAGAATGAAACGGTTATGAGTACCTTAGTAAGGTGTGTGACCTCCTCGGACACTAGTGCACATTGTGCACCTGTTTTTCCTGCTGCCAACTAAAGTATTGAGGAGTCCTTGGGGGATATTGTCCCACTCCTCTCTCAAGACGATTTTCAGTTCTTGCATGGTTCGGGGAGGGCGTGTTGTTTGAGAAACACGTCTGCCAAGAGCATCCCATGCACGCTCTACAGGATTTAGGTCACGAGAGTAAGCAGGCCATGTCATACGTTCAATATTTTCACTTTCTAGTGTGTCCGATACGTCGGCGATCCTGTGTGGGCGCGCATTGTCGTCCATAAACAGAAAATCTGGACCTATCGCATCCCTAAAAAGACGAACATGATCCAGAATAATCTCTCTGCAATACCGCTGCGATGTAACAGTACCTCGCTCAAAGATGTGAAGCGGTGTTTTGCCATTGTGTCTAATGTCTGCCCACACCATCACGCCTTGGCCTTACCGATGACGTTCCTGAACATTCTGTGGTGCATAAAGTGTTCTCCTCTTTTTCCACACTAACTGGTGGCCAGAAGCACTTGTCACAGTCAAACGGGATTCGTCAGAGAACATCTGTTGCATATCGTCACTGACTTCGGTCGTTAGAGAAAATAAACAAGGTGTTCTTACCTCAAATATAGTCAGCTCTCGATCTGCATCTTGATTCCAGTTTCGGGAGTGGTGAAATATATTCTGGAACTCTATTTTCCATTATGATGTTCGCTAATTAATTCAGACTAGAGCATAGAAACTACTCGTTGCATTTCTAATTATTATATTTAACACATATATTACATAAACAATTACACTTAACTACTTAACATCTATTTTAACATTACAGCACAACGGATATCGTTGTTTACTCATCACAGAGTTCGTTCTTTCTGCTTAGTCTCTGCTGGGTGGCGCTAGAGGTCAGGATCGCCTGTTGCCAGTTGTAACAACATCACTCTGGACCACTTCTGCTGACCCCAACCAATATGTTCCTTACACCAACGTAATCTTTCTCGACGATGGCGTGGTTGAAGTGGGATGCATTGAACAGGCTTCCGTGCATGCAAACCAACCTGATTTAATCGCCTAGAAATGGTTCTGGCTGATAGATTTGTACCGATAGCGGTTGCTAGGTGTGCAGCTATCTGACTAGGAGTGAGATGTCTGTTTCTTCTCGCCACTAGGGATACATATTGATCCTCTTGAGGTGTGGTGTTCCTTCCACGACCATCGGCATTCTTTCGCAGAGCATTTTCACATACAGCGGCCTTTTTTAATCGCGATATGATACTTTTTGCCACTCCCATTACTCTGGTCACTGAAGTGACACTTTGTCCTGCTTCGAGCCGTCCAATTGCTCGTACACGATCGCACGCACTCAAATGATGTCTTGCAGACATTTTGGACTTAATTATTGCCACACCACACTGATTTTCACAGAAATAACTTCCAACAACCTACGGCGCTATTTTAATCAAACACCTAACACTGCATGAACTTTCGAATGGATAAAGAGTTTTCGTGCACTGCCTTTTATACAAATAACAGGTCCTGCTCTATATTTGGTCTGCATTTCATTTTAATGTGATTGGTCTGCTGTCGGGAACGCTAGTTTGAAAAAAACCTGTTGTTCCTTAGCAATTGTCAAGCAGTGTATTACATCAACAGATATTTCATGCAGTTGGAGTTTATGGGAAGATCCTGAGAAAGTGAAAGCCTTGCCAGAACTTTTAGGTGAATCCAAATTTGTTGCTGTTAAAAGAAAACCTTCTGCAACAAACAAAGACTGGCTTAGAACTGCTATGAAAAAGGAACTATCATCTCTTCCTCTATTTCAGTTCCTGTGTGTCAATGAAGAGGGAAAACTTTGAGCATACTCAGGCCCTGATTTTCCTTTAGGCCCAGTAGGCTCGGGCCTAGATGCTCCAGAATGTTGGGGGGCCCCCAAAATTTTTACTTTAAAAGAATAAATTCCTAATTAAATTTTTTTTTATTTTACCTTTTTTAATAGCAATTTTTTTATATATCCTTTCAAATTTGACTGATAGGTTCATCATATGTATAGTTCATCGTATGTATGTTACAGTGTATATAAGGGATTAATAAGTTTTCCTGGTTGCATTGTATTGGTATTTTAATGATGAAGTTAATATATTGGATAGCTTTTTGTTATTTGATGATGTTCTAGGCTTCTACGCTTCAAATAGCCAATTCTTGGTAAAATGGTACTTTCACAATGATTCATGATTTTTTTGTGTCAATTTTGGAAATTTTACGCCCACATCAGTGTTAAGGTGGCCCCCATCCCGAGTTGTGCCTATAGTCAAGAATTTTCTAAATCGGGCCTTGAGCATACTGTTCTAACATTTGACAAGATTGCATCCTGTGCGTCAACTGCAGATAAAGTAGCTTTCATCCTCGAGAAACTTAAAGTTACTGAGGATCAGCAAAACTTTGTCTTTTCTATGACATCTGAACAAGCACAAAATCCATTATGGGGAGCATACCGAAAAGGGCGGTTTACTTCGAGCAAACTAGCTTCAATTTTGACTGCAATTGAATTAAGCTATATACCATCTAGTTTGCTAAAATCTCTGAATGATGAATATAGAAATTTTGCTTCAAAAGCCATTCAGTGGGGTGTGGTGCATGAAAAAACGGCCCTATCTATTTATGCAGATGTGAAGGAATGCAATGTAGAAACTGGTGGTCTCTTTCTTCATGAAACTGGTATATTAGGGTGCTCACCAGATGGTCTTATTGATAACAATAAGATCATTGAAATTAAGTGTCCTGTAAGTTTAAAAGATGACTCTGTCTTAACTTCTCTTGCGTCTGGTAAGTGGTATTTGACTATTAAGCAGAATGTAAAAGCCACTGTTCATTCATCTGACAATATTCCAGTTTATGAATTTTCTGTTGGTGATATCTCCTTTGATTTGAAAACTCCCCAAGGTAAGACGTACTATCATCAGATTCAAGGTAGCTTGCATATACTTAACATAGATATTTGTGATCTCATTATTTGGACACCAAATATTACTTTAATTGTCCCAGTACTGAAAAAAGCCACTAAACATAAAAAAGTTTATTGATTTTTATAGAAACATATTTATTTATACCCTTGCAAAGTGATTGTGGAACAAAATATGTCTTAATATAGTATTCAATCCAGTCCAACTTAGCCATGTGCAACCTAAATTTTGACCGAGCATCCGCAGGGGTGACATCTGGGGAATCGTACCTTCTCCCACCCTCTTTTACCTCATAGAATGACTTTCCGGTATACGAACGTAACGTACCCATATCCAGCCTAGACACGAAGGTATTTAATGGCTCTCGGGATTCGATCTGAGCACTAGGGTGGAACGAAAAAAACTTTTTTTTTAAAATTTCAATATGCTCTAGTTTTCAAAAGTTGCCTTTTAACAAAATAAAGACGGAAATTAAATATTAGCGTAATTGGTGCATGTTTTCAGTTAGCGCAAGGAGGGCAAACTTTTGGTTTTTATTAAATTTTTGACAAATTTCGCAATTATTTTGAAATTGAATACACTTGTAGTACAAAAAAAGTAGCAAAATATGTAATTTAAACATTCTTTTTAGTCAGGAGACCTGCTAAACTGATTATATAATACGTTTAACTTCATAAAAATAGTAGACATAAAGGCACTTAAGGACGAGGCACTTAAAAGACACTCGGACATCACGGTGGAACGAAAATTTTTTTTCGGAATTTCAATATGCTCTAGTTTTCAAAAGTTGTCTTTTAAAATTAAAATTAAGAATATAAAATGTTTTTGCTCTACTAAAGTATTTTCAAGTGCCGCAAAGGGCTTCAAAATGGATATTTTATGAAAAAGTGATTATATTTGTATTTTTTGTTAATTTCTTTTATAGTATATTAAAATAATGTATATTTTCTGTAAATAAAATATTCAAAATATGATATTTTGACAGAAAACTCGCATATTCTAAGTATTTCTAAATTTTAGATGCCATAACAGAACAACTAATATTGTGGAATTTCGCGATTTTCATCATATTAATTTTACAGTAGCATATTCTTATAATACACATTGGAATGAAAGAAAAGCAATTTTTAATTGACGGAGCTTAGTTAAAATAAGCAAATCACACTTATTTAGAAAAATATTAATGTAATGTCTATAAAGGCAAAACGTTACTTTGAAAAAACTATTCATGCTTTTCAAAAGTCCATAGTAATCACACATGGTTTCCATTACTTATTTCACTGGCACATAGAATTGTTTTATTGTTTCAAATTTTGGCATTATCTTTTGAGAATGTATTTTTGTTTTTATCAATGCATCTCTTGCAGAAGTACCACGAACGGACAAGGATGACACGGTAACTAATTTAACAATCCTTTCTACTATTTGTGTGTGACATTGAATGTTGTTGAAGTCAATAATTTAAATGAACTGTCCCTACGTCACCTATTTTGTTTCCTAGATGGAAAAACTAAAGGTCCAAATGAATTTGGAGGAGAAATAGGTAAACAACTAGAAAACTACTATGAACTTCCAGTGATTGAATTTTCACCTATTGAAAATAACATTCCATTACTAGAAATTAAGGATTATTTAAGTGTGGACCCAAAATATTTGTTAGAAATGCATAATGCAATCTCTGTTCGAAAGTGCTCTTCTGATTTGTCCATGAGAAAACCAGCAAAATTTTGTCATTCGCGATGGCTTACATTAGCAAACCGGATGCTTCGCTTGTATGTGGCAACAGAATTTCCTGCAAAAAATCTCCGAATACTGATTACATTTTGACCTATTGAAAATAACATTCCATTACTAGAAATTAAGGATTATTTAAGTGTGGACCCAAAATATTTGTTAGAAATGCATAATGCAATCTCTGTTCGAAAGTGCTCTTCTGATTTGTCCATGAGAAAACCAGCAAAATTTTGTCATTCGCGATGGCTTACATTAGCAAACCGGATGCTTCGCTTGTATGTGGCAACAGAATTTCCTGCAAAAAATCTCCGAATACTGATTACATTTTGAAAGTTTATGCACCAATTTGGTTTAACATAAAGCTGAAACCATCTTGTATCCGTGGATCGAAGCACTTGTGGAAACTTGTAAGCTATTCAAGTTACCTCAATCAGACATTTAAAAATGTAATTGACCCTGTCATTCAAAGAAATGCATACTTTGCCGCTTCTGAAAATCTCCTCCTTTGTATGATATTAGACGATCGCAATCAAGTAAGAAAGCTTGGATTACGCCGGATTCTAAAAGCAAGGAAAGTTTATGCACCAATTTGGCGGAAAATGAAGGAAGCATCACAAGAAAATTTAGTTCCACGTATAAACTTTGATGCCAAAGATTATATTGATATGATTCAGTGGAATGATATTAAAGTAACAGAACCTCCTAAGACGAGGCATGCTTCTGATGACAAACTAAAACAGTTTATAAAGGAAGCAAAAGAATCTGATCACGAGAAACAAATTATTGACTTCAACAACATTCCATGTCACACACAAGTAGTAGAAAGGATAGTTAAATTAGTTACCGGGTCATCCTTGTCCGTTCGTGGTACTTCTGCAAGAGATGCATTGATGAAAACAAAAATACATTCTCAAAAGATAATGCCAAAATTTGAAACAATAAAACAATTCAATGTGTCAGTGAAATAAGTAATGGAAACCATGTGTGATTACTATGGACTTTTGAAAAGCATGAATATTTTTTTCAAAATAACGTTTTGCCTTTATAGACATTACATTAATATTTTTCTAAATAAGTGTGATTTGTTTATTTTAACTAAGCTCCGTCAATTAAAAACTGTTTTTCTTTCATTCCAATGTGTATTATAAGAATATGCTACTGTAAAATTAATATGATGAAAATCACGAAATTCCACAAAATCAGTTGTTCTGTTATGGCATCTAAAAATTAGAAATACTTATAATATGCGAGTTTTCTGTCAAAATATCATATTTTGAATATTTTATTTACAGAAAATATACATTATTTTAATATACTATAAAAGAAATTAACAAAAAATACAAATATAATCACTTTTTCATAAAAATATCCATTTTGAAGCCTTTTGCGGCACTTGAAAATATTTTAGTAGAGCAAAAATATTTTACATTCTTAATTTTAATCTTAAAAGACAACTTTTGAAAACTAGAGCATATTGAAATTCCGAAAAAAAATTTTCGTTCCACCGTGGTGTCCGAGTGACTTTTAAGTGTCTCGTCCATAAGTGCCTTTATGTGTACTATTTTTATGAAGTAAAACGTATTATATAATCAGTTTAGCAGGTCTCCTGACTAAAAAGAATGTTTAAATTACATATTTTGCTACTTTTTTGTACTACAAGTGTATTCAATTTCAAAATAATTGCGAAATTTGTCAAAAATTTAATAAAAACCAAAAGTTTGCCCTTCTTGCGCTAACTGAAAACATGCACCAATTACGCTAATATTTAATTTCCGTCTTTATTTTGTTAAAGGGCAACTTTTGAAAACTAGAGCATATTGAAATAAAAAAAAAAGTTTTTTTCGTTCCACCCTAATGTGTATATCTAATTACCCGAAGGAGCGTCAATAGAAAGGACAGATTAATGACTTTTTTCCGTTCCAGAGAGAATTTGTTGCAGATATACCTGACATGCGTTGACTGCCCTGTAATTTGGGGGACAGCTGTGATCGATGACCGACGGTAGTGGAGCCGCTCCCGTACTATGGAGGCGTTTGCTGATTGTTGCCTAATTGACAGCTTGGGTTCTGACGGCAGGAGCGGAAGTGACCCAACGTTTCCGGAAGTAAGGAACAGGGAAGAATTCTCTGGAATATTCCAGGCTCTCGTGCGGAGAAGATAAAAGGCCGGCTGCCTTTTGTCTCGGGGGACTTGCTAGACCGACATCGCTGGAGTGCGTCGGGTCTGTGAAGGCGAAAGCCTATTAATCTCTTGAGAGATTGCACGGGTTTGCTCTGGTTGGAAACAGATACCGTGGATAATATAATTTTTTGGCTTGTGTTAGCCAGGGAATCGATGTATTTGAATTTTGTTTGTAAATACCAAGGTTTAATAAAACCTTTTTGTACATATTGTAAGCAAGTTTCTGTCTCGAATTATTCAGTTTCGTGTTTTAACTTGTTTCATCAAGTTTTTAAGATCGCTGTAGGCCACGTCTCTACAGTGTCTTAAAGAGCATTTCGCCGAAAAATCAAACTCTCCAGTTAAACATGGCCACATAGCTCGATTGAGTAGCATAATAATGTAATTATTTAATGTAATGTAATGTGATTATTATGAAATTGTAATAAATTATTTTTTAAAATTTGATTGTTTAGTATCTTTTGCTTTCAGATACTTTTAAAGAATATCATCACACAAAAATGTTACATAATATTTAAAAAATTATAAATTGTACGTAAATGATTTCCTGTTTTTAACTAGAGTTTCGTTATTGTTACGAAATTGTTTGTCATACTGAAAATAGGACTGCAATGGGTTTATTCATGATTAAATACTAAAATAGAAATGCTATGACAAGCAGGTATTTATATTAAGTGCTACGCAAAACACAAATACGAGAAAGAGTAGGGCTGACATAAATCAGCAAACCTTTTTCTTTGCTGTTTAGTTACTGCGAAATAAAAAATATGCACATACATGCTTCTGGTAGCAACTAAAGATTTTGGTAAGATATTTATCGCCAAACCAGAGATAAATCTGAAATGTACAAAAGCATTCGCACGTGGCGAAAATCAGCCAACTCTGTGCCAAATATTTGCGCACAAAGCTTAAAACAGCCGATTTCCAGAGAAACCTATCAATTTCCTTTAAATATTGCGTTTGGAACACGGTTAAAAGTACTTCTAAAATTAAGTTGATGTTCTTCGGTATATATTTCAATAGGTTTTAAGAGTTAAAAAATATTGGCTTTGAAGTTAAAAATCTTCGAAATTTTCCTCTATGGACGTTAACATGGGAGTGATTAGTTCTAGTCTCCAAAGCCAAAATGGCGTCCCACTCCGAAGGCGTATTAGCGTAAGCGTAAAAGCATTGAAATATATTTAACCAATGATATACCTCCAAACGATTTGCAACGAAATTTTTAAGGCCTATGATTGGTTTATTTCCGTCTCCGCGCCATCTCTCTTTTACGCTATGCTAACGGACCGCAATGGGAACATGCCTTTATAGATCCCTGTAACAATACTCTGTGAGTATTTAAGGTGAGCTTGTGAACAACACAAGTTTAGCTACTTAGATTGCCAGACTTCCTTCTAAAGATGGCGACTGATATTCAGTAGTCAATGCCTGAAAGCGAGAGAAGAAGACAGCCGCTCAAGTCGAGCAATCGTGCCCCACTAGCTTGTCGGTTTTTGCACGAATCCCTTTGATTATTACATTACAAATCAGTGCAAGTCACTGGACAGACTGGAGCAGTTTTTGAGCCGAGTATTCAAAATGAGCATTCGCGAAGAAACATGGCTACACTCATAGGCGTAGCGCCAGGGGGGGGGGCATGGGGGGGAACGTTCCCCCCCCCCCAACTAAACTTGAAATAAATTAAAGCGTTAATAGAAGTTCAGTTAAAATCGGAAAATTGTAGAAAACTTTTAAGAAAGTTGGTTTTTTCCCCGCTTTTTCAAACGGTGAAACTGAAGATTCTATTTATGTATGTAGCCTTAACATAGTTTTTAACAATCATGACCCATAAAAAAAATTCGATGTTATGTTTTTCCTCGATTTATTTATATTATATTTATTTTTATCATTCTATAACTTTTGAATACTCCTCAAAAATCAATTCTATTGTTATTCAGTTAATAAAAAATCATAATATTTCATATTTTAAGGACCGCCCGGCTGTCAATGCGCCGAGAAGGACCCTAACTGAAAACTGAATTCCATTCGTGCCCTCCCCCCCCCCCCCAAAAAAAAAAGAAGAAGAAGAAGAAAAAGATTAGAAGCACGCTACGCCTATGCTCGTTACGGCACTGATAAATATCCCTCACTGCATAGTCATGCGTTATTCATGTCACGCATGCGTATGCGTATGCGCATTTCAATGTTGCGCATGCTTATTACAAATTCCACCTGTTTCTGTGGCTGTCATAAAAGCCTTCACACCGCTAAAGCCGGCCACTCACGTAGACTTCCGTCATCTGTGATGACGGGCTTTTGGTGCCTCAGGCACCAAGAGTCTCCGTCAGTGGGGTGTCTTGGTGAGACGTCAGATGATAAAAATGTTGTGTCTGGAATTTCAATCCAGACCGAATTCCTGGCGCGAGAAGTCTCCGTGAGTGGGGTACTGTACGCTAGATACCAGGCGTCTGAAAGTTAGCCTGCAGTTTACCGCATGTTTTCGAACATAATGGAAGCTGAAAAATTATTCTTTAATCCCGAATTTTTAATATCGTTCATTGAACTGTATAGAAAATTTATGAATAAACAATTTTTCAAATAAATAAGTAAATAAACAAAATTAAACTTATTACAAAATGTCATTTATTTCAAATTTTTCTAAATATTTAATTTTTTTTGTAATTTTTGTAATATTATTTGTTTAAAAGCGAGGAGACCACCTTTGCTCTCACAAAAATGCACTGATTTTACTACCAAGCTTAATGTGTTGTCAAACAGTTAATTTGTAATTAATTTAAACCAATTTTTTAGAGTGAAATGTACAAAGCTTTATCTGATAGAAAACAAAAGCAGAATTATTGGGAGATTATTAGAAATTATTTTATATAAAACAAAAGTTAATGTTTTATGAATAATGAATACACTGCGTGCAGATTTTTTTTTAAATATGAGATATATATATTAAATTATTTGTATGTATTCTATCCGTAGGTAATATTTTAATCTACACCTAAAATAACTACCCTATTTCACATAAATATATTTTTAAAACATTCACATAAATATATATTTATAATATATATTATTCACATAAATATATATTTAAAAGCATCGTAATGTACAAGAAATATCATAAAATGTTTTTTAAAAAAAATGCTGTAAAATTTAATATTATGTACTTACGTAAATTTAGGTGGTAATTATATAAACATACTAGATATCTTGTATACAAAATTTTAGCAATTTGTGACCATTAGTTTTGAAGAAATAGTGCGCACAAGTTTGAAAAATAAGTTTTCAGAAAAAGCCATTTAAAGTTTAATTTTCTAAAAATCACTGTACTATTAGCTTTATACATTTGGCCATAAAATCGGTTCTAATTGTAGTATCGACTTCATTTTTTTTTTAAGATTTCTTACATTCCATTCTTCAAAATTAAATATAAATAACAATTTAGATATATAATTGAATAATGAAGAGGGTAGTATGGATTTGGAGAGCCACGTGGAATAAATAACTGATGCAATACGACAATTATTATTATTGAGTAAACATCTTTATTTTTTAGTTTATTAAATGTATTAATTAATAAAAAGAAAAAGCAAAGAAAATGGCATAATTTTATAAAATTGTATTAAATCATGAAGTTTTGCCAACTCACTGTGCCGATGTTATTAAAATAACATCGAACTGAGCTAAATCGGGCATCACGAATGGGCGAAGGCAGGTGAACGAGACGGAAAATATCCGGCGCCTCAGACACCGAGAGTCCCTGTGAGTGGCTGATGCCAGGTATCCGAGGCGCGAAAATTCCAGCCGCCCCAGATGACGGAAGTCTACGTGAGTGGCCGGCTTAAGAGACGGGGAGAAGAGGCAATTTATTTGCGCATGCGCATAATCTTCTCTTTCTATTCTGATTGGCTGTTGAGCATGGCGACAGAGACAAAAGTTGAACTTTTTCCAACGTGAAACCGCAGAGACCAGAGATGGAGACGAACCGGGGGAGTGAAAATTTGTTTGTAATACGCATGCGCAACAACGAATTTGCCTGATTTTCATCTCCGTCGCCGTTGGTGTGGAGTAAGCATGAGTCAAATTAGAACCAAAATATCGGATGAACATCTTGAGAACTCCCTGAGGATTGCAACCACTTAAATTGACCCAGATATTGATGTATTAGTTTCCTATACTGATGCAATGGTATGACTCCTATAGTTATCTTTATAAATAAAATTTATAATGAAATGTTAACTATATATTATGCTTTTTTTTACTCATTAACTATTTTTAATGTTAGGTATATTTTTATGTGGCCTAAAACAATTCTTCTTCTTTCAATGTGGTCCAAGGAAGCTAAAAGGTTGGACACCCATGCTCTAAGTGATTCTTCATTTTGCTCTGGAGCTGTATTTTTGGGTTTTGAAAATTCTGATTAAAAGGTACCTAACTACAATGTTCCCTAGTTACATTTTTTATGGGCATAAATAACTATAAAATTAGGACTGTAAATCATTATAGAAATTCATGAAAAAATGTTGAATATTTTATTTCTTAAAAATATGTTTAAAAAAGGGGGGTGCATCTTATACGCTGGCAGATATGGTAATTATAACTATAAGCTTATAGCATTGAATTTTAAGGTTGTTTTTTTTTTTTTGCTTGTTTAAAAAAGTTTTATTTTACTTGAAAAAGTTAATTATATTTAAATACAAACGTCTTTTTTTCACAAATTGTATTTTTATTTGTATACTAAATATAAATTATTGTGGATGGGTGTGAATAAATATTATACTCGCCTATTTCCATGCGCCACTCTCTTTTTATTCTTGGAGAAGTACTCTGTATATTATAAAGGTGACCCCAAATGAAAGTGAGATTTTTGCTTTAGCGGCAGTTCTTAAACACGCAGAGTTTTGCTTTTACGCCAGTAGATGGCACTGCACGTTATGAAGCTAAGTTGCTATTGCTCCTTTTTCCTGGGTTCGTTAGAATTGAATAAAACCTCTTCAGAAACTGCACACAAAATAAAATTTATTATTCTGTAAATTCTTCAGTCGCACACACAAATTCAAACAGAAAACACGTAACCACTGTCTTCTATACAACAGAAAACTCTAAAAACACGAGTCAGGATACCAGAGTCTGCAGTACAATACACGCACTTTCAAAACATTCAATTCTCCGTAGAAAAGAACTGAGTTCCAATGCCAATGGCAGGTATATTTATAGACTTCTAAGCACCTCCTATCGGTCAGCCAGCTAAACATCTCTAGAAGCTTCCAGAGAGGTCTAGACGGCAAGTTGGCGACCAAAATAAGTCACCAAATCCATCGCCAATTTGGCGATAACTCTCATATTTAGGTAGATTAAAATAGATACTTAAAATTCGTAACACTATGCTCCGAAGGCGTCAATGTGCGGTTTGAACGTGTTTAATCAAGAGGATTGCATACAGTCGTGACATGGAATCGTCCAAACAAGCACAACGAACGCTTATTGCAATTTTGACGGCAGGTGTCAGTGAAGTCGAAATTAATCGTCGTAAGAGGGATGTGTTACGCATGCGTGTCTGTCACAGTGCACAGTTTTCAGATGGTTTAGGGAATTTCATAACAAACGCGTGACCCCGGGACCTGCTCAAGCACACTTGGTCATCACCATGGAATCGACTGCCATGAACAAGACTTGCTGCGACGCTTCCCCTGGGAGGTCCTGAACGACTACTACATCTTCGGCCCACTGAAAAAGGCTTTCAAGGGCTACAGATTTCCTGAAGATACAGAAGTCTGGAATGCCGTTCAAGACATAGGAGAATTGATAGACATAGATAGGTTCCGCAGATATCTACGAACGTCCTCCCTTAAGATATCTAAAATCTAGTGAAACACTGGGCACTTGGAACGACAGGGTGACTGTATATATCGCGGATATGTAGCTCGTGTAATACTATTACTTCCTGAATGCTCACATATTCCAACCAATAAATCATTACTGAACAACATCGAAAGCCTCACTTTCAACTTTTAACTTCTGGAAATCCTATGTGTGTGCGTATGTATTATATATATATATATATATATATATATATATATATATATATACACTGCTGGCCACCCAAATTGCAACACCAAGAAAGACAAGAGATATCACAACAAAATTTATTTTGTAGATAACATGTTGACCAAGTATCAAATGATTAAATTTATAGACTTCTGTGAAGTGTGGTTCCTGCCAAAATCAGTAGCCAGAGTAGCCGCCATTGTTGGAGATCACCGCTGCCACACGCCTCGGCATTGATTCAAAGAGACTTTGGATGAGTTCTTGGGGTACAGCAGACCAAGCAGCTTCCACAGGTTGCCAAAGTTGATCTGCTGTGGCAGCAGGGGATGGAATCTGGGTCAATCGTAGAGCAACCATGGACCACATGTTTTCTATCGGCGAAAGATCCGGAGAGCGAGGCGGCCAGGGAAGCAATTCAATCTGGCGATTGACGAAGAACCGTTGGACAATGCGTGCCACGTGTGGTCGCGCATTATCCTGTTGAAATATGGCTGTGGGCAAGCCCTGAAGGTAAGGAAGGACAACTGGCTCCAACACCTCGGAGATGTAGCGCTGGCTGTTTAAAGTACCGGCAATGCGTACTAGAGGTGTGCGAGAGTGATATCCAATACAACCCCATACCATAATACCCGGTGCAGGACCAGTGTGGCGGTGCATAACGCAGCTGTTCAGCATCCTCTCTTCACGGTGTCTCCAGACTCGAATGCGACCATCGTGGTGTTGCAGACAGAAGTGTGACTCGTCAGTAAAGACAATTTCATTCCATTCTGCCGTCCACATCCTTCTGTCATCGCACCATTGGCGGTGGAGACGTCCGTGGTTCTGCGTCAAGGGTAGACAAAGCAATGGACGTCTTGCGGACAGACCACTCTGCTGTAAACGGCGTCGAATGGTACGCGCAGACACTGGATGATGCGTTACAGACTGCATGTGCTATGCTATGGTTCGTGATGTGACTGAGCGATCCGTCACTGCCATGAGCACAATTTGCCTGTCATCACGTGAAGTGGTGCGCTGAGGTGGATGCGATCGAACACGACGGTCCGTCGTACCCTCCTGCATCCAACGATCACATATCCGCATTACAGTTGTTTGGTTTCATCCAACACGACTACCGATTTCCCTGAAAGATAATCCACAATCTCGGTTGGCCACTATCCTTCCTCTGTCGAACTCGGATACTTGATCAAAAGATGATCGCTGTTTTCGACGAGGCATAATTGATCGTTTTTTTGAAAAAAACCACAAGAAAAACACAATTGCCGAACTTGAAATCGTCGAAATCTCCAAGCCTTAAATAGCGCTTTGAAGTGGCGCCACAGGCGCGCGTGATGTGCGTCTGCGCTGAAATTCTAATCATTTGCATATCTCACCTCCGCTAATGCATGTTGTAAATTTCATGTTATGTGCATGTTTCCTTCAGGGTGTTGCATTTACAGTGGCCAGCAGTGTATATATATATATATATATATACTCTTAGACAACAAAAATACGACGCACCAAGGAGTTATCCTAATGGGACGAAAATCGGTAGATGCGATGTACATGTACAGACAAACAAATGATTACAATTTGAGAATTGGATGATTTATTAAAGAGAAAGAGCTTCACAAAATGAAAAAGTCAATAACGCGTTGGTACACCTCTGAACCTTGTGCAAGAAGTTATTCGACTTCGCATTGATTGATAGAGGTGGCGGTTGTCTTCCTGCGAGATATCGTGCCAAATTCTGTCCAATTGGCACGTTAAGTCGTCAAAATCCCTAGCTGGTTGGAGGTCTGCCTATAGTGCTCCAAACGTGCTCAATGGCGGAGAGATTCGGTGACCTTGCTGGCCAAGGTAGCGTTGGGCAAGCAAGACAAGCAGTAGAAACTCTCGCCGTGTGCGGACGGGCATCATCTTGCTGAAATGTAAGCCCAGAATGGTGTGATATAAAGGTAAACACAACGGGGCGTAGAATATCGTCGACATACCGCTTTGCGGTAAGGGTGCCGTGGATGACAACCAAAGGGGTCCTGCTATGAAATGAAATGGCACCCAGACTATCACTCCTGGTTGTCGGCCCGTATGGCGGAAGACAGTCAGGTTGGTATCCTACCGCTGTCCGGGGCGTCTCCAGACACGCATTCGCTGGTCATCGGGGCTGAATTCGAAGTGGGAATCATCACTGAAGGCAATTCTACTCCAGTCAGTGACATTCCAGGTCGAATGTGCCCGACACCTGTGCAAACGGGCTTGTCGGTGTACAAAGGTTAGTGTTAGCGGCGCAAGGGGCACCGTGAGTTCAGCACCCTTTCTCTGAGCCGCCTATGAAGGATCCTTGCGGTCACTGTAGCACCAGTTGCATGTACGATCGATGATAATGATGCACCTGGGGCTGTGAGTGCCACTCTGACGATTGCTCGGTCCTCACGTTCTGTCGTTTCTCTAGATCAGGGGTTCCCAAACTTATTTAGCCTACCGCCCACTTTTCAGAGAAAAAATTGCTCCCCGCCCCCCTGGAAATTTATTATTCTATGCGAGTAAACAGAGATACAAAAATACATTTTCGGCCTTTTATGTATTTGTTTTTCTACCTATATAGAACATAGTAAAGAAATATGTTGCTGTAAATAAGACACCTTCAAGCTTGAAATTATAAAATTATTCATTAAAATCAACCATAGCATTACATCGCATTACTCACCAAAAATTAAGATGGCGAATGACAATAATCATTTGATAAAAATTACAAACAGTAAAATTAATGTGAAGGATGAACTTGGTGCATAGCAATCAATTTATTTATATTCGGCTCTATTTTTGTCAGAAGCATTCGTAAATCACCGCGATTAGTAATTTGCAGTCGGTTTCTGTTTTTATTTCACAGATTTGTGAACGCACTGAACCCACGTTCCACTAAATATGATGAAGGAAACGCTATTAAGAATATTTGTACCACAGCCCATAATCCAGGGTATTGGTATTTCTTTTTGCAGCCAGAACTGTTGATAGCTATGTTTAAATTTAAATTTTAATTCTTCGTTTGTTGATACTTCTATCAGTTCTTCTTGTAATTTTACAGATTCTTCTGAGTTGGATCCTGAAAAAGGATCCAAAAGCCAATCGGGTATGTTCATTTTAATAATATCTTCAAACCGTTGTTTGAAGTCAGAATGGAGAGCCTCCAAGTGCTGACAATAGATAAGCATGTCTTCATCATGTTTTTCTACTGCTGATAAATGTGGAAATTGGCTGAATTCCCCTATTCCTAAATTTTTTTTGTACAGTAGAAGTTTTGCCATAAAAGCGGAAATCACGGTTTTTGTTTTTATTAAATTCAGCTCATCGCCTTGGAGTTTTTGATTTGCGTCATTGAATTTACTAAACAAGTCTGTCAAATAGACTATGTCATTTTTGGAATCGATTAAGTTGACTCGTAAATTATCATCTTTGTTTTCAAAAAACTCTATCACTGACTCAAAGAGTTTATAAAATCGATCCAAACAGGCACCTCTTGACAGCCAACGAACTTCTGTATGAAGCAGCAAACGATTGAATTCTTCATCGTTTTCAACGCAAAGTTGTCCAAACAATCTCTCATTCAATGCGTTGCATTTGATTCTGTTGACTGCTTGAACGACATGATGCAATGACCTATACAGTCGTTCATTCAGATTTTTGGCAACTAAATGTTGCCGATGAATGACGCAGTGCACGGCAAATACATTCGGAACTGCTTTTTTCAAATATGCAAGAAAACCCATGTAGCGTCCTATCATCGATGGAGCACCATCAGTAGCAACTGATAAGATATTTCTGAGGGGATTTCTTTTTCTTTGAAAAACTCTTCCAATGCATAAAATATTGATTCCCCCTTGGTATCAGTTTGCAAATAATAATTCTTGGCATATTTTTTCTTCTTGTATGACTCACACGTATGATAAAAGCAAGGCCTCATTTCCTGGCAAAGTTGACTCATCAAGTTGAATTGAGAACTGGGATGTTTTCAAATACTCACATAATGAGTCTTCAACATCTTGAGCCATTTCATCAATTCTCCTTTGGACTGTAGTATTGCTCAAGGGAATTTTCTTTGTAATTTCAGAAGCTGGCTTGTGTAGCATAGTGCATATTACTTCAGTTATACCCGGTAGAATTAGTTCTTCCCCAATAGTATGCGGTTTTCCCGATTTAGCAATAATTAGAGAAATACTATATGAAGCACGCAACCCATCATCACAACCCTTGGATTCTAATGAGAAGAGTTTTGCTAATGTCGGCTTTCTCAAAAAATTTTCTTTCATTGCTTTAAAATAAGATAAGGTTTTACCTTTCTTATCGGCATGTACTTTTGTCAAATGTTCTAATAATCTTGATGGCTTCATCGCTTCATTTGACAGAACTTTTTGGTAAATCAGGCACATGGGTAATCTGTTGTTTGCAGGCGACTGAATAAAGCCATTGTTCAAATATTCCACACTATATTGTCTACATTTTCTCTTAGGTTCAGCCATGATATTATCTGTAAAAAGGCAAAATACGAAGAGTCTTAAGATACTAATGAAACTAATAAACTGGTTTTTGTACTTTGCTAAACATTAGATCTATGTATTATTTCATATTAAATAGTAAAATATAAAACTACATTTTCAGGTAAATAATTAATTTTAAAAAGTGTTAATAGTTTTAATTTAATTTTCCCTTCTTTGAAGAATTATTCCTTACTATCACACAACTTATTTTACAATTAACACAGATAATTTGATAGATATAAATAAAATGGCATAACTATAAATTTTCAGCAGTTGTCAGCATTCTACACTTCTTGCTCTGTACTCAGATAAAAAAAAATTACAAAAAGGAAAAATAAAATTAAAAACAAATAAAAAAATCCACAATAACTTAATTGGAGGCTAGTTGATATGTGCGCCTTACAGAAAATACTCAGAGAAAAAGAACTTTAAGATCTCGCTTGTCTCTCCTTCGATGTTGGCAAAGGATATGGTAAAGGAGTTGTACATCAGCACTATATAATTCGGAACTTAAAACCAACATTTTTAGTTTTCCCTCCTGGAGCAAGAATAAATAATTTCTTGGGTGAACCTACGCTTGAGCAAGAAGCGTAAAATTGTCCGTGAGAGAAACATGGCGATCTCAGATCGATTGCCCATGTGACTTGTTGATTGTGATCAACAACGCAAGTCTCATTGGAAATTGCAATCTCTTACAGTTAAAAGGGAGATTCGTAGGAATGAGTGGTATCTGTGGGATATAAAATGTTTCACCCTCTCCCTTTCCTGCTAAATAATATTGCCCAGCATCTTTACACACAGTTTTGTGCCTTTGCAAAGTTTTGGCAGGTCGAGGTTCCGTAATAAAATAATTGGAGATCCAACTTTAAGTAAAAGACGATGTGTTGGCAACCCAGCCGGATCAAATGAGTTTAGGAACACTGTTGAGAAATTGAGGACCTCATCGGCATAAATTACGGTATCGATTTGCATTCAGTGACTATGCCTGGTAACATGGAAAACATTCGATTGTTTGTTTCTGGTACATCTTCATTTTTAGAAGCAACAATGGCCCTCTCTCGCAACCACTTCAAATTGGGATAGTTTTGGAAATTGGGTTGTTTTGGAAAACAACCGGATAGACTCCATCTATCTATATGCTTCATAAATATGTCATCAATCCCCTAGCTAAATTATGTTTTCAGAGCCTCTTTCTATTTTTAATATGTAGTTGTATTTGGCTATCCCAAAATTGAGGAATTTTTTTAAAATTCATGCCCTAATAAAAACAAGATATTGTATGAAATGATAAAAATTTTGAGACAGATTTTAGGTAAAAAATTTCTTGAAAAAAACATTGATTAGTTAAGAAAATATCCTGCGCGATGTGCTACAAAATCACATACAGAGAAAAATGGGTTTAATTTTTTTCAACTTAGACAAAATATAATGAAAAAATATATGAAATACAATATAAATAATTATACCTACAATAGTGGGAAAAAATATTTCAGTGCATGCCCTAATAAAAACAAAATATTGTACGAAATGAAAAAAATGGTATAGGTTTTAGGTTAAAAATTTGATGAAAAAATATTAATTTAAGAAGATATTCTGCGTGCAATGCTGCAATATCACATATGTAGAAAAACGAGTCTAAAATTTTTGCGGCAACTTAGACAAAATATAATGAAATAAATATATGAAATGCAATATAAATAATTATACCTATAATTGTGGGAAAAATTATTTTAATGCATGCCCTAGTAAAAACAAAATATTGTAGGAAATAATAAAAATTTTGGTATAAGTTTTAGGTTTAAAATTGCATTAAAAAATATTAATTTAAGAAGATATTCTGCGCGCAATGCTACAACATCACATATGGTGAAAAACGCGTCTAAAATTTTTACGGCGACTTAGACAAAATATAATGAAATAAATATATGAAATACAATATAAGTAATTATACCTACAATTGAAGGGGAAAATTATTTTAATGCATGCCCTAATAAAAACAACATATTTTAGGAAATTATTAAAATTTTTGTATAAGTTTTAGGTTAAAAATTGTGGTAGATCTGGACTGTACGAAGAAAGTTCAAATAAACTGGCAAGTTTCAGTTATCAAAGATTTATTAACGTTAGCCAACGATATGGCTCATTTATTTAGGGATGCTTCCGAATGAAGCTTCCTACTCGAGCGAAAGACAAAATTCAACTGGACAAACACTTGTTGCAGCCAACTCATAGGCGCCAAATAACGACGGTTACAGTTCAACCTTTAACCAGGCGTAAACATACCGCCCGACTTTGAAATCCTAGTGATTTCAAGAAAATAACAATTTTACAGCCATATTTGTACAATATTCAAATTATACATAGATTAATACAATTCAAAATTTACAAACAAAATTAATATGTAGATCACAATACAGTAAAACACCATACACTTATATAATTATAAATACACTTCCATACAAATACTTCAGTAGACTATACAAATTAAAGATATAGATAAAATTAACTCTTTTAACTCTCCATATTATTTAAAGGTAAAATGCAAATATTAGATATACTACGTTTAAAAATACCACGAGGTGTTTTTACTAAGACTACTCGTATTTTTCCATCTTTGCCTGGGATGGTGTCGTGAATTCTACCAATAGACCAAGTGCAAATTGGTAATTTGTCATCTTTTAGTAGTACTAGTGTTCCAGTGGTAATGTTATTTTTGTCAAAAAAGCCATTTGCCTCTTTGCTGTAAATGATTTAAATAATCTCGTGTCCATTTTTTCCAAATAATTTGATTAAATTTAGTTATTTTTTGCCATCGAGAAAGTTTATTTTCTGGCATATCGGTTAATACAGGTTCTGGAATAGCATTGATTGGGCGACCTATTAAGAAGTGGCCAGGGGTTAGGGTTTCAAAATCATTAGGGTCCGAAGAGAGTGGAATAAGTGGCCTGCTATTCAAAATTCCTTCGATTTGATTAGTTACCGTTAAAAATTCTTCCAGAGTCAATTTTGAATTTCCCACTGTTCTCTTTAAATGATGTTTAAAAGATTTGACTCCCGCCTCCCACAACCCCCCGAAGTTCGGAGATCTGGGAGGAAGAAATTTCCAAGATATTGACTGCGATACTAAGTATGATGCTAAATCATCAGATGGCTTTTGTACCAGTTTGTACAGTTTTTTCAGTTCAGAATTAGCTCCGACAAAATTCGTAGCGTTGTCTGAAAATATTGTCGCGGGAACACCACGTCGGGCAAAAAATCTCTTCAAAGTTGAAATTAAAGCATCCGAGGTCAAATCAGTTAAAATATCTAAATGAATAGCTCTAGTTGAAAAACACACAAAAATAGCAACATAAATTTTGCTTACAACACCTTTACGTTGGTTTTTATATTTTATAAAAAATGGGCCACATAGATCAATACCCGTGTTAAAAAAGGTAGGGCTAATCGTCACTCTTTCCCTTGGTAATGATGACATTAATTGTTCTTCCATTTTAGGTTTATTTTTAAAACAAGTAATGCAATTATGGACAATTTTTCTAGCGTTATTTCTGCCATTTAAAGGCCAAAATTCTTGTCTAACAAAATTAAGTAATGTTTGAGCACCAACGTGCAAATTCTTTAGGTGGAAAATTTGCATTATTAAAATAGTTAGCTTATGATCTCTTGGTAACAAAATAGGATGCTTTTGGTCAAATGACAAATTTGAATAATTAAGTCGACCTCCAACACGAATTAATCCATCATTGTCTAGAAAAATATTTAAATTACTTACATGATTGTCCTTCAACCTTTCCTTTTTCTTTAAAGAACTTAATTCTTTGAAAAATACTTTTACCTGTACTGATTTGATTAAATATCGTTTAGCCTCATTAAATTCCTCTTTAGTGATAGGTCCACGTTTTTTCTCTTTATTTCTGCAATTGTATTGAAACCTAAAAATAAAGCTAAGAATTCTAATTAATTTAACATAGCTATTACTTAAATCAAGAATTTGGTTAATAAAGCCATTATTAGATGTGAGAATCAAGTTAGCGTTCGAAGATTGTTTTAGTTCACTTAAATATAGTTCTTTATCAGGAGAGTCCATTCCACTTTCATTCGGAGAATTTAGAATTTCTTCAAAGGCAAGCTGTGGTCCATTCCACCACAATTCCAAGGTTTTAAGTTCTTTAGGATCAACTCCACGGGAAAGAACATCTGCAGGGTTGTCACTGGAAGAGATATGTTTCCACTGATGATTTGAGGTTAAAGATTGTATTTTGGAAACTCGGTTGCCAACAAAGGTTTTTAGCTGATGAGGAAGTGATCTGATCCATGCCAAGGCGATGGTAGAGTCCGAGAATAAAACTACCTTGTCAATAGTCGTTTTCAAAGAAACAAGAACTTTGTTGACCAGTTGCGCAAGTAACCAGCAAGAACATAATTCTAAACGAGGTATCGATAAAGTCTTCAACGGGGCGACTCTAGATTTGCTAGCGAGGACTTTAGAGGTATGAGATCTAGTTCGAGTGTAACAAGTTAGGTAAACAACAGCTCCATAAGCAGAGATTGAGGCATCACGAAATCCAAAAAGTGCGATAACTTCAACCTCCTCTTTTAAGACATACCTGTTGATTGTGATATGCTCAATTTCTTTTAAAGAGCTAACAAAATAATGCCATTCATTGACGAATTCTTCTGGTAATTTATCATCCCAGTTCAGTTTCTCTAACCAAAGTTTCTGCATAAAAATTTTAGCTCTGCAAATAACAGGTCCGATTAATCCAAATGGGTCATATAACTTAGCAATCGTTGATAATACATCTCGTTTAGTATAGAAATTTTGTGGCTTTACAGATACTTTATAGATAAACTGGTCTTCCTTAGATTTCCAGACCATTCCCAAGGTTTTGATCGTAGCTTCTGAATCTGGAGCAAATGAATGCTCGTCTCGAATTTGTTTTTGATTTTCAAGAAGTTCTTCACAGTTCGAATTCCATTTGTGAAGGCTCATACCGCATGTTTGAAACATTTCAATTAGTTCAACCTTCAAAAGTTTGGCTGAAGTAACGTCTGGGCAACCAGTAACGATATCGTCCATATAAACATCTGATAACGCAACTTCTGAAGCTAATGGGAATTTTGCAGATTCATCTCGGGCAAGTTGTTTAATAACCCTTGTTGCCAGGAACGGAGAACTTTTTGTGCCATAAGTCACCGTGTTTAAGTTAAAGACAGCGGTTTTTTGATTTTCTTTATCTTTCCAAAGTATTCTCAATAGATCCCTCTGACTTTGATCTATTATTATCTGTCTGAACATTTGCTTTATGTCAGCAGTTATCACTATTTTATGTTTACGAAATCGTATCATGATATCGAATATATCCTCTTTAACTTCGCCTGTAAGTAGTAGATCATTTAAACTTCTACCCGAAGTGGGAGGGGCCGACGCGTTAAACACTACTCTAAGTTTCGTTGTACTTTTTTCCGGTTTGTAAATTCCATGATGTGGTAAATAATACACTACAGCAGACGAATTTTCGTTCGAAACCTTTTCCATATGCCCAAGAGACTCGTAATCTTTAAGAAAGTCATCATAGAGCCTATGCATATCCGGATTCTTGTGGAGTCTACAAATTGTTTGTTGCAGTCTTTTTTCAGCTAAGTTTCGAGAATCTCCTAACATATTCAATTCTTCTTGAATTGGCATCTTAACGACAAATCTACCAGTTTCATTTCGCTTATGAGTTTTCTGAAAATGAATTTCACAGAATTCTTCTTCCTTACTTAATGGTCGATCACAAGACACTTCTTCTACCTCCCAAAACTTTCGAATACTATCCTCTAGGTTTTCAGAATTAGAAATCAACCCACAATATTCTTTAGAAGATTTTGTCATAACCGAACCACTGGCAAGGAGACCAAAAACCGAATCTTGAAATATTAAATTATCTGACACAATTTGTTTACCATCTTTAATTACATTAAAAAAGAATTCCGCACCAATTATCAAGTCTATCGGTCCAGGCTGATCGAACTGCGGATCTGCAAGTGTCAAGCGCGGTGGGATGTTTACTTCTTTAATGTCAAGAACCGAGTGCGGGATGACATCGGTAATCTTCGATACAACACATAGATCCATAAACTGCTTAAAAGAATTACTTTTATTACTGATTAATGCTCTCGTTTTCCATTTGACGCAAGTTGAAATTCCACCTAAACTGCAAACAGGAATGTTTACTTTTTTCTTTACCAGACCCAATTCCGAGGCAAAATTTGTTGATATGAAGCATGACATAGCAGCACTGTCAAGCATCGCTCTTCCCCGAATATAGTTATGTCTAGTAGGAGACCAAACCCATACATTAGCTGTCGTCAGCAGCACTGTTTTGTTCAAAGTTTCATTGATGGTCGAGAAAGAACTCAACACTTCCTGGTTATTTGAAATGTTTACATCATCGGAGACCCGAGGGGTTGCAATTGGAGCTGGCGAAAAAGACGTCTGGGCCGGTGGTTGCCAGCTTGGCGAGGAATCTTTCACCGGCGAATTTGTTTCATTGAACTGATTATTTTCATTCCGACACAACAGATAATTATGCTTGCCTTGACATAAGCGGCAAGAGTATTTAGAGGAGCAAGATGTTAATTTGTGGGATACACTTAAACAGTTTAAACAAAGTTTATTCCTTTTAACCACATTAAATCGCTGCATAGGAGTCATTTTCAGAAACGAAGGACATCTATAAATCATATGTGATTGTTTACACAAAGAACACAAGTCGCTATTAGACTTTAACAAAAAGGTTTTATTTTTTGGTATGTTCGAAGCTTTAACTTTAAAAGAGAAACTTTGCGCTCCTTGCATGTTTTCTAAAATTTGTGATCTTTTCTGCAGGAATTCAATAAAAGTATCCCAATTAGGCAAATCAGTTGAAGTTAAACTCATTTCATAAAGTTTGCGAGATTCCTTATCTAATTTTTGTAACAGGATATTCATTAAAAATTGTTGTGTTAACTCATTTGCTTCTAATTCTAATAATTTTAAACCTCTCAAGTTTTTATTAACAACATCAACAATATTTCGCAGCTGTTTAGCTGATTCAGTAGTAAGGTTTTCAATATTCAAAATATTTTGCACATGTTTATTGACAATCAAGCGTTTATTCTCATATCTATTGATCAAAACTTTCATTAAAGAATTAAATGTATCCTCAGGAGTTTCAATAAAGGCTACTTCACCTTTCAAAGCAGAACGTAAATAAAACAGCTTTTGAGAATCAGTTAAAGAAGAGTTATTCGTTATTAAACTATCAAACTGGGCCTTAAAACAATGCCAGTTTTCGATATTACCAAGGAATTCAGGTAAGCTTACATCAGGTAATTTTACAGAACTAGAACTTTGTTTATTAATATTACTTAAATTAGAACGATTATTTTCTTTTAATTCAAATAAGAATTTTTGGAAGCTCACCTTGATATCCTCTAGCTCTTCTTCCATGAGGTCGAATTGAGAATCAATATCCGCTAATTGTTCATCCTCTAAAAGCTCATAGTAACGAAACTTTAGTTCATCTAGCTTAGAAGAAATGCCCTTGACGCCATCGAGCTTGCTCTGCAGCTTATAACTATCTGCCGATGCAGCCTTTTCATTTAAAAACGAATTTAATTTCGTAATTCGAGATTTAAAGTTACCTTTTCGACGGTTCAAGGTTTTTAATGTATCCACAGGTTCACTTTCATCTGAATCAGACATATCGAAAACAGTTCCAAAGTTCTCGCAAACACCAAGTAAGTCGAAATTGAGTTATTAATAAAAATTAATCAAATTTTAGCCGTTTCTCCGGCCGTAACAGGACCATAATGGTCGATCTGGACTGTACGAAGAAAGTTCAAATAAACTGGCAAGTTTCAGTTATCAAAGATTTATTAACGTTAGCCAACGATATGGCTCATTTATTTAGGGATGCTTCCGAATGAAGCTTCCTACTCGAGCGAAAGACAAAATTCAACTGGACAAACACTTGCTGCAGCCAAATCATAGGCGCCAAATAACGACGGTTACAGTTCAACCTTTAACCAGGCGTAAACAAATTGCATGAAAAAATATCAATTAGTTAAGGTGATATCTTGCATGGCTTACAGCAACTGAGGCAAAATAAAATGAAATAAATATATGAAATACAATAAAAATAATTATGCCAACATAAATAATTATAAAATACTTTTCCTTATATTGTATGTTATATTTGGTATTAGAACAAAACAACTTTTTCAGCTTTAACAGAGAAAATTTGCAAAAAGAAAATTATTTACCTATGTTTTGTTAATGGGAGCACGCTGTAAAAGTAGGAACTCAGAGTTGAAAAAAACTATTCCCTATTTTTTTCGCGTTCAAATAAATCCTGCGAAGGCAAGCAATTCAGCGTTTGGTTTGGTCTCTCGCGTTCGGTCATAAAATTCACCTCTGACGCAAGGTGCATATATACCTCTAATTATATTTAACAACTTCTCAATGCCCTTGGCCCCATCGGGAATATTTTCCCAAACTGTGTAAATGTTTACCTAATTATTTTTTTTGCATTAGCGGTACGCAAAGCCCATATGGTCCGGATATAGTTACGGCGGTGCAGTTTAGGCTCAGTGCACACGAGCGATGCGGCGCCGGTGCGGCACCGCAGTTGCGATTAGAAGTACATAGAGTTGAACTAACAGATTCACACGGACGTTTGAGCCGCTGCGAGCTCGCAACGACCGGTTTTTTCACCCCGTGTACTGCTTCATCGCACGAACGACAACGGCTTAGAAGTACAGTCCACCTCTGGAGAGAAGAGACCTGGGACCGGTTTTAAGGTTGCTGCCTCCGGGAGGTCGATTTTCAAAATGAGGGGTCGGGGATAATCAACACCCCAATACCATTTCCCGCGGAAAGTATTTATCGCTCTTTAGGCATTAAGAAAATTATGAAGGTTTTAATTATTTAGGCTTTAAGAAAACCATCGCATGTTTTGATTTCCATTTTCATGTAATCAACGTATTTTGGGACTTTTTACCCTGCATCGTATTACTTACTATTTCTCGAAGTAATGTAAGGGAGTTTCAGAAAACCTCAATAAAATTTAGAGTCATGTTTATTTTTATAAACACTCGATCATACAAAAATTTATTATTATAGATACAGATTTCAAGTATTTTGGGTTTGCAACTGTTATTTTTTCTTTCACCAAAGGAGACGCGATCTTTTTCGGTAATTTTGTTTTCATTTAAAGGGTCTCGGGAGTCTTGCTATTTTACTGAAGGTGCAATTTAGCATCATGTCACATTTAGTTTTATTTCTCATTCCCTACAAAACATAAATACATGAAATTTTTACCACTGAAAGCTTAATATATGTTCTATGTAGAATAATTATTTCAATGTTCTACAACTGGTATTTTAATTAATTTTCCATTTTTAATTTTGATGAAAATTTTAAAATTGTGTTTTGGCTTGCATCCATTGCGCGCAAGACTGTAGCAAAACTATTGGTTCTAGATTCCCAAAAAATATTGATAAAGTTGTAAAACTAATGTATATTTAACGTATACTCCATTTTTAAGCAATTAAAAACTTAAATTTTTTAAATTAAAATTAAAATTACAAAACTTTGAAAAATGCATTTTTTTATTGAAAACATGTTAATTTTAAATAATTAATGCAATTAAAAATACTAAATTTGAAGTATACATTATTCCTTGCATCAAAATAAACGTATTCACCAAGTTTTATAGAAATTGCTTTGTCAGTTTCTTTATCAGTCAAAAAATGACTGCAAAAAAGACACAACTCTAGTATAATTTTACCCTAATTTCCCCCTCCAAATTTCGGAATAGAACTTCACTTTAAAAGCCCCGGCCTTAGTTATTGCTGGGCCCAACTGCAGAAATTGCGATAAAAATATAATGTACAGATATTTTGATAAAAATATAGTTACACACTGGCCTGTGGCGTCCTTGTGGTACAACGCGCTGGCTTTCGGTGCTGAGGGTGCTCGGATCGAATCCCGGCCTTGCGCCAATGAAAATGCCTCTGTTTATGTAGTCCATTTATAGGGGTTAGTGCTGGTCCGCTTATATGGCACCCCCATAATAAAATATTTGAAAGTGGTGTATGTCCACTTTAAAAAAATGAGTTAACGGTGATTTTAGTAAGATATACACACCTTTTTTTCGTACGATTTTTTTCATAAAGCAAACAAAAGAATTTTGGCTATAAAAATGTTATCGCAAAAAAATTTTTTTTAAAGTGGAATAAGTCCATTCCTAATAATTATAATAAAAGCAACTTGCTTATTGCAATTATTATTGATTATTACGACTTCAGTGTACACTACGCTTTAGCATATATTACTTAGCTAGTGTCTTAAAAACAACATCGTTAACAAAATAACGGTATTATTGTTCTGATTAAGTGGTCAGAAGTAATTTCACTGATTTTGTTTGGTTTTCTTTCGCAATTCCTACTGTTTGGTTTGTGTTTCTTATACTAATAGATTGCAGCGTGAGTATTATTTAAATATTTTTATTAAAGCAGGAAATCAAAGTTTTAGATAAATAACATTTAATACAGTTGTTACAATGAGTTCACATACCAATAAAAAAGACGATAATATGTCAATTTGGTCTGATAGTGATGTTAGTAAGTAAGAGTTTACATTAAAATATCCATTTCACTGAAACTAATGTATATAAAAATATGGACTTGATTTTCCACTTGTTTTTGCTTTTTATAATATATTATTTTTGAAAGTGGTATAAGTCCATTTGGAGCTAAAAAAATCGTTTATTTTTTAAATAATTTTAATAATTATTATTTCATAGTAAAATTTAAAAGGTGTATAGTGTTAAAAACATCACTCGAATTGATTAACGTTTGCCAATATTTTTAAATTCATTCAAATACAAACCTTTAAATATCTCGATACGTGAAAAATGGACTTATGCCACTTTCAAAAATAACAGCTCATATGTTAAAGCCATTTCAGTTTAGACATATTTCTAATTTTCCAGATCAAATAGGTTCAACTGGCAAGGTCGGCCCTGCCCTTTAAAGTGTGCTACCCTAATGACCTCTCCTAATCAAAATTCACAATTGACTTTATCAACACTATAAAATTTTCCCATTTTCCGCAATTTGAATAAGGAAAATTTTCTTCAAACTTTAATTTCCCCCTCTTTGAAATATTTTCTCATAACTTGGTTTTTGTTAACTTTTAAACTGGCCAAAATTATGGCTAATAAAGACGGGAAAGATGTTTTGCTTGGTTGCAAATTTATACCTTGGAAAATAGACTTCAGAAATGAGCATTTAAACATTTCAGATTATACAGCACATCACGGCAGTTAATATTCCAAAAGGTATAATATTTCCAATAGTGTTTAAAATTTCCTTTCAATTGTAACTGCAGATGTGTATTTCTCCCCATCTGTTTCTTGTAAACACTGCGTTTTCTTTAGACTAAACCATTGTCAATCGGCAGAAAACACCTGTTCGACTCTTCCTTGGGACAAATGCCGATATTTGGCGAAAAGGGGATGTTTGATGACAATCTCTTTCTCTCTCGTTGACCCTTCGCTTTAAAGTTCCACCCCTCATCGAAAAAGAACTCTCCCCGAGTGACGGGTTTCTCAGGGATCTTCTCTTCAGAGGTCGACTGTACAGTCCACCTCTGGAGAGAAGAGACCTGGGACCGGTTTTAAGGTTGCTGCCTCCGGGAGGTCGATTCTCAAAATGAGGGGTCGGGGATAATCAACACCCCAGTACCATTTCCCGCGGAAAGTATTTATCGCTCTTTAGGCATTAAGAAAATTATGAAGGTTTTAATTATTTAGGCTTTAAGAAAACCATCGCATGTTTTGATTTCCATTTTCATGTAATCAACGTATTTTGGGACTTTTTACCCTGCATCGTATTACTTACTATTTCTCGAAGTAATGTAAGGGAGTTTCAGAAAACCTCAATAAAATTTAGAGTCATGTTTATTTTTATAAACACTCGATCATACAAAAATTTATTATTATAGATACAGATTTCAAGTATTTTGGGTTTGCAACTGTTATTTTTTCTTTCACCAAAGGAGACGCGATCTTTTTCGGTAATTTTGTTTTCATTTAAAGGGTCTCGGGAGTCTTGCTATTTTACTGAAGGTGCAATTTAGCATCATGTCACATTTAGTTTTATTTCTCATTCCCTACAAAACATAAATACATGAAATTTTTACCACTGAAAGCTTAATATATGTTCTATGTAGAATAATTATTTCAATGTTCTACAACTGGTATTTTAATTAATTTTCCATTGTTAATTTTGATGAAAGTTTTAAAATTGTGTTTTGGCTTGCATCCATTGCGCGCAAGACTGTAGCAAAACTATTGGTTCTAGATTCCCAAAAAATATTGATAAAGTTGTAAAACTAATGTATATTTAACGTATACTCCATTTTTAAGCAATTAAAAACTTAAATTTTTTAAATTAAAATTAAAATTACAAAACTTTGAAAAATGCATTTTTTTTATTGAAAACATGTTAATTTTAAATAATTAATGCAATTAAAAATACTAAATTTGAAGTATACATTATTCCTTGCATCAAAATAAACGTATTCACCAAGTTTTATAGAAATTGCTTTGTCAGTTTCTTTATCAGTCAAAAAATGACTGCAAAAAAGACACAACTCTAGTATAATTTTACCCCAATTTCCCCTTCCAAATTTCGGAATAGAACTTCACTTTAAAAGCCCCGGCCTTAGTTATTACTGGGCCCAACTGCAGAAATTGCGATAAAAATATAATGTACAGATATTTTGATAAAAATATAGTTACACACTGGCCTGTGGCGTCCTTGTGGTACAACGCGCTGGCTTTCGGTGCTGAGGGTGCTCGGATCGAATCCCGGCCTTGCGCCACTGAAAATGCCTCTGTTTATGTAGTCCATTTATAGGGGGTAGTGATGGTCCGCTTATATGGCACCCCCATAATAAAATATTTGAAAGTGGTGTATGTCCACTTTAAAAAAATGAGTTAACGGTGATATTAGTAAGATATACACACCTTTTTTTCGTACGATTTTTTTCACAAAGTAAACAAAAGAATTTTGGCTATAAAAATGTTATCGCAAAAAAATTTTTTTTAAAGTGGAATAAGTCCATTCCTAATAATTATAATAAAAGCAACTTGCTTATTGCAATTATTATTGATTATTACGACTTCAGTGTACACTACGCTTTAGCATATATTACTTAGCTAGTGTCTTAAAAACAACATCGTTAACACAATAACGGTATTATTGTTCTGATTAAGTGGTCAGAAGTAATTTCACTGATTTTGTTTGGTTTTCTTTCGCAATTCCTACTGTTTGGTTTGTGTTTCTTATACTAATAGATTGCAGCGTGAGTATTATTTAAATATTTTTATTAAAGCAGGAAATCAAAGTTTTAGATAAATAACATTTAATTCAGTTGTTACAATGAGTTCACATACCAATTAAAAAAGACGATAATATGTCAATTTGGTCTGATAGTGATGTTGGTAAGTAAGAGTTTACATTAAAATATCCATTTCACTGAAGCTAATGTATATAAAAATATGGACTTGAATTTCCACTTGTTTTTATTTTTTATAATACGTTATTTTTGAAAGTGGTATAAGTCCATTTGGAGCTAAAAAAAATCGTTTATTTTTTAAATAATTTAATAATTATTATTTCATAGTAAAATTTAAAAGGTGTATAGTGTTAAAAACATCACTCGAATTGATTAACGTTTGCCAATATTTTTAAATTCATTCAAATACAAACCTTTAAATATCTCGATACGTGAAAAATGGACTTATGCCACTTTAAAAAATAACAGCTCATATGTTAAAGCCATTTCAGTTTAGACATATTTTTAATTTTCCAGATCAAATAGGTTCAACTGGCAAGGTCGGCCCTGCCCTTTAAAGTGTGCTACCCTAATGACCCCTCCTAATCAAAATTCACAATTAACTTTATCAACACTATAAAATTTTTTCATTTTCCGCAATTTGAATAAGGAAAATTTTCTTCAAACTTTAATTTCCCCCTCTTTGAAATATTTTCTCATAACTTGGTTTTTGTTAACTTTTAAACTGGCCAAAATTATGGCTAATAAAGACGGGAAAGATGTTTTGCTTGGTTGCAAATTTATACCTTGGAAAATAGACTTCAGAAATGAGCATTTAAACATTTCAGATTATACAGCACATCACGGCAGTTAATATTCCAGATAAAAGGTATAATAGTTCCAATAGTGTTTAAAATTTCCTTTCAATTGTAACTGCAGATGTGTATTTCTCCCCATCTGTTTCTTGTAAACACTGCGTTTTCTTTAGACTAAACCATTGTCAATCGGCAGAAAACACCTGTTCGACTCTTCCTTGGGACAAATGCCGATATTTGGCGAAAAGTGGGTATGTTTGGTGACAATCTCTTGCTCTCTCGTTGACCTTCGCTTTAACGTTCCACCCCGCATCGAAAAAGAACTCTCCCCGAGTGACGGGTTTCTCAGGGATCTTCTCTTCAGAGGTTACCAGTACCTTCATTTCAACTGCGCTATTCACACGGACGACATTTTGCCGCAAAAACAAAATGGCTGAAAGTGTAAACACATAACTTTTAATAGAGGAAGTTAAAAAGTTTAGTGAATTGTGGGATATTAAATGGGAAAAGTACAATATATTTACAATATATTAAATATATTAAATTGTATACAAATTAATTACACAAATTAAATACACAATTTAATATATTTTCAATATATTAAATTGTGTACAATATATTTACATTATTCTAATTTTTGAACCATGTTATGAAGTATTCTAATATTTTGAATTTTTTTTCACTTGCTGTTTTAAATATAATTTCTATTTCATTGTAATATATTCATATTTTTATAATCTACAAAATATGCAGATTTGTATTATGATAATTTATATTTGATATCATTGATTATTTATTTGATAAATTAGATTTGCAATTCCCTTGACCATATTTTCTTTCATTATTCTAATTTTTTGAATCGGATCTGTAGTCTGAAAACAGACTCAATCCTACCTTTGGAAAATTCAGTACAGATGTGACTTTTTGTTAAAGGAATCTAGCAGACCGTTAAATACATAATGGTGGGCCACTTCCCTAAGTGGAAAAAGGGGTCAATTTTTAGGAAAAGACCACAAAGAGACAATTCAGCCACAAACAGGCCCGGGGTGTCAGGCTGACAAAAAGGAACGCATGCCTGGAGGTGCCAGGTGACATTTATTTAACGGATCACGACGATCAGGTTTACAATATTTCAGATAAACTTACATTAGTCATATTTCAGTCTCGTATTAATTTTTGATGTTTTCTCAAATGTAATTAGATAAAAACAACAGAGCATAGCAGTATATAACTTAATTAAAAATTAAACACAAATCTAAACAATATGCTAGAAAGAAAAAAATTAAAAATATTTTTTGATTTATTAAACTTTTATTAATTTCCATTTATTAAATTTTTAAATATTTATTGTTATTTTTAAATATCGCATTTTCCATTCGCATTTATTGTTAAATGCAGTCATTTTGCCATGGCAGTTTTCCGACATCACTAATGAAATAGTCCGCCCATGTATTTCTGATCTGATTTAAATTGATCCCTCCTTGATTTTGATGGGATCCTTGATTTTGACCGCTGTCATAAAATCCTTCAATACATAATGTATCTTCAAATTTATATCAATCTCTTTTGAGAACATAATTATGAAAGACACAACACGTTTTGATGATGCTTATAGCAAAATCAGGTTTCACGTTTAGAGGCCTATGTAGTATTCGCCATTTGTCGCTCAAAATTCCAAACGAACATTCGACATATCTTCGAGCTCGAGATACTCGGTAGTTTTTTTTTTTTTTTTTTGTGGGACAAAAATTTACCGCTGTATGGTCTCAAAACATTTCTTGACAAGGAAAATGCTTCATCTCCAACAAACACGTAGGGCAGGACTGGGTGATCCATCCCAAGCAGGGGTTTACCTCTTAGTATTTTCACGCCTCCGCTTTCTAATTTTTTATTGAAAGAGCTATCTTGGAAAATTAAACTATCCGAATCTTTGCCATAGGAGCCAATATCTACATACAAAAAGTTATATTGTGTATCAGCAATTGCTAATAACACCACAGAAAAATAATGTTTGTAGTTGAAGTATAATGAACCACTTCTTCAAAAGAGTGTTTGCTCATTCGGAAGTAATTAAAAAACTTTGCTTTGTCATGAGACAAATCTTCATATAATAAGGAAAATGTCCCTTTTAACAACCTCGAACTCACCAGTGGGTGGACCCAATAATTTCTTTTTCTGTATTTTAAATACTTATAAACAAAGTAAGAAAACACAACTCTTTTTCTTGAGTACACTTCCAATTCTCGTGTCCTCAATGTTACAGCTCGCGTTCTCTAATTGTTTGCTCGTGTACACCACCTGTCTGTCACGTGAATTTCACAGAACAGCCAAAACCGCAACGGGATCGCCTCTCGTGTGAATTGAAGCCTGCGGCACCGATGCGAATTCACACCGGCACCGGATCGCTCGTGTGCACCGAGCCTTAAACTTGGACCCCACCGGGAATATTTTCCCAAACTGTGTAAATGTGTGTCTAATTATTTATTTATTTTTTTTTTTTGCATTAGCGGTATTCAAAGCCCATATGGTCTGAATATAGTTAAGGCGGTCCAGTTTAAAGAAGATCTATTAGGCGGAATCATCAGTGACCGGAAGTGGTTAAACAACGTAGGAACGGGAGGCCTCTTCGTGCAAAAAAAAATAGATTGAGGGGTACGCCCAAGATGCTCAGGGTTGTAAATAAGACCAAAAATAGAAACTAAGTCACTAGATACTTAAGAAGTCTCACAATACGTGAATGTTTCCCACTTAGGTTTTTCCCATACACTCTGTGTCAAGTGTCCTCCGAATATTTTAGAATTGTCTAGTGTTCTTTCTTTATGCTTTCACCGCCCCCCAAATGTCACCAGAGGCGCTACCACCCCCCTGGATCGTCCCAGCGCCCCCGGGGGCGGTATCACCCACTTTGGGAATCGCTGCTCTAGATCGACCGCTTCCTGCGTGATGCTGTGTTCGGCCATGGTTCACCCATTCCTGCCAACATAGTCTAATAGTGGCATCGCTCCTATCCAAATGTCGAGCGATTCGCCGATTAGACCAACCGGCTTCTTAGAGCCCAACTATATGTCCTCTCTCAAATGCTGACATCTGCGCATATTGTTCGCGCACCAGTATGCGAGGCATAGTTACTGTCTGAGTACACGGAATGAAATTCGCAAAGAATTTAAGACCTGGAATCGAAATTTCTCCTCTTTAATATCCTGCCAGTTGCGCAGTTAGGATTCGCTGCAGCCTCACATGTTCATTCATTAGCCGCCATACTTAAAAATTTTGCAATTTTCGTTGAAACCTCTATGCATATCAATTTGTGTCCAATTTGCATTACCCCTTCTTGGTGCTTTTTTTTTTTTTAAATCTAAGAGTGTATAATAAAAGTAAAACGGTGAGTGATAATACAAACTTTTAATATCTTAGGTTAGGTGGCTTTGTATTGGGTAAACAATTATACGCTCTTATACTTTTGAAAATCCAAGATTCTATATAAACCTTCATTACCATGCAAACTGAAATTAGCTTGAATTACTTATAATCAATGAATATTGACTGACAGTGTTTTATGAAACAGTCGTTCTAGTGCTTTAAATATTTTATATGAGAATTCCTAAAAGATGTAGCAATACATTTAATTTTGGTGAACCTAAAAAACAAAAAAAGTCATTTGCAGCTCTTTGATTGTTATGATATAATTAAATAGTATACTTTAATACATAAAATGTCCTTTATCATGAGTACTTAATTTGGGAATGATTTGCGGTTTATTCAGTAGAACCTTTAAAAATGCATAGTGATCTGTGTCTACTTGCATCTGTCAACATAAATATTTTAGACTTTTTTACAACACTTTTCTTACTTATTGCAAGAAGTGTCAATATTCCTTTATTCATTTGCATACTGAAAAAATACAACTTATGACAAAACTTTTTCAATTAAAAATTTATTTCAATATATTTACACATATGAATGATACATTACATATGGAATAAAATACATATGACTTTAAAATTATTTTAAGATTTTGCAAAGAACTGACATCCCCCCTCCCCCTTAAAAAATTCATACAGTATATGTCAGTTATTTATTTTCAGTACCACATACTATACAACTGAAACTTTTCTGATTAAATGGTTTCTAGCTTCTTTTGAGAATTAGCCACTCTATAATAGCTCAATAATTAAAAAAGCATTTAACATTAAAAGGATCAGCTCATTTATAGATTTTTGTTTCAGTTTCTACAGCTACAGTTAAGCATGCCAGGTTTTCCTAACATGTAACAAATTCAATTCACTGCTTTATAGAGGGTTCTGGACAGATAAGATGCCCCAAGACACAATGCTGTAATGCTGATTTCACTTAGGACATATAAGATGTAGCTGAACACAATCAAATCAGAATAAAAAAAATTCAGTATTATGAATTCTTATGAAAAATGCATAATTTTATTAATGATCATAAAATAGTCTGTAAGGAATAAACAATAGTCTCAATAAATCTAATATGAATTTATAAAATTTTATCGAATGCTCTAAAAAAAAATTTCATTCTTATTTTCAAAATGAGAGTAACATAAAACCTTATTTATTAAGGCATTGTTGATTCTATGTACAGACCTAGGGAATTCAGTAATTCCAAGGCATTTCAACAACATTTTGATACTTAATTTCTGTTAATAAATGTATGAACATTTACGAATACTCATAATTTGATTACAGTATTAAGCATTAAAAATTTTTCTAAATAATAAAAAATTAAGTTATACGCTCTACATTATCCTCTTTTCTATATAATATGGTAGTAATATGGTGAAATTTAACAGCAATATCCATAAAAAAAATTAAATATAATTAGCTTCATGTATTTAATTTAATTACCAGTCTTTTCATATACTTTTATAAAATTAATAGCAGTACAATTTGAATAAAAACAAAAAAACAACTCAAAATATATTCTATTTTAAGCAGATAAAAATTGTATAATTTGATGTTATTCTATGTAAAAAGATTTTTGTCATGTAACAAGTTTCTCTCACAGATCCCCCCCCCTCCCCTCATCAAGTGATTTAAAGCATTTAGCATGTAGAACAGCATAGTTGAAGCCATGGCCATTACTAAAGGGTAATTTAAAATTTGAGAAAAATTTATACTTTCCTTTGGTGTGACAAAGGAATTCTTTACTTATTATAGAGTAAAAATTTCTTTTGTAAAGTTGTGTATATAAAGTCTAAAGAACTATTCACTAGAATCACCTCCCATCTAAAACAGTTTTTAAATATATCCAATTGAAGCCCAAGTACTTCAAGTCTAATAAAAGAGAAAAATTAAAAGTATAAATGAAATTAAAAGCTTTAATTTGATCTAGTCGCTTGAAAAGGAACAAATTATTTTAACTTCAATGTAAATAAAAATATTTTTTCTCATTATGTAGGGTTTTTTAGATTCTTCAAAATATACCTTTCAATTCCTCATAATATAAATTTAGCTAATAGTGTTTTTGACAACCAGGGACTGTGAGAACTGCAGAAAGAATAACAAGAAAAAACTATTAAATATTTTTAAATACTTTTTAAAGCAAAATTTAAAAGTTATGAATGCACTTAAAATTTTCACATCTAATCTACTTTTTGTACTTTGCAGCAAGGTTGGCTCAAGTCTTCTCAATGCCAAAGATAAGAATATAGAGTGCTAGTCCATGGAAAACACAGGCCCACTCTGTCTCACATCTAGTGTGTTGTACCACATGGCATTTGTTTGAATAATGTTCATACTGGTCAAGGAACAATCAACAGATTTCATTTCTAATTATTATTACAAATCTTTGAACTATAAAAATAATGAGTAATGCTTTTTGTAATTAATTTTTGTAGGTGATAGTTAAAAGCAATAAATTTATTACTTTCTATAATTTACTTTTAAATTACCAAAAGTGCTAATAACCACTCTATAATATTTTAAAAGCACATCCCATTGATTTTGGTCAAATTGAGTAATCTATTTAATTCAAAGTTAGTGCCATTTTAGGGAAAATCATAAATTATGAATTGCAAGTTTACAGCTGTTATCAACTATTAAGCGAGAGGGTAAATTATCAGACCGATAAGCACCAACTAAACCATTTTTAAAATCTTGAATTTTAAAATCAGTTCGGTTACTAAGTCTCATGAACAGAAGTCCATTCTTAATTACTTGAACTAGCATGTAAAAACAATTGTCAGATATGTAACTATAGATATCATCTGATAATTCTCCAGACAATTCTCCCTGTAATATAGAACTTGCAATTTCCTTGACTCTAAAGCAGTCTATCTTACGACATAAATCAGGAACATTTTCAAAATTCCAGTCACTGACATCATGATTCCTTTCTTCACATTCATCTGTGGCTGTATGTAGCAAATCCATTATTCTTTCATTTGTCATCACTGTAATTATAAAAGATTAAGAAATTATTTTTGGTCACATCAGTAAAAAAGTGATTATAAATGATAATTATTTGATTAAATATTACACTGCTACTAAATTATTCCTAGTAACAATTTTGTACAAGCAAAGTTTGTATATAGTTACTAAAACTTTTGAAGCATCTTTTTTATTCGAAAATTAATTTAATAACTGAACATGCTCATATGAAATAAAATTCTCTAAAACTATTTCAAAATAAATAAAAATACAATTACTATGATAAGTGCAAGTGAAGAAGATGACAGTCATAAAGCATTAGTACCAAATGTGAGTTACAGTGAAATGTGGGATCCTCATGTTCAATTAACTGTATTTTTTTAAAACCTTTGAACATGAAAAATCTTTAAATGCACTGAGTATAATGAGGTGAAGTTTTGGAATTTTAACATGAAAGGCAATACTAAACACACTAAACTTACTGAATAGTAAAAAAAAAAAAAGAAAAAAAAAAAAAAAAAAAATACTACTTGTATTTGTACATAAACAATTTTGTTTTTTTGAAATTTAAATGACAATTAAATATTTTAAAGAGAAAAGTTAACGACTGATCTTTGGGATATTCCAAATTTTGTTTAAAAACAAAAGCGAATTCGATTACAGTAAAGTGAAGGTAAGTCATTTCAATTATTTAACTTTAATACGTAGAAAATTGTCTACATTTTCATTCATTTATTTAAAACCGATTATTTGATCCTGAATTATTTTTTCATGGTTTATACAAGTAATGGTTAAAATGAGCATTTTCAATGATCCAAAGCATCTCATATTAACAGAGTTCCACTGTATTACTTTTTTTTAGAAGAGACAAATAATCAAATTCCATTGATTAAGAGATATAACAGTTTTGGATAATCTATCTTTTAGCAAAAATTATATCTTAATAACCTTGAACATTTACATTTAAGAGAACTGTACAGATATATAAGAGTAGGATCAACCTTTGTACACCAATATCTTTTAAAAAAGAATGTATATTTCAAAAAAGAATTGAAATCTTTTGGGATTTTTGATTAGAGAACAACTTTGCTTAGAGGGTTACATCGGCTTTTAGATCTGCAATTTCTTCAGGTATCACAAAGAGAATGGCAAAAACGACTGAATTTAACTAAGATACAGGGCAGAAGGCAATAGAGAATTGGTGTTATTTTTCTCAAGATAGAAAAATATGTTTTACCTTATGCTATAACAAATGGAGGTCTAGGCCTGTAATAATTACTAGCAGAAAAAGTGGGGAATTTGTCACCAGTCTAGTAATATCAAAATCCCTTTCAGTCAGATTCATAAGACATTTAACTTTTTGAGTTACAAAAGCACTTATTTACAGCCTAATAATTGTAAAATTAACAAACCTTGAGTAGTTATTTTAAAATTTTAACTACATTGAGTGTATCATAAAGTAAAATAACTGTAAGTTTTAAAATTACACAAGCAGTTTTTTTTTTCAATATTTATGTGGATTTACAACTATGCAGCTCTTGGGGATGAGTCACCCTGGAAATGATAAATATGATATACATATTAAAAAGCTAAAAAAAGTTTTTTAAAACAATAAACATAAAAAATTATATCAGTTAAGCACTTCATTCAAACTCAGCCAATATAACAGTAAAGTATTAATAAAACACTGACAGAATTTAAAAATTCAGCAGCATAGAATAAAAGGCTATAGTCTTATTATCATATGAATAAATATGATGCCATTTAGAGCATTATATTCCTTTCAGAAAAACTCACACAAAGGAAGAGATCACAGATATATCTGATATTATTCTACAATAGGATTCTAGCAATATCTGATTTTGTAACGGCTCCCTGTAGTACAGCTGAACACTGCCCTAACACTGAAGAAATTTCGTGGCTATGTAGAAGGATCAGAAATAACTATGGCATCCGATCACCAACCTCTGAAATGGCTTCTCAGCCTCAAGTCTCCAACTGGACGACTTGCTCGATGGGCACTCGAAATTCAATCTTTCAACCTGAAAGTACAATACGTCTCTGGAAAAGCAAATGTCCTTGCCGACATGCTCTCACATCCAATTTGCGAAGAAGGAAATTCTCCTTGTGAAGTATTGAACATTGCTGTTGCCGACATGCCTACAAGAAGTGTGAAGGATATGCGAGAATTGCAACTTCAAGATAATCTGAAGAAAATCATCGAAAGCTTTGAATCTACTCAAAAAAATGAATATGCCAACTAGACCAAATGTGGATTTCTGATGAACAACGGAGTCCTGTACCGATACGTCCCAGACTTGGATGCAGAAGAGGCTCAACTAGTGATTCCCACAGCTGAACGTAAATCCATAATGCAAAAACACCATGATGATCCAATGTCAGGACATTATGGGGGAAGAAGGAACATTCCAAAGAACCACCAAACGTTATTATTGGACTGGTATGAAAAAATACATCTCTGACTATGTTAAGCATTGTCCTGAATGCACTCGTTATAAAGCTTCCAACCAAAAGCCAGCTGGTTTACTCAGAACCCCTGTCTATTCACAATGATTTGAGATACTTTCCATAGATCTATTTGGACCATTGCCAAAAAAGGATACTGGTAAACAGTGGATTTTCATTGTTGAAGATTGTGCTACGCGATGGATTGAGTTATTCCCTCTAGCTCAAGCTACGGCACGTGAATGTGCAACGACTCTGATCGAAGAAGTCTTCATGCGGCATGGTATACCGCGAAGAATTATTAGCGACAATGGACCGCAATTCATCAGCTCGGTTCTTCAACAAGTTTATTTTACCCTAAACATAAGCCAAAATTTAATCCCAGTTTATTGTCCTCAATCTAATCCTGTAGAATATAAAAATAGAGACCTAAAATCTCGTCTTGCAATCCTTGTAGGTGATAACCATGACAACTGGCATTCGAAAATACCAGTCATTCGTTTTGCCATGAATACAGCTATGTGTGACACAACAAGCCAAACACCAGCTTTCCTTCATTTTGGTAGAGAACTGCGTACTGTGGACGACGTTGTACATAATTTCAAGGCTGTGGTCGAAAACGACAACTTTGTACCGGAAATCACTTCTTACCTTAAAAAATTTGCAAGTCTCAATAAGGATATAAGAGAAAGAAAAGAACGAAAACAAGATGAATGCAAAAAACAGTATGACAAAAAGCGAAGACAAGTTTTTTTATTCGTCTGGTGACAAAGTTTGGGTCAATTTACATCCTCTTAGTAATGTGCAACACAAGAAGACCTCGAAGTTCATGCCAAAGCGTGACGGTCCATACCTGGTCCTCAGCAAGAAATCACCTACTTCTTATGTTATCGCAAGCCTTGATAATCCGTCTGAACCGATTGCAACATATACATCCGCTCTCACACCTGCCAAAGAAATTGACACTTCTCCAGTAGCTCCACTCAGAAAGAGAGGTCGCCCACCAAAGGTCACATCGGACTTGCACAATCCCCTTGCCCAGAAAACCTAAACGCCTCCTCGGAGAGCAAAGACTGCAAGAACTCCCACGTTTCCCAGTGCTGTTTCCTTGCCGGGACGTTGGCGAAGCCAGAGGGGGAGATTGTAATGGCTCCCTGTAGTACAGCTGAACACTGCCCAGCCAAGAACAGTGCCCTCTGGTGGCAAGCCAGAAAGAAACTTCAGTAAAAGCCAAGATTGCGACCCTAATGCATAGTTATGTGTTATTGTCCCATGTTTTTCCTGTGTACCGAGGGTAACATACTTTGTTAGTTAATAAATAATTATTACAATATGTGACACTCTTTCTGAACTATTAACACTCCCCACAATTTAACTATTTAAGTAAATATATTCAGAAGAATAGAATTTAATTCAGTTACTTTATAGCACTAGTTATTTTATCAAGACAACAAATTTGAATGATTCAAAATAAGAATTATACAAATGGAACCTCTATACAGCGTTAGCACAAATGAATGACTGGATTTTAAAAATTTATATTTTTGAAACTATTATACATATTATAATAAGTGATACACGAAATTAAAGAAAAATATACCACGTACAGTAACCACCGCTTATAGTGATCAGTGGTTATAAGAATCAACCATTTATAAGAATCAATATCGCAAAAACAAAAGTATTATTTCCATGTTAAAATTTCCGCTTTAAAGAATCAATCCACCGGTTATAAGAATCAGTTTGCAATCTTCGCCTTCCTTTCATTTTTCAAAAAAATGCCACTTGAACTCTCAAAAGGTACGAAATTCTTTCTTAAGTTTTTGAAAAGAAAGATTGATAAAACTTTGGGGTAGAAAACAGTCGTAAAATACATTCCTTTAGACATAACATAAGAGTTTCTCCTTATACGTTTTTGCTAAACACTGTCTTATTAGCTTTACCCAGGGGCATCTAACCCGCCCGGGTCCGATTTCGCTTTTCTCCAGACAGGCACTCCTTTTTTCCCACCACTTACTTCCTGGTTGCGGATTTCTGGACCCTGAAACACATAAATCTTCCAAAGGGGGGTCCACCATCACTTACGCAAACGGGACAGTGGATTCAGCACTTCAAACCGTGAAACGTAAACAGATCCATTTTGCTGAATCAGATGAACCAGATGCTGAATCAAACGTTTCACGGTTTGATTCTGAATCAAACCGTGAAGCGTAAGCTATAAAGTGAATCTTCGTCTGAGACTGTAATAAGCATACGTCGCTAGTATTCACTTTAGTTTTCTAACAAAATTGCCAGTTAGTGTTAGAACTTTTTGATAGTCGAATTCAAATATGATAAAAACAAGGAAAACTCTTAGTTTTTCTGAAAAACAGAACTTGTTAATTAGATATGATGCTCTTCCAAAGTGTAGTCAAAGAGAAGCTGCCTCTTGTTGATTTTATAATCATGTGTTGTTACTTATAGGTCAAGAAATTAAGTTATAGTATTTGTTCAGAAATTGAGTATTTTTAAATTATAAAAAATAACTTTAATAAATGATAAATAACGTAAATTAAAGAGTATTTAATGGTAAATTATGTATATATGTGCCTGTGTGTTTATATATATATATACAAGTATATATTTGTGTATGTGTGCCTGTCCAAAGGGAAGTTTCGGTTATAAGAATCAACCGCTTATAAGAATCAAAAACAGTAATAACAAACGTGATTCTTATAAGCGGAAATCACTGTATTTTTTCCCCCCACCATCGATCAATAGATGGCGGCAGCCCGTCCCTAGAACGCTGTGATTGAAATCCAAAAATAGCGACAATGACACAGAAGAGTTTTTGCACATTAGAATATGCCAGGGTTTTTTCAGTTATTTCTGTGCAGCATGCATTTAGAAATTGCTACAAAAAGGAAGCACCAAGTCACAAGAACATTCTGCAGTGGTATCAGCAATTTAAAGATAAAGGTTGCTTGTGCAAAAAGAAATTCAGTGACCGTCCACACGTCTCAGAAGAAACGATAGAGAGTGTGAGGCAGAGTTTTGTTAGATGTCAACGGAAGTCTATGACAGCTGCCACCTATGAACTTGGAATTCCCCAGAAAACAGTATGGAAAATTGTATGAAAAAAAAAATTTTCAAGCCATATCACTTACAATTGATGGAAAATTTAACAGTGGATGATACAATTTGTCGATTTGACATTTGAGTTCACATGCAAGAAAAATTAGAAAGTGAAGATTTCGCAAATAAACTGATTTTCTCAGATGAAGCAACCTTCCTTTATCAGGACATGTCAATCAACATAATGTTGAGTATGGAGAAGTGAAACTTCCCATGAAATTGTGCAGTTGCAAAGAGATTCACCAAAATTGAATGTTTTTTAAACTATGTCACAAACTAAATTGTATGGGCCTTTTTTCTTTGCTGAAAAAAATGGTAAAAGGTAGCAATTATCTGGACATGTTGCAAATTTCATTATTTCCACAACTGTATGAGGACAGCACAAATTTTGTATTTCAACAGGATGGCACCCCATCCCACTGGTCTTTGCATGTACATTCTTACTTAAATGAGCAGCTTCTACACCAATAGATGGGGCATGAAGGTGACAGTGATTTACTTTAATCACATAGCTACCTCAGACCTTATGCCATGAGATTTCTTTTTATGGGATTATGTCAAAGAGACTGTTTATGCACCACCAATGCTGAAAACACTGCAAGAACTTAAAGAACACATTTGTGTAGCATTAGAACCATTGACAGTATGATACTACAAAATGTATGGAACATACTTGATTACAGATTAGATGTTTGTCGTGTAACAAAAGGTTCACACATCGAACATTTGTAACTGAAAATAAAACTTGGTATATTTTTCTTTAATTTTGTGTATCATTTATTGTAATATATGTAATAGTTTTGAAAATATAAATATTTAAAATTCGGTCATTCATTTGTGCTAACCCTGTATAACAGACTTAAAAAATAAAGTCTGTCTGCAATTTCCAATTAGTAATAATTATGAAATGAATTTTTATAAACAAATTTAAAAAATTTAATTTATAGCATACATTATTTAATTGAAGTGCTACAGTAATTAATACCTTGTTTCTTTATAAGGATTATTAAATGAAAATGATGAAATCATCAATAATTAAATTAATTACATGCATGAATTTTAAGCATTTTCATTAAATTAGATCTGATAATGAAAATATATTTTATTCTGCAACAACAATTTACTGCTTATCTCAAGAGTGTGTTATTGATGAAAAATATTCATATAAAGTTTAAATTTGTACTGACTGAGATTTATTATTCTTATCTAATTTTTTGTCTCAGGAATTTAGAAATTATGGATTTTATATTAGGTTAGTAGCAGTTAATCAGGGTAGCCTATCTCAGTTCTGAATAACATAGCTTTAGAGATGACTTTAATTTTATACACATAAAAAATTTGCAATTTTCTTTAAATGTCATTATTTTAAAACATGAATAATGTAATGCTTGATTTAACAGGGTTTAAACTTAAACAGCAGCTGTTAACCTATTATTTTATGATGGTATCATTCTTTTCATGTAAAACTGGATCCTACATTTGAATACTAAATAGAGAAAATATGAATACATCATAAAGCATTTTCAAAACTAAAACAAATCCAGAAAAACTGATGAAATCATATAAAGTTTATATGTAATATATCTCTGCAAGTTAAATGCAAGAACCTTATTTTGATTCAGCCAACTTAGATATATACGCCACATATAGAACAATTTAATTTAAATTAAAGATAAGTATATTTTTTAATGTTTTGAAAATATTTGACATTTTAAATTTTTTTAAATAAGAATATGTTGTTCAGCAATAATGTTTTTGTTCTGACTTTTATCATTTACTTCTAAAATTTGAAGTTTATGATAAATTTTGAGCAGTTTGAAAATATTTTGTACATAATTTATTTTAAAAATTCCTGTATTAAGTATTTATTTCTTCTTTAGAGCATTATTTTGAATGTGCTGCTCATTAAAAATTGAACATTTTTCAGAAATTTTAGATGTCATATTTTAATATGTGAAAAAAATTCATACTTCATGCATAACATTAACCTTGATTTTTAAAATATGAATGTACTTTTCGGAACTTTAATAAATTTCAGGTACACTGAAAATATTTCAGCTACAGTTTAATTCTACATTTAAAACTTCTTTCCATCATTTTCATTCCATCCAAATACTGACACTATTCACATGCAAATTATCCACATAACTGTTGAAAATTGCATTTATCATCCAGCACAATTTTTGAGAGTACATCAAATGGCACAGAATATTCTATTCTTTGCTAAAATACATATGTACAGTTTTTAGATATATATAATTATATATTTTTGATGCTAAGAGTTAAATCCCAATATACAACACAGTCGGAAACCTGGTATTTTAACAAATCTGTTCAGTGTATCTGTATATCTGTCTTATTGAATGGGTAAAACGATAAGAACGCAAAATTATTGTCTATCATTTTTATTAGGTATTATACTATTCATTAATTTTCTTATAAACTACAGATATTTTAGATTGCAAAAAACTTAAACTCGAACAAGGCTCACCACAAACTATGATTATAAACTTAGTTTCATAAAACTCGAATATTCAGTACAGCCTAATTAGACTTCATGGTTTGAAAAATGAAAAACACGAAAATATACATATAACATGGCATCCTCGATTGAAATTCAACAACTTCGAGAAGTTTCAGAGGTTTTATGGGTAAAGGAAAATCTAAGATACTCAAGAAATTCATGCACAGCACAATTAGTTTAGAAATTTAATTTTTAATACCTGGAATATTGTAGACAATTGTTGGCTTCAGAGAGATACACCGATTAACTGAATGATTTCGAAGGAAGATGCTACCTTTCTGCCACCATAAAAACTTGACTTTTTGAAGAAAGAAAATAGATTAAAAACACGTCAAAGCCGGCATAAGAAAATGAAATAAAGCTCTGAAGGTTTTTACAACGCTTTCTGTCATTACTTACTAAACAAACAAACTGCTGGTAGTGAGTTGAGGAGAAATGATTAGCTGAGATACATAAACTTGTTCTCACTAGCCTACTAATGTAACTTTGCGAGTCGTGAAATCGATCACAATAACTGCGATTGGTTTAGTAAAGAAACTGACTGTGAGCTGACTCGTAATGCTACTAAATTCCAGTTTTTATATATTTTTAATATTTTGCAAATGTTTACGAGATTGGTTGTGTTGTGACTGAGCTATAATTGAGGGAAAATGAAACTTTGCTTAATTAAATTCAAACTTTTTAAAAACTCATAACCGGTAGCGAAACGCTCAGAAGATTGCTTTCTTAACTCGCAACCATGAAGCTAAAGAAGATACGTAAGCTTCAATGATGAATTCTTCGTGCTACAATTTTGCGAACGGTAACCATGAAACATCCCACTGTTGATACCGAGGATAAGGATCTGTTCACATTGGAGTCCGTTGCGTGCGTTAAGGAAAAGATGACGTTAAGACGAAAATAAACCAATCATATGCCTCCAAACGATTAGCAATGAGATTTTTAACGCCTACGATTGGTTTATTTTCGTCTTAACGTCATCTTTTCCTTAACGCAACGCAACAGACTCCTATGTGAACAGGCCCTTAGGAACTCATGCTCTAAGGCGCCACGCAAGCTTTTCCTACGTAAACGATTATGGTCGCTCACCGGTAGATGGCGCGACATGTGACCTAAGTGCCGATTTTCATTGAGTTATATGGCGTATTTTTGAAAATTGTTTTACAATTTCTAAAACTTATTCTGTGTACAGATATGCCAAAAACATGTTTTGCATCTGGTTATACTAGTGGATATCGATTAGCCTTAAAAAAAAAACAAAGAAACTGGATAGAGAAATCCTAGTGTGTTTATTGCTCCTAAGGTAAGAGCATTATTATCGTGCTGTTTTAATATAAGATGTATAATAGTGAGTGAAAAATACAGCTGCTGTGTATTAAGCGAACACAAAGTTAAGACAGCTTAAATTCTTCAGGAAATAAGCGTGTTTTATTTTTCAATCATTCATATATCCCATCAGAAAAAAAGGTGTCCACAAACGTAGGCGGGGGCATTGATTGATAGAGGTGGCGGATGTCCTCCTACCGGATATCCGTGTTTGCAGCGAATAATAACCAATGGGGTCCTGCTATGAAATAAAATGGCACCCCAGACCATCACTCCTAGTTGTCAGCCCGTATGGCGGAAGATAGTCAGGTTGGTATCACACCGCTGTCCAGGGCGTCTCTAGACACGTATTCACTGGTCATCGGGGCTCAATTCGAAGTGGGACACATCACTGAAGACAATTCTACTCCAGTCAGTGACAGTCTAGGTCGAATGTGACCGACACCACTGCAAACGGGTTTGTCGGTGTACAGAGATCAATGGTAGTCGGCGCAAGGGGGGCCGTGAGCTTAGCCCCCTTTCTTGGAGCCGCCTATGAATGGTCCTTGCGGTCACTGAAGCACCAGTTGCACGTACGATCGATGATAATGATGGATCTGGGGCTGTGATGCTGCTCTGACGATTGCTCAGTCCTCACGTTCTGTCGTTTCTCTAGGCCGACCGCTTCCATCTTGACGCTGTGTTCAGCCATGGTTCCCCCATTGCTGCCAACATCGTCTAATAGTGGCATCGTTCCTACCCAACTGTCGAGCGATTAGCCTATTAGACCTACCGGCTTCTTTGACCCCAACTACATGTCCTCTCTCAAATGCTGACATCTGCGCATATTGTTCTAGCACCTGTAGTGAGGCATAGTTACTGTCTACGGAATGAAATTCGCAAAGAATTTATGACCTGGAATCGAAATTTCTCCTCTTTAATAACCTGCCAGTTGTGCTGCTAAGATGCTCTGCAGCGTCACATGCTCATTCATTGACCGCCAAACTTCAAAAATTTTCATTTTCCGTCGAAACCTGTGTGATGGCTCCAAGGCGAAAAGGCTTCACTGCCGTGTCCCGGGCGATCACATGCAAACTGTCCCCTGCTTCGACTGGCCGAGACTACTTCCACAACTCCAAGATGTGACTTGAGACGATGAGATTAGTGTTACGATAAACACTTTATTTTCTTCTTGAAACACAAAAATACAACTGTACATAAGTTATCACACAATTCGCAAATACAAACTGCCTTGCAGTTTCACACGGCCCACAGCCGAAAAAACAAAATGCTCACGCTTCTACTGTCATGCACTCGTCGATACACGTGGACCGCTGACGAGATCCAATCAGTCACCTAATAGTGACCGGCGACATCCGGTCTCTCCCTCTCACTCAGCAACAAGTCCCCCGCGAAATGAATTGCAGTCCTATTTAAAGCCTCGCTCTCTGCGCTCAACCGGTTCATGGTGACGTCATCCATTCGGGCGAGTGGCCTTTTCCCCAGCCAGGCGACCTCCTAAGGTTCTGTCCAACAGGTCTCGCTGGGCGTGACTCGTCCTGAAATTGTCTTTTCATCACAACAAACCGTTGGGGACAAAACCGTTTCTTAACCAGAGTTTCACTAAAAGCACATTGTCAGAGGCACTATTCCGACGCTATCACACCTGTATGCATATCAATTTGTGTCCAATCTTTCCCCTCTCTTGCAGAGATTTTTTTTGGTCTATCAGTGTAAAAGAGATTACTTATACGTAAATATATATCCAGGAAGTAGATGACGATAACGTCGACATGTCATTGACTAAGTATTTGACACAAATTTAGCTACTTCGATCTCTAGATTTCCTTCTAAAGGAAATGTGTTACTTTCTATGAAAAATACCTTTGTTTCAACGGCCGAAGTTGTTTCAGTGAGAAAGATGCGTTACTTAGACTACAGCCAGTGTGCACTTATACACTCAAGAGACAAAACATTATGACCACCCCTACATTTTGCAATGAATTCGCCTGGATGACGTGGAAGGCACGTGATCAGGTGGAAGTGGTGTTGAACTGATGCTGGAGAGTCTGAAGAATCATTCTTTCACTTACTTCTGTGTGTGATGGGAAAGGCTGCGGATCTAAGCGACTTTGATAGAGGGCAGAATGTAAGGGCTCGAAGGCTCGGAACAAGTATTTCCGAAACTGCACGACTCGTGGGTTGTTCGCGACCTACAGTTGTTAGTACTTATGCAAAGTGGATGAATGACGGTGAAACCAGCAGTAGACGACATGGTGTTGGACGTCCACACGCTATCAAAGAAAACGGTCGTCGGAGACTGTCTCGCATGGTGAAGCAAAACCGGAGCCAGACAGTGGCTCAGCTGACAGCCCAATACAATGCAGGGCCAAGTAGAATAGTATCGCAGCACACTGTTCAGCGGACACTGTTGGATATGGGGTTACGCAGCAAACGTCCCACTCGTGTGCCTTTGCTGACCAAGCGTCATCGCCAACTGCGCCTGCGCTGGGCCCGGGAACATCGCGACTGGTCCATGGATCAGTGGGAGAGAGTTGCCTGGTCAGATGAATCACGGTTTGTCATTCATCACACCGATGGCCGTGTCAGGATACGCCGTCTTCCAGGCGAACTGTTGCTCCCTCAATGTACAGTAGGTCATACACAGGCCAGTGATAGCGGTATTATGGTTTGGGGGACGTTCTCTTGGGCGTCTCTGGGACCCGTGGTTGTGGTAGAGCAGACCACGAATGCTACAGGATATCTGAACATCATTGCGGACCAGTTGCACCCTTACATGGCCTCTGTTTTTCCAGCTGGAAATGGAATGTTCCAACAGGACAACGCCCCGTGTCACAAGGCTAAAATTGTGTTGGAGTGGTTCCAGGAACATGATGCTGAATTCCAGTTAATGTCCTGGCCGCCTAACTCACCGGATCTCAATACGATAGAACACATATCATACGATAGAACACAGCAGCTCAGAGTTCAAAGACCACCATTTCGCAATATCTCGGATTTGCGTGACCGTTGCTTAAACATCTGGTACAATCTGTCTACGGACATCTACCAAGGACTTGTGGCATCCATGCCAAGGCGGGTTGAACCTGCGTTGCGCCAAAGGTGGGCCAACTCGTTATTGACAGGTGGTCATAATGTTTTGGCTCTTGAGTGTAGTTGTTCATAAGCACTGGTATTTCTTTTAAATCATTTCCATATTTAAGTCAGTATTTACTTGCCGATTATCGCCAACAGTAAATTATATTATTGGGATGCTTTATTTTTTTCTCAGAGTGCGTTATGTCACTAATGTGAGGCTTCACGAATCCCTTTTACTCTACCTTTCCCACAAGATTCACGTCCTTAAGAGCTGGTGTTTATTATGTTACATTTAATTAGAGCTGACTGTGTAGCAATATACTATGATATACGGAAAGAATAACTCGTTTAGGCTACTGAATAATTCTTTTTTTCTTCTTCTTCTTCTTCGCGAGCACTACAGCCTGTTACAGGACAAGTCTGTCTCGCCAATTTTTCCCCACCTAGCTCGATCCCGTGCAATGGCCCTCCATCGGTTCACTCCAATTGTTCTTAGGTCCTTTTCTACCTCATCCAACCATCTGGTTGGGGGGTCTTCCTCTTCGTCGCCTTCCCTCCAAATTTGAAAAGGTGACTCTCTTTTTTTACTAATATAAAAAACACAAGCTTAATTAAATAGAAAAGTAGAACTTTTCTAGAGATAAATAATGTGATGCTTGATAAGTAACACTAACTAACGCATACACACACTCACACATATATATATATATATGTGTGTGTGTGTATATATATATACACTCGTGTATATATATATATATATATATATATATATATATATATATACACTCATGGACAAAAAAATTAGCGCACCAAGAAATAATTGCGGGACCGTAACGAAACTTGCAATGAAGGTACATGTCGGGGAGATATGCAAATGATTAGAAATGCAGCGTGATTGCGCATTACGTATAGCCGGTAGAGGGCGTTGAACATCGTACTCTGTGGAATATAAAACAGGTAACCAAAGCTTGTTTGAGTGTGCTGAATCATTTACAAAGGAAGAGCTGAGATAGACATGCCATTACGCCGTGTTCGAAGACAATATAAGCAGTTGTCGCAGTTTGAGAGGGGGAGAATCGTCGGGATGATGGAAGCTGGGTGGTCAGCTAGGCGAGTAGCCCGTCAATTAGGCCGCTCTGATAGTGTTGTGAGGAGGTGTTGGGACCAGTGGACCCGAGAGATGTCATGTACACGAAGACCAGGCTCAGGACCCCCTCGACAGACCAGTCGTCGAGAACACCGCCACATCGTAAGAAATGCACGCGTACAGCCAACTGCTTCATCGGCCGCCATCCAGGCACAGGTAGCACCTTCACTAGGGGCCTCTGTGTCTTCTCGAACCATACGAAGGCGCCTGGCTGAAGGACAGTTGGTATCGCGGCGCCCATTACGTGTGCTGCCCTTGACGCCCACCCATCGAAGCCTCCGTTTGGAGTTTTGCCGCGCACGAGGAAACTGGACTGCAGCGGAATGGAACCAGGTCGTCTTTAGCGACGAATCCAGATTCAATCTCGGCAGTGATGACAATCGTGTTCGTGTGTGGAGAGCCCGTGGTGAACGCTTCAATCCTGCCTTTGCGGTACAGCGACACATCGCTCCCACAGCTGGTGTGATGGTATGGGATGCCATTGCCTACAATACACGGTCACCCCTAGTATTGTTCCGTGGCACCATAACAGCCCAACGGTATGTTCATGAAATCCTGCAACCACATGTGTTGCCACTCATGCAACGGCTCCCAGGAGCCATTTTTCAACAAGACAATGCTCGGCCTCATACGGCAAGGGTGTCACAAGACTGTCTCCGCACTGTTACTACCCTTCCTTGGCCTGCCCGATCCCCAGATTTGTCTCCAATCGAGCATATCTGGGATCATTTGGGACGACGAGTTGGGCATCCCACGAGTTTGAACGAACTAAAGGCAAGGTTACAGCAAATATGGAACGAAATGTCTCAAGACATCATACAGAACTTGTATGACTCAATACCCGATCGTATCGCATCGTGCATTCGAGCTAGAGGGGGTTCAACGGAGTAGTAACTCCTCCGTTCTTTTGCCTTTTTCTCTGAAATAAATTATCCTTTTTCTTTGATTTTCTTATCATTTACTTATATCAAAGTAGTCATTACGTATGTAAAATTTTGCTTCATTTTGACAACTCCTTCTTGGTGCGCTAATTTTTTTGTCCATGCGTGTATATATATATATATATATGTGTGTGTGTATATATATATATATATATATATATATATATATATATATATATATATATGTGTGTGTGTATATATATATATATATATATATATATATATATATATATATATACTTATATATATATATATATATATATATATATATATACTTATATATATATATATATATATATATATATATATATATATATACTTATATATATATATATATATATATATATATATATATATATACTTATATATATATTGTGATGGCGGCGGACTTTTCACTTAACCCCCGGTAATATATATGAAAATATGGGGAAGTTTCTTTTCAGTTTTGAATGTTTACCAGGGGCGATTCCAGGTCCATCAATCAAGAGTCGTGCCAGCTGTCTAGTAAACAGATGTCAACGAGGACTGGAAGTGCAGGTGGTTTCTGGACGACCGGTGGTTCCGGAGGTATGCAGTGGAAGGAGAACCGGTTTGGACTGGTGTTCGTCTGTGCAGGCCAGAGCGGGCCAGTGGCAGACAGGGACAGACAGAGAAGGACAGGGGTCCAGTGTTGACGGTGGTCGACTTTGTCTCGGACCAGCGGTTTGCGTGTGCCGGAGAAGCCACGTGGAAAGTGATTGTGATTTGTTTGGCCGAAGTTCCTTACAGGTGTAAATCACTGTTTTGGCTGAAAGACATGAATGCACTAGAGGTGCAAAACTCAAGGAGTTAATGTACATACAGTGGAATCTCGAACTATCGTTTTTCAAGGGACTTATTGAAATGAACGATAAATGCGGGAAAACGATAGATGCGGAAACATAACAAAGCAATATGATCTATGGGACTGGATAAAATGAACGACACATACGGAAAAATGATGGATCCGAAAACGATCGATCGAGATTCCACTGTAGTTTGTAAATACGCTAAAGAATAAAGGTGCTTTTTACGTTCCTTAATCCAGCGTATTCTCAGTGATTTCTGAAGGAACAGGGTGGCTAGGAATAAGCATAGTTCGGCGCGCTATCGGAATAGACTGGGCAGGGAAGTCGAATTGCCCTAGTTTATGATAATATGTATATATATATATATATATATATACATATACAGTGGAATCTCGATATATCGTTTTTCAGGGGATCGATTGAAATGAACGATAAATGCGGGAAAACGATAGATGCGGAAACATAACAAAGCAATATGATAATTGGGACTGGATAAAATGAACGACACATACGGAAAAACGATGGATCCGAAAACGATCGATCGAGATTCCACTGTATATATATATATATATATATATATATATGTGTGTGTGTGTGTGTGTGTGTTTGCTGTGTAAAGTGTGTCAAACAAAATCGTAGTTTTGAGAAAAACGGGATTGAAAACTAACATGTTTGTGTTTTGTTTCACATATCCCAAATTTTCACTGATGAATAAAAATATTTAGGAGTGGAACAGGACTTAGATTTCTGTACCCTGCAGTAGCCCTTGATTTTTCAAACATGCCTGGTTTGATAACTCATTTTAGCCCATTTTGGACTTAACACCCTTTACACGACAAACACAGATATATATATATATATATATATATATATATATATATATATATATATCTGTGTGTGTATGTGTGTGTGTGTAGGTAGTATTAAGTAGGTGCATCGAGTTGTAGGGTAGAGCAGTGCCACCAATAGATCATCGTGAGAGAGGTGGGTTTAGGATGCAATATTGAACAGACGGCTTAGTGATAAGAGTTCTAGTGTAATGGACATGAGAAGAGAAGTATAAGGGTAGTTTTATTCTAGATTACTGCTAAAGATTCTGTCAAAGACTGACCTTGTTTTCTTTCGTTTAATAATGAATATAAATTATGTTTACGGTGGTTGTTAGTTTCAATCCGATAGTTCACATCTACCCACCTATTAACCCCCGCAATTTTTTACTAAAAAAAAGAAGGAATAGTCCTACAGGAAATGGTGTCAGACGCGATATGGGGAACTTTGAAACTGGATGCTCGTCAAATTTAAGTTCTGATAATTTCGAACTTTGTGGTCTTTGATTCCAGACGCTGGTAATACCAAGAGAATAACCGCCGACAGAGTATTGGGGAACCGTCTGATTTCCTGGGACTACATTTTTTTTATCTAATTGTCAAAACGACGTACTTCGGACGTGATAGAAAACCAGACTTACGGACTCTTGTTGATGAATTGTTTTTAACCCCTCGAGGACCAGCGCGCGGAAAACGAATCGCAGTCACGGGACCGAACGCTCCGAAATGGAGCGTCGCCACCGGCCCACGCATTTTCAGCAGTTAAGCCTAATTTTACAAAAAAATTCATATAAAATCAGCATTTTAATATAATGACTTCAATTTTAGAAATTATGTATATAATATACTACTTCTTAATATGTATTAATATAAGGAATATAACGTTAATAGAAATAAATGAAACATGCACAATACTATAATTATACTTAAACACACGGAAACAAATACTGTATACACGAAACCAAAGTTACAAATACGATATTTAAAAAAAAGAAAATTAAGCAATAATTATCTGTTGATAATGAAATTCCAATTTAAATATTCTGTTGTGCGTGGAATAGTTCAAAACAAGGATCGACACACAGTCCTACGTTGCATATTTTGGACTTATAATACGATGTTTTCTTTCACTTTTCCTTGTTTTTAGCGCACACAACGCATCGCCTTCTACTTTTATAACCTTTTTCGTCAATTTAAATTTTCGGAAAATGTCTTCCAGATAAACGGAAAGGTTGAGTACCCGATGATTTTCGACAAATTTTTAAGTTTCTTGGTTTTGCGAACTGTTCTATTATCTGATTAACAACTCTGCATCTGAATTCTAAAGCGGGTATTTTCTCTCCTTTTACCTTCGAATATATTACATTTGCATTTAGAAGCTCTATATCTAACAAACCAAAAAACAGCTTTTTATGCCATTTCACTGTTTTTCTAAATGCTGGAAAATGATTAATGATAGAATTGCCAGTGTCAACACCTCCCATATTTTGATTACAACACATATTTCACTCTTAGTTAGGTATCTCGGTCTTTTAGCCATGGATAACGGAATGAAACTGAATATAACCCCACCCCTTAAATTAATGGCCAGCAGTCTCACGATGTATATACAGGCGATGTATATACGAAATCACTTTGTCTAGCGACAAAGTGATTTCGTATTCGAGAAAAAGAAAAAGAAAAACAATATCAAAAACATCTACAAAAAACACCCAGAAATATTTCTTTCTCCTACCCTGTAAGTCAGCTAGATGCACTTCACCATATTCTCCTAACGAAAAAAGCAAAGCAATAAATAAAAACGCCGGAGTCCCTTTAACACATACGTGCACTTTAAAGAGCCGTGATTCACAGTTTGTTTACACCAATAAATCTATCAAATCCAGAAGCACAGAACAGAAAAACAGAAACTAATGCCCGTACATGAAGGTCAAATGCCATATGACTCGACCGTTGTGAAAACCGTTACCATTTAGCGCCATCTACAACAGTTAAAAAATTCAAACAAATCGTTCCATTTTCAAATTACGCATACGCGACACTGGGCTCCCCGTGATGATCAGAGTTCTTCGCCTATGCGAGACGCTGGGCTGATAACAGTGGAATCGTTGCGTCGCACATACGGGACGCTGGTCGCGAACGGGTTTAAAGGATCTGGACAATCCAAAAGAATCGCAGTTATCCGCCCAGATCCCTAAATAAAGGAAGGATGCAATGAGGACTTTGTGAAAAACCTCCTTACGATAATCACAACTTAGCGAGAAACTTTTGAAGGAAATATAAGAAGTCGAAAGTCTATAAAAAATAGAAACCGATAAAATGCAACGCGATTTTCAGATACGTAAATTGGAACTAGAGTTGGCGGCGGAGCGAACCAACGAGACTGTAGTACCTCCGAGTATTAAAAGTAATAACCTTTTGAATTTCCTGATTCGTTACGAAATGATCGGTGACATTAGTGGGTATCTGTCATTATTTGAAAGAGGGATCAGTCGAACTGACATTCCTAGAAATACTGGGTTATGTTGTGTATCGCTTTATAAATTAAATAATTTAAATTAAATATACAGTGAATTAAATACCTTAATAATTTTTTTCACCTATTGTTTAACTTTGATGAGTGTCATTAGATTAATTTTCGCGCGAATTAATTGTAGTGACACTCATGAAAGTTGAGCAAATAATAAATCATGTTTTATGTACTAAATGTAACATGCAAGAATTTAATGTATTTTAGTGTTTGATTGACTGACAATTTCAATTTATTTAAAATTTTTTTTTCATGTGGATTGACTGACGCAAGGCAAAGTTTTTTTTTAAAATTAAGCTTTCTTTAGTATTTTTATTTATTTTCCCCCTTTTATTTTTAAGTTTTATACGCTTAATTTTTTTTCCTTTTATATAAATAAATATATATATATATTTTAAATTATCACGAATTGATTTGAAACACAGAAGTGCTTCTCGAGAATCTTTAAAATATGGCGATACAGTTTATTCAGTTGCATTAAAAAAAAGAGACAATTTTACCCACTTTTTGCAAAGGAATATGCGGATAAGAGGACCACATGGGGTTTCCCCATATGGTTGTACCCGGATGTGAGAGGGTCAGAGAAGCTCTTGGACATGATAAAGGCGAGTAACAGCACAGATGATATAATTAAAAGTACCACGTGGAATGGACGACAAAAAAAAGATTATAAAAGGGCAGCACACAAAAAATACATGGATTTTTCCTGATTCCTGGTTGTCTGGCTGACGGAAGCTCTAGCTGGATGTCTCTGCACGGATCAATGCTGCCGTTTGTTCGGAGTTGACGAGAATTTTCGAAGAACGCCATTATGATGAAGATTGTTGAACAAAGACCCTGGACCTGGAGGATTGTCCCTCCCGATATTCTAAGACGATGGAGTATGGAAGTGGTCTCGAAGCTTCTAAGCTATCCGATAAGTTAAGTGTTTTTAGCCATGGCTTAATTTAATTTAATAATTTTTTTAAAGTTTTTTTTTTGTCAGTCAATCTCAAAATTTTTTTTCTTTTTATTGTGGCCATTTTTATTTTTCATTATGTTGTTCAAAGTGATAATTATTAATTTTTATTATGAGAGATATAATTTAATGTTTTATGTTTAAAAGTAGAACGAGGGATATTACTAATATGTATGTGTATATTGATGTATAAAAGAATTATGGCAACGAGATAAGATTTCTCTAATTTCTATTGTTTAACGTAAGTTGATTAGATTATATTAATTTGTGTTAACAGTAATGAATAACAGCCTTTCATCCCTTCAGTGGGTCGATAAGATGAGGACCAATCATGCTTGGGAACTAAACTCTGGGGGGTCCCACGTCAGGTTGACCACCTGACTGAGACATATGCTATATGGCACCCCAAGCCCACGGTTACGAAAGCGGAGATGGGTACCGCCGGCTCTGGTCCACATCGGACTGTCGCACCGTGAGTTTAAGTAATGAATAAAAATTTTTGGTTTGTTTCCCTCAGTTAAAATTGTGTCTGTCATGTTTTGTGAATAATCATTTGTGAATTTCTGTTAGCCACAGAATCTAGGTTATTGTTTGAGGTAGAAGATTGGTTACACAACGCAATACTAAACACTATACGTTTTAAATAAAGGAATAAGATTTAATTAAATTAATTACTACTTGAATTGTCTGAGTAAAATAATTAAATTAATTAATATTGCTTTGTTTGAATTAATTAAATAAGTAACAAAAAAACTATTAGATACAAGAGTTACATACTTGGTCTAACTGCTACCTTTAGAAATAATGAATTTGATAGCACGCGAACCGGATCCAGAAGCAAATGACTATAATCATATTAAGAATCTGTTGTTGAAAAGGTTTCGACTAAGTTCTGAGCAGTTTAAGTAGAAATTCGTTACTCATGGGAAAGAACCATCTGCTTCTTGGCGTGATTATGCGTTCCAGTTAAATATTTTCTTGGAAGAGTGTACCAAAGGTCTAGACGTGCTAAATTTAATTAACATTTAAATTTAAATCTATAATTCAAACGGTTATCATGATCAAAAGGTGGGGAAATCCCATCCTGTTCTATTCTATTCTCAATGAGCTCTGTCCTCTGAAAGCAGAGGGAAATTTCCCTTTTATTATTCTTCGTTTTTCTACCGTTGCCAATCGGCAAACCTAAACTTCGCGCTCGGAACATTCCTCCCACCTTTTGATTTTCGATGAAATATTAGAAAATCAAAACATATTGAATAAACAGTAACAATATTAAAATATAAAGAATATTTAGAGCACAATAATAATACTAAACAATACTTAGTACTTGTCATCATATCACTTCATCTAGGGAGAGACATTAAACTTCAAACAAATTTCACTCTTCTGCAAAATACTCAAATGAATTAAATTTCTGATACATTCAAATTATAAAATATTATGAAAAATAAACAAATTATGAATACTAATAAAAATTTAAAAAGAAAGAAAAATATATCAAATGCAGTCAAATTTTAAGAAAAACTATTAACTGAAAATTTTAGGTTTTACAATTTTTCTACCATATCTAGTTACTTGAATGTTTTTATTAGAGTCTACAGATTTACTGTCCTTAGTTAGCTTTTCAATATCATCGTGAACTCCATGAGGTTGAAGTGGATTATTATTTCGAAAATGTTCACGAAAGGGATTTTCACTATCTATTTCCAAAGGAAATATTCGTTGAATAGGTCTAACTAGTTCACCATTAGCTGTCTTAATTTTCACAACTCTGATGTTATTGTCCTTTCCGGGGTACACTGCAATTACACGACCTAACGGCCAGTCAGTTCTCTTCTTCTTATCATTCTCCACGAGTATTATATCACCTTCTTTGATGGATTGTGATGATACAATTTTCGGACGATGTACTAACATGCCGAGATATTCATCTATAAATCGTTTTCGGAATTCTACACGCAATCTTTGATGGTATTTCCATCTCTTCGAAAAATTGGTTTTGTCCAGGTTATCTAAATCGGGGACACCTTCAGTTCTGACATCTTGAATGAACATAGATGGGGTAAGAGGTGCTAAGTCACTAGAGTCTTCTGATAGGTAAGTAAGTGGTCTCGAATTCATGGTTGCCTCAGCATCACAGATAATAGTTGACATTTCTTCGTACGAAAGCAATGCTTTTCCAAGGACTCTTCTCAATAATTTTTTGATCATTTGCACCATCCGCTCCCACCAACCGCCCCACCATGCTGCAGTGGGCGGGTTCAGCTTCCATTGAATTTTCATAGTCGTAGAACTGTTAGTGATTTGATTCCAGTCAATAGATCTCAGCAAATTTTTTGCACCCACGAAATTAGTGCCATTGTCGCTGTAAACGATTCTTGGGCGACCTCTACGTGCGATGAATCTTCTAAATCCAAGAAAAAATGCATTTGTCGATAAGCTTTCAATCAATTCTAAGTGCACTGCACGATATACTCCGCAAGTGAATAACAGAATCCAAGCCTTTCTATTTTCCTTCAAGTAAAGAGGTCCAGCGACGTCTACACCAGTTATTTCGAAAGCATATGCATCTCGTACTCTATCTTCTGGAAGCGGACATGGCACTGTGTCAGTGGATTTTGCTGAATGTCTCTTGCACCTGACACATTTGGATATCACTCGTTGTACTGTTTTCCTACCTCGTATAATCCAAAACCTGTAACGTAAATTAGTTAAAACAACTTGAGTCCCTGCATGGTGAAGTTGTAGATGGTAATGATGTATCATTCTCTCTACCAACTCATGTTTGGAAGGAAGAAGGATTGGACATCGGCAACTTTCCTCATCATTTCTATTCAAGATTTTTGTTTTCAAACGGAGAATTCCCTCTTCATCGGTAACAGTTAAATGGCCCTTCAGCCTCTCTTCACAAAGGAGCGACTCGTGTTGCACTATCTTCAGTAACTTCTTCTCTACAATGTCTATTTCATCAACGCTTAACGTATTGTCCAACTTTCTTTCTCGTGTTCTACAGTTGTTTGCAAATCTGAGTATCCATGATATCATCCTCACGATTTTGATGTAACTTGAAAAGTATTTCATGTACCATCTATCTGAAATAATACTAGATAAAATAATGCTCTTTTTCTTTTCTTGTATGACTTCTTCTTCATTAATTTCCATTTCTGTGGTTGGCCAGCAACTCTCATCTTCTTTCAACCACTCTGGACCAAGCCACCACTTCGATTTCACTAGAGCCGTAATTGAGCATCCTCGAGATGGTAAATCTGCGGCATTTAGGGCGCTTTGTATGTATCTCCAGTTAGTCTTCTCAGTGAGCTCTCTAATTTCCTTCACTCTATTCTCAACAAATACACCCCAACGTTCCTCCTTCTTGATCCACGTGAGTGCCGTAGTCGAGTCAGACCAATAGAAACAAGAAATATTCTGAATGTTCAACGCTTGTAGAATAGAAGAAGCAAGACGAGCTCCGATGCAGCATGCTAAAAGTTCTATCCTTGGGATGGTGGTTTTGCGCAAAGGCGTAACTCGATTCTTAGCTTGGACAAAATGTAACCGTACTTTATCGTTTTTCACTGTTCTGAGACACAATACCGCGCTATAAGCATGCTTACTACCGTCACAAAAGGTATGTAGACTAAGTTCTGCTGAGTCATGAATATTCAAACACCTAGGTATTCTCACATTTGACAGTAGATGCACGTATTTAATCCACGATTTAAGTTCCATTTGATAATTTTCGGGTAAGGGTGTATCCCAGCCTATTTTCAAATTCCAGCTTCTTTGCACTATAAGTTTTGGGATCAAAGTTGTGGGACATAAGATGCCTAAAATATCAAATATTCTATGAACAATCGAAAGAAGATTCCTACGAGTAAGTTCTGGGAGTTGCGAGTCAATGTCTTTAATATCACAAAACAGAAGATCGCTATTCTTGTCCCATAACAGACCAAGCACTGGTACTGATTCCTCAGACATCTCTTCTGGGCAAAGTCTCGTATGCTCCCACCCTCTTAAATCAAAACATGCCAATTTTAAAAGGTGTGTCGATTCATTTATAAAACGGCGAAGTTGAAACTCATTTGACACGGAGGTTACACAATTATCAACGTAGAAAGAGTCCTTCAAAATCTTTGATGTTTCTGGAAATTCAGTCGAATTTAGATGAATATGGTGATTTAAATCTGCTGAGAGCAAAAACGGACTGCAGTTTAATCCAAATACAACTCGTCTGTGTCTATACGTCTTGAATCTCTTTTCATCAAAGTCTTTCCACCATAAAAAACGCAAAAAGTCTCTATCTACCTTTGAAACGGAAATTTGCAAAAATGCCTTTCTGATGTCGGATATTACTCCTATCTGGTCTTTGCGGAATCTAAGTAATGTGGGTGGTATTTTCTCAAGGAGGTTGGGCCCCTTTTCTAGACATTCATTCAGGGACAGTCTCTCTACACCACGACAAGAAGCGTCAAAAACTGGCTTAAGTTTAGTCGTGGAATTTTCTTTATATACACCTCTGTGGGGCAAGTAGTGACAGGAATTATGAAATTCTTCAACAGGAACTTCTTCAATGATATCTTCAGATAACCAATCATTAAATACAGATTCATACTCTAAAAGTTTCTGATTTCGAATTAATTTATTCGTAGTAGATCTTAAACGTTGTTCAGCGGTGTCTCTATTTGTTTTTAAGTCTTCTTTACCTTCAACCCAAGGTAATTGAATCTCGTATCGTCCCTCTTCATTCATGGTTACTGTTTCCCGAAAATGTTGTATTGCCTTATTTTCAAGCTCTTCTCTAGTTTTGACTTCGATTGGATCACGAATTCCTATTGTATCTAATCTCCACAAATTTTCAATGTTAGACGAGTGGACTAACATAGAAGTTACTATATTAGCCGATGAATTTTTATTTTCATCATTATTCCCGACGGTTTGTCCCATCAAAAGCCATCCCACTTTACTTTCGGCCGCAACTAGGTTATCACTTAAGCGTTCAATTTTCCCTGTCAGAAGGTGCCAATAATAGTCAGCCCCTATCAACATAGAAATGTTTCTATCGCTTCCCACATTCTCACATAAATCCGCCAACATTATCCCTCTTATTTTCAATTCATCACTTATAGCAATGTCTGGCGGTTCGAGCATAGCTTGAGTGATGTCATCGATTTCAAGTGCTTCGATTTTTATTTCCTGCCCGTTAACCTTGGTTTTAATTATTAATTCTACCCTGGAACAAACATGATGCGTCGGCGCGGACGAGTGAAACGTATGGATAAACAAATCCTCTTTTCCCACACTCGGCAAACACATGGCCCTCGAAACATTCTTTTTTATGTACGTTCTTTGGGAGCCACTATCGAAAATGCAGCGTACGCTGTTATTCGATTTTCCACTAATTACTTCAACAACTGCTGTCTGCAGTAAAATTTTGTTTTTTCCATTAATGGCATGATTCGAAACAGTGTTTGTTGTTTTCTCAGTTTTCGGATTTTCTTTTATTTTAGAGTTTTCCCTTTTAAAACATAGGGTAATATTGTGCATTTTATGCCAAATAGAACAAGGTTTTTAATTTTCACAATCAATTATTCTATGATTTTTATCCAAACAGACAAAACAACGTCCTTATCTTTTCAACAATTCCTTTTTCTCATTTACGTTTAAAGAACAACAAGATTCGCTTTTATGATCGGAGCCACAAAAAATGCAAGAGTTCTCATTTTGATTCGTCAAAAGTTCAATAGCCGTAGAAATGTTAGGTTTAAAGTTGTTAGAAGGTATTCTGGGTTTGTAACGAATTTTTGTTTTGTTGTCATAATTATTTCCAAATTTAGAAGTATTCTGTGGGATTGAACGTTTGGAATCATAAGTTTTATGAATCGCAAACGCCCGTTCACGACTCTCAATTTCACATCGAAGAAAATCAATTAAAAATTTAATATCCCATTTTTCGTTCTTATCTTGTTTACGTGAAAAGCTTAGAGTTAAATCGGAAGGCAGTAATTTTAATATTATGGGGCAAAGTAAGCTATCATACTTGTCTGAATCAACATCAAGTAACTGTAAACTTCTCGTTTCGATTTTACATTTATCAAACAAATTTCGTAATCCGCGAAAGTCATCAGAGTTTTTTACAGGATTTATATTCAAAAGATTATTTAAATGGGCTTGAATCAGCATATTTTTCTTTCCAAATCTGGATTCTAAAATTTTAATTGCTGCGGTGTAATTTTGCTCCGACAAAGCAAAACCGCTAATGGCATTAGCCGCGATACCGCCAACCAAACTTTTCAAATAAGAAAATTTATCGACGTCAGATAAATGCGAATTTTTGTGAATAGAACTTTCGAATTGATTCCAAAAATCTAAGTATTTGTCGGGTTCACCATAAAATTTGGGAATATACAATTTTGGTAATTTAACAGTTTTAATTTCCGGAATACTTTGTTCTGCGTGAGAAATACTACTGTTAGAAGTGCTATTATCAATCGAAATGTTATGATTAGTAGAATTAGTTTTACTGTTCCTAATACGTCGATTTAGTTTAGTTTTGAATGAAATTATCTTTTATTCATAATCTGAGCAAGAGAACACTTCAGTTTCGATTTCATCTTCTTTTAAGTGCGATAGTATTTTCTGATCAAGTTCTTTTAAAACAACGGACTTTGCCGTTAACTGTTCTAAAAAGTCTTCTAAATCCTCTATTTCTAATTTATCAGCACTTAAGTATTCATCCATTTTATTAAATAATTTAGTCATTAAAGTTCGGTGAGGTGTTCTCGTTTTCTTAAGGATGTTTAATTCTTCCATCATTTTCGTTTTCTTAATAACGTTTACTTCTTCCGTCATTTAAAAATAATCAATTAAAGGGGTACTCACCCTTTTGTCGAAGATGACGTCGTAATCCAAAATTGTCGTAATTCAAATCAAACGAAGTAATCCTAATCTAAAGGTCCCGTAGTGAAGGCACCAAAATTGTTCTATTTCTATTCTATTTGTCGAGAGTTCAAAGAAATCTAAGTTCGTAAACACAAAACCAAACTTTATTTTACGTACACGAACATTACACTAATTAACATTTAAATTTAAATCTATAATTCAAACGGTTATCATGATCAAAAGGTGGGGAAATCCTATCCTGTTCTATTCTATTCTCAATGAGCTCTGTCCTCTGAAAGCGGAGGGAAATTTCCCTTTTATTATTCTTCGTTTTTCTACCGTTGCCAATCGCAAACCCAAACTTCGCGCTCGGAACATCTTGTTTCATTTCGAGAAACTTGAAGGATGCATATATTTCATTTTGGAAATCTTGAAAATATTTTTCAAATTCGTCTAGAATTTGTTGTAGGCTTATCTCCGTAGTACCGGTTAACGGTTTCAAGTTGAATGCTCTGTACTGCTTCTTTAGTTCATCTCCACACACGTGGCGAAAAAGAGCCGTTTTAGTCTTTTCCGATTCATTTCCGTATCGTAGAGCTTCAATATACTCCTTAAAATCTTGTTTCTAATTTCTCCACGCTTCCGGTGGATTTGTACCTGCATCGAAAGGTTGTATCGCTGGTAGATTACTCGTCATTTTGCGATCGTCAGTTTCTTCTTTTTCAGGCGATTTTTACTAGAAATCGGTGGACGGTGTTCTACTCTGACACCATTTAAGATACTCTCGATGACTTAATATTCATAAGCATTATTATTTAGGTGGATGAATTGAGATAATTACAGACAATCAAACTCTACATCGTAACTACAGGCATGACCTCAGCTAGCTTACTTCTGACTGAAGTTAGTAGCTGATACACTTTTATTTACTTTTTGTACACAGGTGCTGCCATCTACATTTATATATATTAAATACAGTATTTTCCGCTTATAAGAATCAAGTTTGTTATTACTGCTTTTGATTCTTATAAGCGGTTGATTCTTATAGCCGAAATTTAGGTTTTTAGACAGGAACATACACAAACACGTATATATACATATATGAGATAATTTACCATAAAATACTCTTTAATTTACGTTAATTATCTTCTATTAAAATTATTTTTTATAATTTTAAAAATACAACTTAATTTCTAGACTAAAAGTAGATACACATGATTATAGTAAGAGAAGAAAAAAATCCAATATTTGTAACAACATACCTTCTAAACATTTTTAGCATTTCAACTACAGGAAGGGTGCAAGAAAAAGTTTTCGATGGTAGTTTGACGTAATGAAGTTTTCAGGAGGCTGTTTATACATCTTTCAATACAATAGTCTCAGACGAAGATTCACCTTCTAGGTTAAGTTTCACGGTTTGATAACGTGCTGAATCTACTAATGTCACGTTTGTGTAAGTGATAGTGGGCACTTCGCCGAAGATATATGTGTTTCAGGGTCCAGGAAGCCACAACCAGGAAATAGGAGGTAGGAAAAAAAGAGTCTTTGTCTTTGTTTGTCAGTGGAGAAAAGTGATATTGGACCCGTGCGGGTAAGATGCTCCTGGGTCAAGCTAATAGGACAGAGTTTAGCTAAAGCATTTAAGGGGAAACTATTATGTTATGTCTAACAAAGAAAGGGATGCATTTTACGACAGTATTTCATCCCATCTTATCACTCTTTCTTAAAAAAAATAAAGATAGAACTTCGTGCCTTTTGAGGGTTTAAGTGGCTTTTTTGAAAAAATGAAAATAAAGCGAAGAGTGTAAGTTGATTCTTAAAACCGGTGGATTGATTCTTTAAAGCGAAAATTTTAACATGGAAATAATACATTTGCTTTTGTTTTTGCGATATTGATTCTTATAAACGGTTGATTCTTATAACCACTGATCACTATAAGCGGCGGTTACTGTATCTTACACTCATATTATCCAAAACATAAAAAAATCAATTTCATCCAAAGAGATCGTAATTACTGTCTCAGCTAAAAACATATTTTTCTTCTCTATATTATTTTAAACTTCTCGATTAACCTTGACTTCCATTCTGCCGTTGGTTAGTTGTTGAATATTTATAGACTGAAGGACCGACGTCTCGCTCAGCTTGCTCGAAAAAGGAAAATTCTCAAACTCTTTTTCCCAATCGGTCTGGCTAACTCGGTTGCACGTGGGAGCGAAATGAAAGTCTGCTTTTGGGAGCCATAAAATAAACTCCTGTGTCACGGCTTGTATCAGTTTCTTTGATTGATTGACAAGGTGAAGGGTATATGACTTTCGCGGGTACATTTGTATTAGAAACTGCTGACATTCGTTTCGGGTTAAATTGTAACACCGCGAATACACATTCACGAAAGGGGAGAGAATTGTAGGGGGAAACTGTGATTTATGGGTCCCTTCGCCGTTAACCCAAGGGTTCGCCTCGCCGCTCGGGCGCTCCCATCGAAGGGCGGTTTTCTGACGACTGATCAAAGGGACGAGGGACCTTATCCACAGGTTGGGGGGTCCCCAAATTGCGCTTTTCGTAAACGGATGACGGGGAGGGGGTCAAAGGTCAAAGGGGTAATGACGTTGGGAAGTTGTGATCGGCGGAGAAGTGAAAACGGTTGGTCGGGTTGATTAGTCACGCTTCTGGAGCGTGTCTAATGTGTCACGAGGGGACGGGGGGCAGCTGATTCGCTTGTGTGTACATGCGACTTAACAATTCGCTTTTGATATCGTTTGCTTGTTTTACTTCCAGTTGCAATAATAGAGGTTTTCTCGTGCTTCAAACAATTTTAACAAACACCCGAAAGCATTTCTGTTGATGGTCAGAAAAACATTCCGCTTTTACGTCTGTACAAGCTATATTTGCAAAGCTTTTTCCCCAGAACATTTACCCTTTTTTTCAGTTAGTGAAATATCTGGCTGATTTATGATGTCAATCCCTATTACCACTTCATTACATAATTCCTTCATAACATAAATTTTTGTATGCATTACACATCCCTTAATGAATAATTCTGAATTAAAGAAACCAAGTGGAGCTACTTCTCTTCCACTTATACTAAGTAGAGACACATTATCAAAGCTTAGTTTAGAGGATCAAATATGTACCGTAGGTTGGGGCTACTTGGACCCTAGGGGGTTACTTGGACCCAAACCGAAAAAGTGTTTTAAATTACATTTAGGTCTCGTATCAATAAAATATAGATATAATTCACAATCTCTACAACAGATAGGAGCATTAGCTAGGTCCTGATGCACTTTACCACGTTCCCGATGTTCCCATTTTTTTTTAGCTCACGATATGTTGCTTTGTGATAAAAGCACAAAGTTTTGTGACCTTATAACTTCCACTTTCCCTTCTTTACACACTACAGTCCCACATTAGGTAAGGACAAATTTACATTTCAAATACAATCTTTAAGAATATCACAACAGTTTTAGATTAATAGAGAATCAATTAACCCAGTAAAATTTATAAGTATTAACTAGTGTGCTGATAAACTAAAAATGGGGTTACTTGAACCCAAGCAAGGAAGTAGGTCCAATTAACCCCTAGTCACATTTTTGATTAGACATTGTCAAATTCCACTGCAAAAATAATTTATATCATTACTTCATGTCGGGTTCCTTTTACTAAATGGTTAAACCGGTTCAAGTTCATCGTGTACGTAAAATAAAGTTTGGTTTTGTGTTTACGAACTTAGATTTCTTTGAACTCTCGACAAATAGAATAGAAATAGAACACAAGAAATAGGCGAGAAATTCACCGATTTCTACCTAAGACTAAAGAGTGCCGTTACTGAATGTAATTACGGAGAACTAGAAGATCGCATGCTACGGGATAAAATTGTACAAGGGTTACAGGATAAACCTTTGCAAGAGCGTCTGATAAGAGAAACAAGCAGAAAAGCAAAAACGTTGCAGGAAATTGTCAGCGAGTGTAAAACTGCAGAGCACATCAAAGCGCAAGCCAGCGAGAAGAACGTAAACAAACCCGCCGCGATAGACGTCATTGAACGAGGTATCTCCCGAGCTGTGTCATCTAGAAAAGAATTCGGCGCCCGAAATGAAAATAAATATATGTGCCGATCGTGCGGTATGGTTCACGAACCTAGAAACTGCCCAGCTTTTGGAACTGTATGCCGAGTGTGTAAGCTAAGAAATCATTGGGCTAAAGTCTGCAGATCGAGAGGAAGAAATCAAAATAAAATGAAATGCGTGAACGCGGTGGAAGAAAACGATGAGGTAAGTGACTCTGAATCTGTTTACCTCGGAGAGATGAAAACAGTTGACGCAATTAATTGTAGTGATAATGAAAGTGTTTGGTATCAGGATATTATTGTAAATGGCAGTTGTGTAACATTTAAAATGGATACAGGATCTCAAGTGAATGTAATACCGAAAAGCCCAATAAACCTATTGTTTCGAAATGTAAACAAACTGTTCTGGACTACAGTGATAATTTGGTTCCAATAATAGGAGAATTTAATTTACCCTGTAAAATTAAAAACAAAGAGGAAAATTTACGCTTTTTAGTGACAGAGCTAGAATCTAGCCCCATTTTAAGCCTATAAGCCTGTACTAAGCTAGGACAGATAAAACGTTTGTATCAAATAAAAGAAAACACGTCTAATTTAGAAGAAACTCCAGAACAAGTGATAAAAGAATTTAGTGATGTCTTCACAGGTGTAGGGAGACTTAACCGAACAGTGAAGATTAAGCTTAAAGATAATTGTGTCCCACACATAGCAGCAGCTCGCAAAGTACTATTAGCTCTTGATGATAAAGTTAAGGAAGAGCTAAACAGAATGGAGGATACTGACATTATTACCAAAGTTGAAGAACCTATTGAGTGGGTAAGTAACATGGTGATTGGAAACACTCCTAAAAAGCTCCGAATTTGTCTTGATCCAAGGCCATTGAACAAAGCCATACAAAGGCCACATTATCCAATCCCAACAGTGGACAGTTTAATGACTAAGCTTCAAGGCAGCAAAATCTTTACCATATTAGATGCTAAAAATGGGTTCTGGCAATTGCCATTAGATAAAAATTCATCATTGTTAGCAACATTTTCCACCCCATGGGGTAGATACCGATTTTGTGTTTTGCCTTTTGGGCTCAATAATGCCCCAGAAGAATTTCAGAAAGCAATGGATGAAGTGTTTGAAAAAGAGTTGGAAGTGAATGCATATTTTGATGATATAGCATTAGGGTCTGTTTCAGTTGCAGAACACTGCCAGCTGTTACGTAGGGTTCTCACCATTGTTAGAAGAGCTAACCTTAAATTCAATCTAGATAAAACCCAGCTTGCATTGTCCAGTGTGAACTATTTAGGACACATAATATCAGATAAAGGTATTAAAGCAGATCCCAAGAAGATAAAGGCAATTCATGAGTTTGCAGTGCCAAAATGTAGAGAAGACTTGCAAAGATTTCAGGATATGATAACATACTTGGCAAAATTTACACCACATCTGTCAAACTTGACTCATTCATTGCGACAGTTATTGAAAAAAAGACATTGAATGGCTATGGGATGAAAATATTCAAAGAGACTTTCAGCTAATAAAGCAAACTATCATGCAGTAAAATATCTGTGTTTACAATATTTTGATGAGACTAAAGCTGTAACTGTGTCTGTAGATGCTAACAAAGATGGGTTAGGAGCAGTTCTACTTCGAGATTATAAACCTATTGCCTATGGATAAGCATCACTCACTGAAACCCAACAAAACTATTCTCAAATTGAAAAAGATTTATTAGCTATAGTTTATGGCTTGGAACATTTCAACTACTATACATATGGAAGAAATGTAACAGTGCAAACTGATCACAAACCAATACTTGGCCTTAGCAAGAAACCGTATGATACAATTTCTCCTCGTCTTCAACGCATGTTACTTCGGCTTAACAGGTACAATGTAACATTAGAATATGTACCAGGAAATGAATTACTCATAACCAATGCACTGTCCAGAGCACAGTCTATAGTTGACAATTTTGATGATGGGTTATATCAAGAATCTACAGTGAAAATAAACTTGTTAACACAAGCTTCTTCAGCAAGATGGGAAGAAATTGCAGAGCTCACAAGAAATGATTCCGAGCTGCAAGATTTGATATTTCACATAAAAAATGGATGGCCTGATATAAAGAAGACAAGATTAGCTGCTCAAGCATACTGGCAATGTAAAGATGAACTGTATGTAACAAAAGAAGGAGTAATATGTCGAGGACAACGAATTGTAGTGCCAACAGCCTTTAGACATGGAATTTTGAAAATATTACATGTGTTGCTTAAAGGTGTTGTGTGTAGTAAAATCAAAGCTAGAGAATACTTTTACTGGCCAAATATAAACAATGAAGTTGAAGCATACGTATTAAAGTGCAAGATCTGCCAGAAATATCAACGATCAAACCAAAAAGAAACCATTTATGAAGAAGACCTTACAGAGAGACCATGGCAGAACGTAGCCTGTGATTTTTTCTATTTGAAAGGAAAGCAGTATCTCCTGATGATAGACTATTTTTCTAAATATGTTGAATTAAAGCCAGTAAGCAGTACAACAGCACAAGCTGTAATAAACGTCTTGAAGTCCATTTTTGCTACACATGGACTACCTGAAAAGCTAGTTAGTGATGGAGGACCACCATTTAATTCTAATTTTATGAGAAAGTTTCTCAAAGATTGTGACATCAAGTCTCATATTACAACACCACACTTTCCTAGGGCAAATGGACAATTGAAAGATGTGTTCAAACAATTAAAAAATCTCTTACTAAAGCTGCAGAGGATGCTAAAGACTTATATGCAGTAATGCTAGACTACAGAATCCAATCTGCAAAAGATATGCCATCACCTGCTGAATTATTAATGGGCAGACGTTTGAGATCTTTTCTACCCTCCCATCCAGATATGCTGAAACCAAAGTTTAACGTAAAAGATGCTCGCATTGCTCTGAAAGAGAGGCAGATCAAGCAAAAGAAATATGCTGATAAGCATGCAACACGACTGCAAGAACTCCCAAACAAGACAAATGTTTGGTTTAAGCATAAGATGAATGAGCCTTGGAAACAAGGATTCATAGTTCAAGTAGGACCACAACCTAGGTCATACATTATAAAAGGGAAAGATGGTGGTACCTACAGACGAAATAGGTACCATATTCGTCCTGATAATAGTTCGAATGTGGATAACAGTTTAGCCTGGAATCGAACTGTAGAAGATCTTTTGGAAAGCTCCAGTGACTCTTTAAAAACTCAACATGTTCCAGCTGATAGTTCTAATGATCAAAGCACCATCAGTGACACTTCAACGACTCGACAAGTTCCAGTTAGAAGTCCTAATGATCAACTTAGTAGACCATCTGATATAAGAAGATCAGAAAGGACTATTGTGAAACCTATTCGTTTTAGCGACTATTAATTAGGACTTTTATCAAAAAATTTATTCATTTATAAAATATCTGTTTTTGAACTGCAAAGTAAGATTTCAGTTTGTAAAATTTTGTGTTTCAAGTTTTAAAATTTACTCATCTTAATTTGTAAAATGTAATTTGTTACTTTCATTGGTAATATTTGTAATTGTAATCTTTTGAAATTATAATCTTTTAATTTTAAGAAAAAAAGGGCATGTAAGATATTTAATATATATAAATGTAGATGGCAGCACCTGTGTACAAAAAGTAAATAAAAGTGTATCAGCTAGTAACTTCAGTCAGAAGTAAGCTAGCTGAGGTCATGCCTGTAGTTACGATGTAGAGTTGGATTGTCTGTAGTTATCTCAATTCATCCACCTAAATAATAATGCTTATGAATATTAAGTCATCTATAGTATCTTAAAATGAGAAAGGAAAAATTAATTTAGCTTGTTAGTGAATATGAATTAGCTTATTAGTGAAATAAAAACTGCAGATATGAAAAGTCTATAATTTTATGTCTTGAGTCCCCGATATGTCAAAGGACCCGAAGAATGTCTTTTAAAACAAAAATTTGTAGGACAACAAATTCAAGACTGGGAAAAAGAGGGTATTGTACAACAAAGTTCACCGAATTTTACAATCTCAATTGTGTCAGAGAGATTAGATTTCTGTCAGCAGTGAGCAAACTTTTTTTGACCGCCACCCACTTTCTTAAAATAAAAAAAAAACCATAAACCCCCTCCCCCAAGGAAAATATTTTGGTATAAAAACAATTTTTTTAAAATTATGAATGTGTAAAAAGAAAAGAATAAAGGAAACTGCCCATTTTGGGGTTATATTTATTTTACATAATATCAATAAAAAAATGTCTTGCTGACTATCTGCACTTGTTTTTGGTAAAGCTGTTTGACACCTCATATAACAATATCATATCATTTTATAACATATAAAAAAATATAAATGAAAATATTAAAAATATCATTATTACAGAAAATTATTAATAATTATAGAAATTTAAAGCATTTTTTAAAATTAAATTATTTAATAGGACATAAATTTACTTCAAACAATCTGCGACCCTTCCAGTTTTTATGATCCCAATGGGTCACGACCCACAGTTTGCGCACCACTGATCTATGCGACTAAGCATAGATTACCGACGATTAAACAAACAAAAAAAATAATAATAATTCGAAACAGGTTCCCTTTGCCCTTGAGATGTGAAACTTATGGGAAATTTTGGTTGGTTGGATGGGGTTTAATGGCGCAAGGTCCAGAGAGGACATGCTGCGCCAAGGGAAATTTTGGAATAATTTGTTTATAAACGAAAATTTGTGTAAAAATGCATATCGCTTAAAATTTGGCTACTTAGTTGATACTGATTCACAAAATGATAACCGCTGAGGGTTTAAAATATTCTTTTCCATGTTATGTGATGGAGCCATTGTGCTCTATCACGGGAGGGACCACTTATCGCAAAATGGTATCTGGTTGTAAGCAACTTTCAGTCTAATATGCCCTCAGAGAATGACGTCTTTTTTTTTTTTGCTTTGGAGACGAGGAGTACTGGGTATCGTGCGAACGTCCATAGGCTAAAATTTTGTTTGCTTTAACCAACATTATTTAATTCATTAAACAGCAATAAATGTGTTTCGAACAGAGTCTACTTCTTTTTAAAAGCAGTTTTAAACAGGTACTAAGAGTAATATTTTTAAAAAACCAGTAGGTTAAGCTAGATGTCTGTTGTTTTAGAATAAATATGCAATGCATGAAGCTACAGAAGGAGCGTAAGCTTCAATGGGGAATTTTTCGAAAAATGAACCGATTGTTGTCGCTCACCGTTAGAGGGCGGGACATGCAAGCGAAGTGACTATTTTACATTGAGTTATACGGCGTGGTGGTGAAAGTTGTTTTATAAATTTTAAAATTTATTCTGTGTGCAGAAATATGCCAAACACGTGTTTTGCTCCGGGTTGTTCTACTGGCTATAGATCAGCCTTAAAAAGAAATAAAGAAACTGGACAGAGAAATCCTAGTATATTTGCTGCTCCTAAGGTAAGAACATTATTATTGTTTTGTGTTAATCATGAAGCTACAGAGCCATCATTTTTTTTTTAAATTGTGCACAGAAATAAAATATTTCTAGTTAACTTTTCTTAATATTGAATTTTATCACTATTAAGTTAGTTGATAAGTAAATAAATTTTCATTGTATGATAAAGAATGTTGTTACTATAAATGCTTATGCAAAATCTGTTGAGTATAATTTAAAAAAAATTAATATTTTCCTATCTTTTTACTGTGAGTACAATGAAACCCATACTTTGTGAAAATGCGAAAATATAGCTGATTTGTCCTTATCAATGTTATTTGGGGTTTTTCTTTTTAATTTGCTGAAAATATTTGTAATCGATAATTTACCAACTTGAAGGTAATTCCTGACAATGCTGGAACCATAATATAGAATTTAATCACTATTAAGTTAGTTAAATTACGTAAAAGTCGCCTCCCCTTAAGGGGAGTGGTCACTTTTACGTACTTTTAAAAGTATCATTTTTAGACCTATGCTGGATTGTATGTACTACTCATGATTTTTGCTTGATTTACAAGAAATTTTTTGAGTAACTGCCTATAATACTGTTTATTATATATGCAATATTTCAAGGTAATTAATAAAAAATTAAAATGATTTTTTATGAATAAAAAGTGAATATTTTTTTTAAATCGAGCATTTTGCAGTTAACTACTGTGCGCATTCTATCAAAATCAATTATTAAGTTACATTAATAATTGCTTACTATATGTGATTACAACACTTTAGACAACAAAATCTACCAAAATTTTTTAACCTTAATATATTTTAATTTTTTAAAGAATTTTTTATAAGCTTTTACTCAGTCATTTTTGAAATTTCTAATTAAAAATACCACGTACTTAAATGTTTTAATATATTTTAGAATAATGTTGCTGGATATTGTTGCCTGAATTATTGTAATCACATATAGTAAAAAATTATTAATGTACCTTAATAATTTATTTTGACAGAATACGCACAGTAGTTGACTGCAAAATGCTCGATTTAAAAAAAAATATTCACTTTTTATGCATAAAAAGTCATTTTTATTAATTACCTTGAAAAATTGCATCTATAATAAACAATATAATAAGCAGTTACTCAAAAGATTTCATATAAATCAAGCTTAAATCATGAGTAGTACATACAATCGAACATAGGTCTAAAAATGATACTTTTAAAGGTACGTAAAAGTGACACACCCCTTAAGTAAAAAAGTTTTCATTGTATGATAAGCAATGTTGTTACTATAAATGCTTATGCAAAATCTGCGTACAAAATCTGCTTATGCAATAAAATGCGTACTTTGTGAAAATTCAAAAATATAGCTTTTTTCTCCTTGTCAAAGTTATTTGTTTTTTTCTTTTTAATTCGCTGAAAAAATTTGTATTCAGTAATTTACCAACTTGACGATTATACCTCCGGTTTTAAAAAGTGTAATCTGAGATGCTTTGACTGATTTTTTTTCCAAAGGAAGATATTTTAAAGTATTGTCTGATTAAATACAGAATTGACTTCCTATTTTATTAGTCCTGATAAGAATTTATTTGTGATTGATAGAAAATGTTGCTTTTCTACTATGTGTGTGTGTGTGTTTTGGTTAATCAGTATTATTTCTCACATTTTTTTTCCATAAGAGATTATGAACAATGATAAAAAAATTTCTTCACAATTCTTTTCTGTAATTTCATTTCCTTAATTATTAAATTATTACAAAATTCTGAACTCATTTATTCTGAAACCAATACACAATTATTCTGAAAAAGTATATTTACTCATTTCCTTTAAGAATTTTAATGAATTATAGCAAAAAAAGCACTTGAAATAAAGATTTTGAATGAAAATAAGCAATTGTTAAATTGAATAAATAAATTCATATTAAATACGCACTAAAATAAAACAACTTGTTTTCGCTAGGAAAAATACGAAAAATCCATATTAAAGCGTATGGTTGTCCGTGTCTAAGCCGCCCGCTAGTGCACGCGAGCGCCCTCTAGTGGCGGCGACAAAAAGGGAGACACATTTTTAACACTGAGCTGCTCCTCCTTCTGTAGCTTCATGATGCAATGATTTGGGGTAAAGCTGACTGACTGCTGCCAAAGTTATAATATTTTCTATATTTGGTTATTGTCACAGTGTTTGATGACCAATATTGTATGAATAATATTCTCTAAGACTCAAGAAAATAGTATAATCAAGTTAAGTTATAATTTGAGACCAGCATTGTCTAAGAAATTTCAAAAAATCTTTTTAAAACATCGAATTTTCGTTTAGAAGTTTCAGAGAGACAGTGCTACGTTACCGAGATAAAATTGTACCTTTTTACCACGTCATAATTGCACCGTTTTGCAAATGAGAAAAGTTACAGTTTCCCATTTCTCATACGATAGCAGCAAAATGTTAGGGGAGAGTTATGGCAGTTAGCATTTTCCCCCCTTTTTTGTACCCGTTTTGTTTATTTCCCTTCGTTATATGGCCCATAATTATAATCCTTTAATAGTTAAATATCTTAGTTTAAGACTAAGCTGCTCTTTGTTATTAATATTATTTAATTGATCTTAGCTAAACTTGAAATTAAGGTAACTTTTTCACAAGTATTATTTCTCTTGATAATAATTTTCACAGTTTACACAATTATTAATTTCAAATGTATATTTGCAGTATATTCTCTTTTTGCTTAATACCAAATTTAGGTATTTAGGGGAATAAATGTGTTTTTCTTCTGATTTTTATTTATCTATAGTCAATCATAAAACCCTTATTTGTGTAATTTTTGGAACTTGCTCTGTAATATTTACCATAATTATTTCCTGTTTGATCCTGTTACTAAGTTAATTACTGTGATGAAAGTAAGGTATTGTGCCTTGTTTACGTGTATTTTATTCCTCTTTTTAACTTATGATAAATTTTCTAGTCTCTACATTAGAATATTGTTATGCCTCTTTTCTACAACCATTGGCGGGTCCAAGGAGGGGGGAGGGGTAATAAGGGCAATTGCTCCTCCCAAAAGAACCCGGAGTATTTTTTTTCATAGCCTAAAATTATATAATCATAGACCTAATACTAAATGAGTTTAAATTTAAAATGAGACGATGTTCATTTCTTTTATATATATATATATATATATATATATATATATATAACCCTAAGAGCTGACGTTGCCCCTTCCCCCCCCCCAAAAAAAAAAAAACTCTGGACTGGAGCCACCCCTGTCTATAACCCCAATCCATTATTTTTATGAAGGTCCTTATTCTACTATTCATTAGACTCAAAGTATGATAAGTACAAGATATGCCTCTTATTTGTTACTGTACTATTTGTATTATATTTAAAATTTTATTTAGATTGACTTATCTAAGTAGGAAACTTATATTTATGAAGCTAGTTTTATTTTATGTAAAATTGTTTTATTTTGAATTTGGCTAAATGAATCTAATGATCTAAATGGATCAATATCAGAAAAATATCGCTTAAACAAACTTCTTAAAATAAGGCATCACAATGTCTGATTTCTATTAAAACATTAATAGCAAACCAGCAGCGTACGCAGAAATTTTCAAGGGGGGGGGGTTACTATGAAAGAGTAGTTTTGAGCAATCAGTGCAAAGCTTAAACCTAATTAAATAATATATGTAATCAGAACCAATGGGGGGGGCGTTAACCCTCATCACCCCCCCCCCTCTGCGTACGCCACTGTAACAAACACATATTTATATATCTAAGATATTGTAACTAGGATGAAACCATGCTTAAATTTTTTCTTCTTCTCCAATGTTACTCATAACAGCGATGATATCATCTCATCTGCCTTTAATAAATGTAACGAGGAATTCGTTCCAGAAATAGTTAATTTGGTTGGGCTCATAACGCACGTTAAATTAATGATATCTCTAATTCTAAATAGTTGTCCCTTAAAATAAAATATATATATATATAACCCCTGTCTATAACCCCAATCCATTATTTTTATGAAGGTCCTTATTCTACTATTCATTAGACTCAAAGTATGATAAGTACAAGATATGCCTCGTATTTGTTACTGTACTATTTGTATTATATTTAAAATTTTATTTAGATTGACTTATCTAAGTAGGAAACTTATATTTATGAAGCTAGTTTTATTTTATGTAAAATTGTTTTATTTTGAATTTGGCTAAATGAATCTAATGATCTAAATGGATCAATATCAGAAAAATATCGCTTAAACAAACTTCTTAAAATAAGGCATCACAATGTCTGATTTCTATTAAAACATTAATAGCAAACCAGCAGCGTACGCAGAAATTTTCAAGGGGGGGGGGGGGTTACTATGAAAGAGTAGTTTTGAGCAATCAGTGCAAAGCTTAAACCTAATTAAATAATATATGTAATCAGAACCAATGGGGGGGGGCGTTAACCCTCATCACCCCCCCCCCTCTGCGTACGCCACTGTAACAAACACATATTTATATATCTAAGATATTGTAACTAGGATGAAACCATGCTTAAATTTTTTCTTCTTCTCCAATGTTACTCATAACAGCGATGATATCATCTCATCTGCCTTTAATAAATGTAACGAGGAATTCGTTCCAGAAATAGTTAATTTGGTTGGGCTCATAACGCACGTTAAATTAATGATATCTCTAATTCTAAATAGTTGTCCCTTAAAATAAAATAGCGTAATTTCTATACCGTTCCCTCGTAGTGTGTGTTCTTGAGAATTTTAACCGTTGCCCATTTCTCTTAAACCGTAAAACTCCAACTATAATGTGCTTAACAAGAGGTTAGTCAAAGGATTCTCTTGTTAAGTTTCACTAAAATGCACTTTTTATGGCTGATAATTGCAGGGTGTGTCATGTGGACATCCAACTAACTTTTGTCCACGCACGCCGTGTAAGTTTCCTCACTAAATTGGCCCCATAAAATCTGTTTAAGTTAGAAATATATGGCGTTCTCTCCTTTTTCCTTTGTCCATGAGAGATTTTTCCCACGTGTGAATTTGGCGACAGCTTGGCGTGAAGGCACTCTCCAAGGTGAGCTTTCTCTCCTCGTTCGACCAATCACGCCGAGGCGCGAATTTTCGTCTATCAGGGCTAAGCCATTCACGGTCCTCCATTTTGGCGGGGCGTTCGGAGTTCTCCTCTTGGCGAGACTTCGGCATGGCCGGGTTCTTGTTATTGGCCATTAAGCGCTCGCGTAGTTTTTTTACTATTATTTTTCCTCCGCGCTGAGGTAAGCTTCCGTACGCGTGGCACGGGTGGTCTGTAGAATTATTATTTGGCACTTTTCTCGCTATGGCAACCTATGCTCTAATTTTTTTTGCTCTGTCCAGATTTGAAAGAAAAAATTCAGACTTGAGATTTTTTAAACTGTTTGCTGCTTTTATTGAGCTCTCTATAAAAGTCTTGGCTATTTTTTTTATGTTGAAAGCTCAATAATCCCGAGCTCCTTTGTTATGATTGTAGATATATTTTCTTGTTACCCAAGACGAGCTATGTGAAATGCTTTTTTTAACGAGCGCTTGTAAAAACGTTAATCAGGAGACACTTCTTATAATAAAGAAAATTGTGTTCAACTAGAAGTCTTGTGGACTCGTTAATTAAGTACCTCTCAGCATAATGATTGTTCCTGACCTGGGTTCCTGAATCAACCACTATTTTTTCTGAATATTTTCGCCGGCCTATAGAGACTAGAGGAGATGTCTCCCAGCAATTAACATCCGCACTTCTGGGAGCAGACTATGGTTCAGTCGGGCACAACCAGTCACCGTGAAGGTGGTCTCTACACTCTACAACTCCGTAGTGGCCCTCATTAATATCTTGGCATTGCAGACTATCCGCGTAATTTTTAGGTTCCAGTGTAAATCATCTTTTATAGAGACTATCCACGTGAACTTTTCAGACGATGGCCTTGTTTCACCGTCAAAGGTTATGGTGAACTAGAACTCTCCAACATAGGCATCTTCAATATAGAGAATTCTTCACTATAGAAAAATTATGGTTCAGTCGGGCACAACCAGTCGCCGTGAAGGTGGTCTCTACACTCTACAACTCTGTAGTGGCCCCCATAAATATCTTGGCATTGCAGACTATCCACGTAATTTTTAGGTTCCAGTGTAAATTGTCTTTTATAGAGACTTATCCACGTGAACTTTTCAGACGATGGCCTTGTTTCACCGTCAAAAGTTATGGTGAACTAGAACTCTCCAACATAGACATCTTCAATATAGAGAATTCTTCACTATAATAAATTTTTATTTTCATTCTATAAAAATCGAATATTTACTTGTGAACGCAACTAAAACACACATCCAGCCTTCACTAATACGAGAATTGCGGAGTAATTTGGTGAGTATTTGACAGAATGTTGCCGTACAGGGGATGTCATAATTACCCATTTGAACATACATTAGGGTGGAACGAAAAAAACTTTTCTTTGAATTTCAATATGCTCTAGTTTTCAAAAGTTGCCTTTTAACAAAATAAAGTCAGAAATTAAATATTAGCGTAATTGGTGCATGTTTTCAGTTAGCGCAAGAAGGGCAAACTTTTGGTTTTTATTAAATTTTTGACAAATTTCGTAATTATTTTGAAATTGAATACACTTGTAGTACAAAAAAGTAGCAAAATATGTAATTTAAACATTCTTTTTAGTCAGGAGACCTGCTAAACTGATTATATAAAACGTTTTACTTCATAAAAATAGTACACATAAAGGCACTTATGGACGAGGCACTTAAAAGTCACTCGGACACCACGGTGGAACGAAAATTTTTTTAAAAAGCATGAAATTTTAAAAAGCATGAAATTAGAATATGCGACTTTTGAAAAGCATGAATATTTTTTTCAAAATAACGTTTTGCCTTTATAGACATTACATTAATATTTTTCTAAATAAGTGTGATTTCCTTATTTTAACTAAGCTCCGTCAATTAAAAATTGTTTTTCTTTCATTCCAATGTGTATTATAAGAATATGTTACTGTAAAATTAATATGATGAAAATCGCGAAATTCCACAAAATCAGTTGTTCTGTTATGGCATCTAAAAATTAGAAATACTTAGAATATGCGAGTTTTCTGTCAAAATATCATATTTTGAATATTTTATTTACAGAAAATATACATTATTTTAATATACTATAAAAGAAATTAACAAAAAATACAAATATAATCACTTTTTCATAAAAATATCCATTTTGAAGCCCTTTGCGGCACTTGAAAATATTTTAGTAGAGCAAAAACATTTTATATTCTTAATTTTAATTTTAAAAGACAACTTTTGAAAACTAGAGCATATTGAAATTCTGAAAAAAAAATTTCGTTCCATCGTGATGTCCGAGTGTCTTTTAAGTGCCTCGTTCTTAAGTGCCTTTATGTCTACTATTTTTAATGAAGTTAAACGTATTATATAATCAGTTTAGCAGGTCTCCTGACTAAAAAGAATGTTTAAATTACATATTTTGCTACTTTTTTGTACTACAAGTGTATTCAATTTCAAAATAATTGCGAAATTTGTCAAAAATTTAATAAAAACCAAAAGTTTGCCCTTCTTGCGCTAACTGAAAACATGCACCAATCACACTAATATTTAATTTCCGTCTTTATTTTGTTAAAAGGCAACTTTTGAAAACTAGAGCTTATTGAAATTCAAAAAAAAGTTTTTTTCGTTCCATCCTAATGTACATCACTCACATGGCAGCGTTTGGCATTGGGAAATTTGGAACTCCTTAATTTTCATTTTTTTCCTCATTAAAAATAGCATTTTAAGACACAGTTTTAAAAACTTAGGTTTTTAACTCTACAAATATGCGCATGGATGGAATACTATAAAATATACATAGATTTTAAGCAATGGGTTTCACAGAATGTTGAATTCTCTAGTTCTTCCTATCGCAATGTGTCCTCTGCGGCATGAAGCTATATAAGTTTTTAATAATTTGTTGTTCAAGAGTGCAAATAATAATAAGAACAAAGGTAATGATCAAAATCGAAATAAAATCTGTAATCAGTAGATGAATCAGAAGTACGCAAATTTTATGACCAGTTAGTTTTCTCGTGCTGTTAGAAACTTTTTTCAAGTTAGAGACTTCAGCCTTGTCTTTCACAACACGTTCCACAGACAACAAGCAATACTTGGACATGGTTTATTAAATTAGTGATTGTAGCTGCAAGTTTCGTCGTTTTGGCAGTTTATAGCTTTACTCATTAACTATTGCTCCTGATACGTAAATGCATGCAAAATGTATCTGGAAATATGCGAAACTCACTGGTCGATTATGTTTTTGGCGCGCGATTACACGTGCCATAAAATTTAGATTAGGAATTAGCAATTAATAAATTAAATAACACCAGATTAATGAATGCCAGCCATATAATAACAAAACAACATTTAATAAAAGAAATAAGTAGTAAAATTGGTTTAAAAGGGATACAGCCGAAGCTGGAGGACGGATATAGCCAGGCAGACACACAGACGAGGGTCAGAGCGCAGAGTCTCAAAAAAGGGAAAAAATGTCCACCCGCATAGCTTCGGGTTACCGTAAGTTTTTATCGCCAATTAGCGAAGGAAACAGTTCTTTATCGCTCGGCTGGCGTAGTTATACACTGCACACTCCCTCCGTAGTATCATTGAAAATGGACATAACGATGAGGGGGCCGAACAAGTCGCCCAGAGCGGGTTTTTTGTATGTTCGGTGGTGTATCAGCACACTGAGAAGTACGGGTTGTTTGCATATTCAGTGATGTATTAGCACGCTGAGGAGAAGTAGATGAATTGTCTATGGCTATAAAAGCCGGTTTGAGGCGATCGATGGAGATTGTTCATGTGGCTCCCTTAATCTCCAGATCAAAGGTTTCCTCTCGTCTTAGAAGTACTTTAGAAGGTCCATCATACGGGGCTTGGAGGGGTTTTCGTACACCGTCATGGCGAACAAATACATATGAGCACACGTTGAGGTGAGGGTGCACAAAAATCGCTCTCTGTCCATGGCAGGATGTTGGAACTGGTCTCACTGTTGCAAAATGGCTTTTTAAGTCCTCTACAAGTTGTTTAGGTGAGGCATCTACCGGTGTTGGGTCGAAGAACTCTCCGGGGAGTCGCAGAGACTTGCCGTATACCAGTTCAGCGGTCGTCGCACCGAGATCCTCTTTAAGACGGAACGGAAACCTAGCAGCAAGGTGGGCAGTGCTGTAGTCCACTGATCTGTGTTGTAGGCTTTCAGGGCTGCCTTCAATGGGCGGTGGAATTCCTCGATCAGACTATTTGCCTGGGGATGGTACGGGGAAGCTCTGCTTTTCTTTACGCCTAGCAGCTAAGAAAGGGCACGAAATAAATCACTTTCAAACTGCCTGCCCTGGTCAGTGGTGATGCGGACAGGACAGCCGAATCTAGCAATCCAGTGAGTAAAAAACTTCTGCGCTACTGTCTGTGCAGTGATGTCTGGGATTGGGACAGCCTCTGGCCACCGTGTGCACCTATCTATCATAGTTAAACAATAATAATTTCCTTGGGAAGGAGGAAGAGGACCGACAAGGTCGAGATGTATGTGTTCGAACCTCTGTGATTGGTCTGAAAATTTCCCTACTGGGGTTTTAGTATGGCGGGTTATCTTTGACTTTTGGCATGGAATGCAATGCCTAGCCCATTTGGTACAATCTTTTCGAATGGAAGGCCAAACAAATCTGGATCTAATTAATTTTGACGTACTGCGAATACCAGGATGAGATAAATTATGTAAGGATGCAAAAATTTTCGGCCGAAATGGTTCAGGAACGAAAGGACGTGCAGTACCCGTTGATAGGTCACAATAAATAGGTGTTTCCACTTCTGGTAAAGTTATCGTTTTGAATTGTAAAATTTCAGAGTTGTTGATTAAATTTTTTAGCTCTGGATCGGTTTGTTGCGCTTGAGCAATTTCCCTGTAATCTATGGGATTCAGGCATGGATATAGCGTCTATCCGTGAAAGCGCATCTGCCGCGATATTTTCTGAATCTTTTATGTGATGAATATCAGTTGTAAACTGGGATATGAAATCCAATTGCCTAGACTGTCTTGGAGAGGATTTGTCTGAGCGTTGCAGGAAAGCGTAAGTTAGTGGTTTGTGATCCGTATATAAGGAAAAATTTCTCGCCTCGAGCATATGCCTAAAATGTTTGATGGCAGCATATGTTGCTAATAACTCTGTCATATGCGCTATAGTTCTGTTCTGTTGGGGAAAGTTTACGGGAGAAAAATGCGAGGGGTTCAAATGCTCTGTTCACTACCTGCGACAAGGTCCCTCCAATTGCAAAGTCAGATGCATCGACTTGTAAAATCAGATCGGCATCCGGTTTCGGGTGTGCCAGTAGAACCGAGTTTGATATTATTTGTTTGCAAATTTGGAAACTCTTCGTCAGCTTTATCTGACCATTCCAGTTTTGTTTTATCGTTTTTCTTTGCCCCCTTTAAATAAGAAATTAAATGTACTTGATGTTTTGCTATATTCGGTAAAAATCTACGAAAAAAATTCAAAAATCCCAAAAATCTCTGAAGTTCTTTAACCGTTTTGGGTTGTGGATAGTTGATGATCGGTTTAACTTTATCAGGTAAAGGTGAGGTGCCATTACTAGTGATTAAATGTCCTAAAAAGGGAATCTCTGATGCACCAAATATACACTTTGAAACATTTATGGTTAGTCCATATGCATTAAATCTATCAAGTACAATTCGTAAATGATCCTTATGCTCTTCTTCAGTGGTACTAAATATTAAAATATCGTCCAAATAAACATAGCAAAATTTGAGCTCGCTAAGGATTTCGTTCATAAATCGCTGGAATGTTTGTGCTGCTCCGCACAGCCCAAAATTTAAATATGGGAACTCAAATAACCCGAACGGGGTACAAACTGCAGTTTTCTGTATATGCTCCGTATGCACTGGTATATGGAAATAGGCCGTAACAATGTCAAGTTTTGAAAAAATGTTTTTACCATGGAGTGCATTAGAAAAGTCTTGTATGTATGGTATGGGATAACGGTCCGGTACAGTGCAAGCATTTAATTTCCTATAGTCCCCGGCAGGGCGAATGCTACCTGAACTTTTTGAAACAACATGGAGAGGTGATGACCATGGGGATTTAGATGGCCGGCAAATGCCTTGGTCCATCATAAACTGAAAATCCTTCTTCACCGCCTCTTATAATTCCGGATTTAGCCGTCTATGTTTACTGTGAATTGGAGGGCCAGTTGTTTCAATGTAGTGTACCGTGTTATGTTTAACAGGCTTTACGCCGGAGGCTACTTTTGTTAACTCTGGGAATTCTGCTAAGATTCTGTGGTATACTGAATCGCCAGAAATAAGTTTTACGGAAAAATAATTTGAAGATTTTGAAATTTTCCCAGGTTGGCTAAGTTTAGTGACACTGTCTATCAGTTTGCGCCGTTTAAGGTCTATTAAAAGGTCGAAATGCTGTAGAAAATCGGCTCCTATTATAGGGACAGGAACTTTAGCTATTAAAAATTTCCATGTGAAATTTCGTCTAAGACCTAAGTCCACATTCATTAATTTCGATCCGAATGTGTATATTTTTGAATTGTTAGCAGCAAATAATTTCAGAGAATCAGGCTTTGGGTTTTTTAGATTGCTGGGGACAGATATACAAGAGACATCTGAGCCTGAATCAATCAAAAAATTAAAATGGTTTTTCGTATCATGTACATGCAAACGATATGATTGTGCGACTGCCGCCGATGAATTTCGATCGACAGCCGCTACTGAGAGTTTTCCTGATCGTTATTAGCATTATAAGAGTAGGGTGATTGGCACTTTAGTGCTTTTTTCCCAAACCGGGAATGGTAGTAGCAATAATCTCCCTTGCGGTCACCGGAGCGCCCGCGAGATAAAATTGCGCTGTTTGTTTGTCTTCCCCTGAAAACGGCCTCTGCTCCGATCGCGGGAGAGCCGTTCTATTTGTTTACTCAAAGCGACTATCTCCCTTCGAAGAGCACTAAATTCGTCGGGGGAGGAAATGCGCGGGGTACTTTCGACATTCTTTGTTTCGAAGACAGCTGCGGTGGTTTGCCCGACAGCGAAAACGCTGCTGTCCATTGGAGCAACGCGGACATCGGAGATTTTGCCCGCCATTTTGGCTAAATTGTCTAGTGATTCTGAGCTAATAGATAAAATAGCTTGCATTTCAGATGGAAGTCTCTGCAGCCATAATGACTTGAGGAAATCGTCGTTAATGCCGTTACCCCCTAATTCTCGCATCTTTCTTAATAAATGGGACGGTTTATCATCGCTCAAATGTAGCTCTGATATTAACCTACGAATTTGCTCGTTTTCCGAAGCTGAAAATTCGGCTATCAATCTAGTTTTTAGAGTTTCGTATTTTTCCGTCTTGGGAGGTGTGAACAAAATATCAGAAACCATGGATAAAGTTTCGAGGTCGATGGAAGCGACAAGATGATTGAATTTCGTGATGTCGATTGTGATTTTGGCTAATGCAAAATTGCTCTCAACCTGGATAAACCATAACTTAATGTTGGTTTTCCACAGTGGCGAAATTTTTACGGAAAGGTGGGATACATGTGATTCTGTATTCGCAGCGTGGTCATCCAATCCAGGCATGATTAAATAATCAAATAGGGGAAATACTTTTTAGGTAAAATACACAACAGACAGTAGAAAATATATACAGATATTAAAAATAGCACAAAATTGTTACGATAACAATGAAAATAGTACCATTCATAAAAAACACTGGGGAGCAAGAATTTGTAAATATTTTACCACAATGATGGGGATTATATGAATAAATGACCAATCACAGAGAAATGTAAAGGAAAATTGAACACATACCTCCTTCCCGATGAACAATGCATCTGCCAACACGAAGATAATCCAACACGTGGAGTAAGTCTTTGAAGTTAATCCAACACGTGGTTTGAACGCGGTGGGGAATCATTGTCACGAAATAATGAATATTAAAAAATTAGTATTACTTGAATTTTAGTATTTTAAACTTATTAAGGCTGGTCTTTGCATATTTTGGAAGATTAAAAAAGATCCGAGTCACCAGTTTGGCGCGCGATTACACGTGCCATAAAATTTAGATTATTAGGAATTAGCAATTAATAAATGAAATACGCGGTCGAAGTGGTGACGTCACGTCCGCCATTAGGGCACCTCCGCAATGGCGGCCTATGTTATTCTCCCATACGACGGAAAACAAATATTAATATCTCTAAAACTAATGAATATTATCTCCCTGCACGTCCTGAAATCGATGAAGGAGCCAAAAATACCCTACCTCAAAAATTGAGGAATGTGATTTCGTACAAGAATAAGAGCAAATGGTGTTTTAAAATGTCATTTCGGTAAGCCTATCGATGTGAAACATAGGCTTAGATGAAGTGATACTCTTGAACTTTTTTATTTAGTGTTTGTGAATAGTTTTATATGCTGTTTCTGTCTACATGGATAACGTAACATAATCTAAGATGAATTGGTAAGTAAATTTTATTCCCAGTAACACTGATTTATCCATAGTGCCATTGTATTTACAATTTGAATGTGTCGCTGATGGTAATGTCAGATTCGATAAAAATTATCTTTGTAAAAGTACTTGTATACCTTATTGTTCATTCGCTTTACCTCAAATATTTGTATGGTAACTTACTTAGAGCAGTATAATCCACTTTGATTAATGAAAGGGTGCTTGAAGTTTATATATTGTTGTGACATTGTATTGTTGTTGATTTTAATGTATTCTATGACTGGCGTACATTTTTGTAGATTTTTACTGTGGTAGATGTATGCTTTATTTGTGTACTTGATTTACTTCCCTTTAAACTGAACGGGTGTCCGAGTAGGATGGATTTAATCTGTTCTATGTGGATTCCTTTTCTGTTGAATCAGCATGAATTGGTTTTGGTTTCGTTTGAGACAATGCTAGTTTAAAACTTGACCATCACCGTTGATTATAGGAAGAGATACCATTTATTTACATTGTATTTACCAATCTGAATTTGCCACTTCTCTTTTTGTGGATTGTATAGTAAAATTTAGAAGTTATTTGGTAAGTAGATTGCTACCAGATAATGGATTTTGTTTGTGTATGAACTATAAACTTAGATTACTGACAGACTGTAATGGCTAAGTATTTTTCTAGCCGTTGATTTCATGTAACCTTTTTGTTACTGATATGATGAATTTGTCTGATTTAATGTTAGTACTATCAATTACTGTTTTATATATATAAATATATATACATATAAATACACTCATATGAGTATGTGTGTGTATATATATATATACACACAATGTATATTTTATATATTGAAAAGCAGCCGTTGGTTACATTGTTTCAGTTACATATTCTTTTATAACTATTTATGCTTCATAAACAGTAACTTTACATTCATATCAGACTTTTAAAACTAAACTGATTGCTGAACATTCTCATTTAATTTTTTTTTTTAAATGAAGTAGTGTTTATTTTTAACAGTTCAGAATTTACTTCAATTGTCACATTTTTTGTTCAAATTCATAGTCATGTTTTTTCTTCTTTATTTCATTAGATTATTCAAGGAACTTATAAGTTCATACAATATTCAGTATGATATCCTTATTTGAAATTTTCACCTTTTTTGAAGATCAAAAAAGTTAGTGACAAGTTAGTAAAAGTTAGTTATCCGCTAGTGACATTCAGCTGTTCGATTACAATCCTGCAAACAGCTTGATTGTTTCTAAAGTGCAAGCCTCTATGAGAGACAAATTATATAATGTGACAGTAAGTTGTACATGTAGCAATATTTGTTTTCTTTAATATTTATATTTTATGGTAGTAATTAAGATGATTTAGGCAATAAGTGAGTAACTGTTATTTTATAGAAACTTTTATAATAAATATTAATGATTTTGTTGTTAAATTAGAAGTATTTTATTTGTTTAGATATTCTAAAGAAATTTTTGTTTACATGATATTAATATTTCTATTAGAGTGTCAAACACTTTTAAATTTCTTATTTAAGTTATTATTTTACAGATTTCATTGGACAATGGAAAAATCAAGGATTACTATTGTGAATGCGCAAAAGGTAACGACAAATGTCACCACATGGCAGCAGTTTTGTTATATGCTGCCAAACATATCAGTTCGACTGATGTACCATGTCAGTGGCGATCTGCAAAGGCTCCCAATAAGGAAAAAACCTGTCAAGAGCTGTTTGGCATGAAGGATGTTGTTGCATTGAAAATGCAACCAACAGAAGATGACAGAGCTTTTTTTTATAATTATTTTTCAAATTCTCCAAATGATAATGCTTTATTTTGGCTGATGTCACCTGAACCTACAATAATAAATCATCCTCTTCATGACATCATGTCATTTGTGGAAATTAAAAAAAATGTTGATTTCTTAGCCAGTGGAGATAAAAGGGGTTTTTTACTTGATAAATTAAAACTAAATAAATCTCAAATTGACAAATTATTTAATGCCACAATAGGACAAAGGAATAATCCTTTGTGGGGTACTTATCGTAAAGGTAGATTAACATCAAGCAATTTTGGTTTGGTTTTAAAGGCGATGTTAAATAATTCTTTTACACCTAGTCTTTTCACAACACTGAAGGGGGAATTAAATTTAGACAAGGTAAGGGCTGTTCAGTGGGGGATATGTCATGAAGAAGATGGAATAAAATTGTTTGAAGCAGAGCCTGACTAAGGCAGGGGCATACGGGGCAGTTGCCCCGGGCCCCCACATCAGAGGGGGCCCCCCAAATCGAATAGAAAGTTTAGTAATAAGTATTAAATTCTTCATTACTGAAGTAGTGAAGCAGAGGGGGGCCCCCAAAGAAGTTTTTGCCCCGGGCCCCAATTAGGCTAAGTCGGGCCCTGGTTTGAAGGACTCAACAATATTATCGTAGAAAAAGGTGGCATCTATTTCCATGAATCTGGAGTTTTGGGCTGTTCTCCTGATGGTCTTATCCAGACTGATGGTATATTAGAAGTAAAATGTCCATTTAGCAAGGCAAATAAAAACATACTTCATGAATTATGCTCAGGGAAGTGGTTTTTAAAGGCCAAAAATGTTTTCAATGGAACACAGTTTACATCAGGCCCAACTACTGTGTATGAATTCAATTCATCTGATGTTACCTTTAATATGCAACAGCCCCAAGGCCACAAATACCATCATCAGGTACAGGGCATGTTACATCTGATGGATAAAAAGGTGTGCCATTTTCTTGTGTGGACACCAACTGTATCAATAATTATAAATTTTTTTAAAGATAACTCATGGCATGAAAATATTGCAAAATTAATATTTTTTTATGAACATATTTTTTGTTTTAATTTAATTCAATAGGTCAGAGGTGGGGAACGCGCAGCCTTAAGGCCGCATGCTGTCTCCGTGATCTTCTTGTGTGGCCTTCATAAAAGCTAGCACTTGTATTAATTAATACTTAATTTTATAGATTACAACAATATAGAACGGCATGAATGTATGTATGCAGGCTTCGCGTTATGAAGCTTGATCCAAATATTCAATTACTTTCAAGCAAGAAACAAATGCAAATGTCCCACTAGCTTAAATTTTCCATCGGATTTTAAAATTATTTTAGGAATTGTTGCTATGTCAGTTATTTATAATTTAATACTAGTGTTTTTCTATTGTATTTCTTTATAATGTTAAATTTATTTAAAAATACTTCTACTTTATTATTTTTATTTGAAGTGGTATTTAAATATGTAGTTGTTTATTAAAATTTTAAAATCTGGATTAATATATATATATGTGTGTGTGTGTGCTTACATAAATAAAAATACTAACAGTGAAATATAAAAAATTACAGTTGTATCTATGAATCTAATAATTTTATAAAAAAAATAATAATTAATGTTATAGCAAGTTTTTACCCTTATGTGAATACAAAAATATTTTATATTATAACTTTTTAAGTCAAATAATAAATAAATAAGGACTTAATTTTTTATTTTTCTATATAATGCACCATATTGTTAAAACTATACCCTTATGTGAATACAGAAATATTTTATGTTGTAGCTTTTTAAGTCAAATAATAAATAAATAAAGACTTAATTTTGTTTTGTTATTTTTCTATATAATGCACCAAATTGTTAAAACTATACCTAAGTATAATAATTTCATAAAAGTTGCATTTATAGGTACATCAACTTAATGCGGCCTCCTTTATTGCTACCTAATTTATATGTGGCCTCTAATGGTAAAAAGATTCCCTACCTCTGCAATAGGTGGTTTAATATTTAGCTATGAGAGATACTTTAGCAGTACATTGTATTTTGTAAATTGTTTTCTTTGTCTTCTTAAATTTTATTAATTTCTTATGTTCATTTATATCCATACCTTTTTGCCAAAATGGAACTCTGGAAGATACTATAAGCAGTACATTGTGTTTTGTATTGTTATTCTTTTAAAATTGTTTTTCTTCTAAAAAATTATTAATTCCTGTTGTTCATTTATATCTGTATTTTTTGTAATTTTAATAAAAAGGCTTTAATAATTTTAATAAAAATAATGTAATGGGATTTCTGTGTTCTTTCTTTCACGTTGTGAATGGAATGTAATCTAAGTCCTGTAAAATTTGACTTTCCGTAGTTTGAGTAACATTTTTAATAAAGTGACTAAAATGAAGAGATTTCAAAACAGAACTCAAATTTTATTTGTAACCTCCAAATACAATGGTTAAAGCATACAATGGTTAAAGCAAAAATAAAATAAAAATTATTAATGTCACAAAAATATATTATAAATTATACAACAGTACATTAAAACCATTAATAAATAGTTATATAGATGTTCAGATAAAATAGAGGTTTTTTGGTAAAAATTTGTTCTTTGTAAATGATTTGTCCATTTAATATTGCAGAATAGTTCTATTTAATATTGCAGAACTGATGAATTCTCTTGTATGATCATTAAATCACAGGAAACCCTAAAAACTAAACAAGTGATAACAGAAATTTTTGTAATATTGTTGGAAGCAAAAAAATGCGAAATTTCTATTTTCTCAAATTAGTGAGGATGACAGTTTGAATGAGCCAATATAGAATTTTTAAAGAAAAATTAAAACAAAATTAAAAGAAATATACTTATTTAAGAATAAAATTTATATTTAACACAATAAAAAATATATTTAACACTAAAATTTAAAAAATACTTTTACATAATACACATTTCACAATATAAGAAAAGGCAAACTTTGAAAGGATCTCTTTTAACAAGATTAAGTAGAAAATATAATAAAATACAGTGATGAAAATTTAAAGATATAAATACATGGGATTAAACAAAAAAAGTTAAGATATAAACAAAGAATTTTATTTTTTCACCAATGGATTTTGTAAATTTACCAAACAGGCACAAACTTGAAAAATTACTGAGGAATATTGATTAAAATAATATGGGATATTATCAAGAATTTGGAAACCTTTTATTCGTTGTATAGCTCGTTCCACATGTACACGTGTACCAGCTAATTTGGTTGTAAATTTAGCCTCACTTTCTGTGAATTGTGGATTCATTAAGAATGGGGGAATATTTAATGATACTCCTTGAGGCAATAGGTCATGTATTAAAAAACCTTTATCTGCTAATATTAAATCTCCAGGATTCAACAATTTTATCAATCCACATTTCTTGAAAATTATTTTGTCAGAAGTAGATCCAGGCCATAACTTACTAACAAAACAAATTGCACCATTAGGAGCTACGGCTATCAATCCTTTCAAAGTTTGCCTTTTCTTATAGTGTGAAAATGTCTGTCTCTGAGCCTCTAAGTCTCTGCGGGGATTTTCAATAAATATTTCCGTTGTATCTATTAAAAAGCGGCAATTATGGAAGTCAGGGTTATTTACTGATTGTTGAATTTTATTAAGGGATGGGATGTTTTTCATAAATGTTAAGAATATACTTTCGTGTAAAACGTGAAGTATAGTGAAAAAAACATTCCCCACCGTAGTATCAGAGACAGAATACCTGACGGCAAGGTCACGGAAGGAATAATTTTGCCTCAACTTTTGCAGTGTAATAAACAACTGGTCTTCCAGGGTTAAGGATTCTACATTCCAGTTATAAACATAATTAAATTTCAGCCGACTTAAGTAATTTAACACACCATCAAAAGTATATTTGTTTGGAAGACCAGTGTACATTAGCACTAACTTGTCATCCTCACTAATTTGAGAAAATACAAATTTCGCATTTTTTGCTTCTAACAATAACTGCAGTTCTTTATTTTTTCCCTTTAGATGCTCTATCTCTGCTTTTAACAATACGTCCGCTCTACCTTTATGTTCAACACCTTCAATATCCTTCATCCCAGCATTCTGTTTTCTAAAGGAATAATAATAAGAACATTAAATAACAGCATACAAGAATATTAAGAACACTCAAAATAAATTTGTTGTTAAAAGCGTGCATTTGATTAGTGAAAAGCTAAGTAAAACAATTAAAAGATTTAATTATTTATAAGATTAATAAATTAATATGTATAATAGTACTACATTACATAAACAATAAAAGTACTTGAATCAGATGAGGGTACAGATGAGTTATCCTCTTTCTCTCATGTTTAATTTCAATGCATAAAATGAATATGTCCTCAGTTCTAAGAACCAAGTTCATTTGGCACTTATTGTAAAGATAACATTTGAAATTAAAACAGTTGTTATTAAAAAGACATTTACTTCTTTTCTTTATGAGCAGGAAGTTCAATTTGTTGTTCTTTGTTACGGACAAAAATTGTTGGATAATTTCTTTTATCCCCTCCTTTAAAATGGCAGCTACATAATCTGGAATCTCTACCAGGTTTTCTGTCACCACGCCTAAAAAATACCAAGATCAATAAAATGTAAAGCATTTGCATGTTTTATTTATTACATATACATTCAAAATTATAATTATTCAGTTTCCTTTGTATCACTAAAAAGCCCACGAATTTTATGAATCTACCTTACATGTGCACTCAAAACATATTTTCATACAAAACATCTATTATAAATTGGTTTGCAGACAATTTGACAAACAATAACTATAAAATTTAAGAAACTATTGTATAGTTCTGTTTATAATAGCAGTCCTGAAAATTTTTCTAAATGAAAAAAAATTTCATCCTTAATGAAGAATTTTTTTAAAGCTTAAATACAACAAAAAATCAATATGTATTATCTACAATATTTAAAAAAATTAAATACATATTGAATACCATAGCTTTACTATAACCTAGAGACCAAGAAATGAGAAATTAACATATGTGGAAAAAATGTACTCATAAATTATAAATGAGAATATTAAAACATATATTTTCAAACTTACTTTGCCATTCGGGTCCAAAGAGCATGCTTCTTTACATCCTTTGGAAAGCGGTAGAAAGAACAATCATTTTTAACCGTTTTATGGTTGCAGTCTGCAGCAAAGCATATAACCATTTTTAACCTTTATAGACTTTGCGCCTGTTTACAAACAAACACTGCGACGCCGAACGCTGGTTGGCAAAACATCCGTTGACTTATCATGGCGTTCTATGATCACGCTTACCACAAATGCGATATAAAGTTATCAAATTATGCGAATACTTTAGCCAGATAGTCCAAACAAACTTACGTTGAAAAAAATAATCTTTAGAGAAGAAGATGGGGTTTCTTTTGCTTTCTAGATCCTTTTTATTAAAAAAAATGACTGGAAGTATGACATTCCTTATAGCCAGTTGTAAAGAAATCCGACATCAAACGATTTTTTCACTTTACATCAGGAAAACAAATGTTAGATCCCTTTGTTAGTTGTAAGTTTGATTTGTATAATTTTATATGGCCTTCCCTAAATATTTAAAACTGTCGATAACTTTTCTGATCTTACTTCGCATGTGTTGAATTATGTGTAAATTCTATCGTGGTAACTATTTTATTCTTATTGCGTATTTATGACGATTCCATTTTACTGAAAAATTAGTTTTGAATCTGCAAAATTAATTTAATTAGTTAAATTCTTAACTTGATACACTCTTTTTTAAGTTGTTATATCCTTGCTTCTGGAATAAAGGGTAAAGGAATAAAATGCATCACATTACACAAAATTGCTGCATTTAAATAATTAAAATAAAAAATTGCTGCGAATAACACCATTTCAGTTGATTGTTTACAGTGATGTAACTGTTTAACTGACATTATAGCTTGCCTGAACATTATATAGCTTGCATTAATGATGAAAATATTTTGTTAAAAATACTTTGCCGTTTAAGTTATTTAAATTTCTAGGTATTTATATTTAATTGTTCTGAATGTTTTAATAAATAAATGCTCTTTTTTAAAAAGGGGAAAGTACAAAAGATCTGTGAAAATTTCAATATTATTATTTCCATGGTTTATCAAAAATTTATAAAAAATATTATCGAGAGATTATTTGTCAAGAAAAAATTTTTATATCTTAAAAGAGGTTTTATATATTTGTTGTCTATGTATGCTATCAGGAGCCATAGGTTTAATTCCTCTTCATTAATTAAAAAGAGCTTAATCTATAGAAAGTTTTTGTCATGTACCTAAATTAGGTTTGTATATTCTCTAAGTTAAAATTTTTGTAAATATAATTTAAATATATTTTGTTGTAAATATATTTTAATTAAGTAAAAAGAAAAAGTTGCTATAAAAGCAATATTTAAGTACTGAGATGTAGTTTGTAGAGAATGCTGTCTGATATAAGAAATACATAATCTTGGCAAAATGTTTCAGTCTGAAGAGTATATTTTTATTAATTAGGTTTTATTCACATATGTATCTTTTTCATCCTTCGGAAAACGATAATATCAACATCATATCCTTTTGAAAGCCTGAATGTGCACCCATAAGCTACATAACTGACTAGCATAATGATAATTTAAATCAATAAGCGGTTTCAACGATATGTAAATGTTTAAGTGCTAACATGTGCACGATGCAAAATGCCGAATGTTTTGCCTACCAGGGGGCGGTGCTTAAGCGTGACGTCACTTCACGACGTTTCTAGCAGAAAGCCTATAAACACCTGTAACAAACATCTAAATGCTAAACACATTATTCCCTCAAAACATGGACAAATGAATTTTATACTCTTTACATATTAAATAATGCTAAATTTTAAACCAACAAAGATGTACACATTTCAAAAATAGAAGAACGATTCAAAAAGAATACTGTTTCATATATATATATTATATACATACACATGTTTAAACATATGTGTATATATACACACAAAATATACATTGTGTATGTGTATATATACACACTCGAGTGTATTTATATGTATATATATTTATATATATAAAACAGTAATTGATAGTACTAACATTAAATCAGACAAATTCATCATAACATCAGTAACAAAAAGGTTACATGAAATCAATGGCTAGAAAAATACTTAGCCATTACAGTCTGTCAGTAATCTAAGTTTATAGTTCATACACAAACAAAATCCATTATCTGGTAGCAATCTACTTACCAAATAACTTCTAAATTTTACTATACAATCCACAAAAAGAGAAGTGGCAAATTCAGATTGGTAAATACAATGTAAATAAATGGTATCTCTTCCTATAATCAACGGTGATGGTCAAGTTTTAAACTAGCATTGTCTCAAACGAAACCAAAACCAATTCATGCTGATTCAACAGAAAAGGAATCCACATAGAACAGATTAAATCCATCCTACTCGGACACCCATTCAGTTTAAAGGGAAGTAAATCAAGTACACAAATAAAGCATACATCTACCACAGTAAAAATCTACAAAAATGTACGCCAGTCATAGAATACATTAATATCAACAACAATACAATGTCACAACAATATATAAACTTCAAGCACCCTTTCATTAATCAAAGTGGATTATACTGCTCTAAGTAAGTTATCATACAAATATTTGAGGTAAAGCGAATGAACAATAAGGTATACAAGTATTTTTACAAAGATAATTTTTATCAAATCTGACATTACCATCAGCGACACATTCAAATTGTAAATACAATGGCACTATGGATAAATCAGTGTTACTGGGAATAAAATTTACTTACCAATTCATCTTAGATTATGTTATGTTATCCATGTAGACAGAAGCAGCATATAAAACTATTCACAAACACTAAATAAAAAAGTTCAAGAGTATCACTTCATCTAAGCCTATGTTTCACATCGATAGGCTTACCGAAATGACATTTTAAAACACCATTTGCTCTTATTCCTGTACGAAATCACATTCCTCAATTTTTGAGGTAGGGTATTTTTGGCTCCTTCATCGATTTCAGGACGTGCAGGGAGATAATATTCATTAGTTTAAGAGATATTAATATTTGTTTTCCGTCCTATGGGAGAATAACATAGGCCGCCATTGCGGAGGTGCCCTAATGGCGGACGTGACGTCACACTTCGATCGCGTATAACACCAGATTAATGAATGCCAGCCATATAATAACAAAACAACATTTAATAAAAGAAATAAGTAGTAAAATTGGTTTAAAAGGGATACAGCCGAAGCTGGAGACCGGACATAGCCAGGCAAACACACGGACGAGGGTCAGAGCGCAGAGTCTCACAAAAAAGGGAAAAAATAGGAGCCATTAGTTTAAGGAAGCGAGGATTTCAGATTGCCTGACTGCGCATGCGTGACATTTCAGATTACCTGACTGCGCATGCGTGTCAACTTGGCATTTCTCGCGTTAAGTTTGCATTTGGAGACGGTTTGCAATAGCTGGCAACTTATCGCTATTTTCGGTTTCACCAAAAATTACTTCTTAGAACCAAAGGAAAGCCATATTTGGCGACTTATCTTCTTTTCTAAATAAATTTTACTGATTTTTTATTTAGTGTTGGGAGATTCATTCATCCTTGCACATACATAAAACGGTTAATATTTCGAAAGTTGAAATGACATTTTAAAGTCAAGTAAATAATTGAAGTTGTTCTATAAAATAATTTTAATTATAATTTTTAATTTGCCTTTCAGTTGTAATAATCTAAATACTAGATTATAAACAATCTAATTATGACACTGAACATTTACTTAGAAGGAGAAAATAACCAGATAGGGTTTATTTATATGTTTTATATGAGCTATACATCTCTTTTTTTCATATTTATTTAATATTTTCTTGTGTATCCAATATCTATATAATACTTTTAACATCTAATATTTTATAAATTTAATTTTCTCCACATACCTTGTATATTAGATTTTCATTATTTAGCAATATTGATACTTATACTGTTATAATTTTCCCCCATGAGAGAAGCTTAAAGAATGTTTGCATTAACATTTTTAAAAACACTTTTTACATACTTTCAAACATTCACTCATATCATTCGTTCCTTTCTTGAATGCTTGTTACATCGAATATTAATACATTAATTTTAATGAACCTTTTTATAAGTAGAATATGAATTGAAAATCGCAAATTCTTTTCTGTCCTTTGTACAGTATACAGGATTGAAAAATAATTTTTTTATAATGAACTATGATTTAAAATTTAACATATATACTAAGCAACAATTCTATTCATAAGTAATATACTTAAGGTGGCTATGTACTAAAAAAAAAAATCTCCTTTCCCATTTCTATTCCTTCCCGACTCTTGTGGTGGGAGGAGTCCAGTTGACAGTTCGAGAATTCCACCCCCCTTAGGGTTGACAGTTTGAGGGATTGTAATGACCGTATCTCTATAGGGGGTCATGCGCTTTCCAAAGGGCGTCATGCGATATCCTTGCCTTTCCAAATAATCCCCGACAGAAAATCCAAAGAAATCGCAAACTGCTGGTTGTAGCGGGCGAAAATTTAAAACAGTCCTAACGCTTGATTTTGCCATCAACTCACGGCTACGATGGGTCCCGCCATATGCATAAATGTAAAATTAAGACCCGACTTTCACAAAATCAACGAGAAATTAAACAAAGCAAAATATACAAAATATAATTTTTACTGAAAGAAAGTTCTGATTTTGTGTCTTGAAACAATGTTGTAAATTATCCTTATCTACAGAGAGAAAGTTAGTACTTTGAAACTATTTATTAATATGAGTTCATTACAGACAATAGTAAATTAAGGATTTTAATACTGAAAAATTGGGATTTGTCTGTGATAATGAAATTAGGTTTAAAAGAAATAATCTCGGAAAACTTTGAATCTTCAAGGAATTGCTCATAGGATTCCGATAAATTAAAGATATCTACAATATCGCACGTCGGGGAGATATTGCAGATATCTTTAATTGTAACTTCGATTTAATCATTTGGAAATCATCAGTCGTTTGCTGCTAATAAGTATCCTGTGTATGTATTATAAAACATGACTGTAATAACAATTTTAGATATTTTATGTTCAACTATCACAAATTTCAACCTATTCCAATTCAAGCGAATACAGGTCGAAAACTGCCACATCTTACTTTATCCTTCTGTTGAAGTTAGTAATTTGTTGTCTAAAAGAAAACTGCTTATCTGTTGTGTATTATAATATTCGGAACTTTAATGCTATAACGTATCTGTATTTTCTAAAATTTGAGAGCCATTAAAACGTATTTTGAATTATTTTATCTAAACATAGTGAGAACTACATTTTTTCCCTTTAATTTATATGTACTTAATTAAAAACCATTCTTCCTGACGTCGTCTTTGTGTGCGTTAAAGTAAACAAACACTGACTTCTTGCACATAAACTTCAGAAAAGGTTCGATATCTTGAGAAAATTGTCTAATATAGGTATAATAAAAGTACATATATATAAAAGTACTATATATATATAAGTTATATATATAAAAGTACTATATATATATAAGTTATATATATAAAAGTACTATAAATAACTGTGCATGATTATTGAAAAGTTTTTACATAACACAAATGTAGAAATTCTAGAATAATTAAACGGTAGATTGTTTTTGTTGTAAGTTTCTCTAAATATGGTGGGTCCCATGGATAAGACATTGAAAGAGGCGCCAAAATGAGGCAGAGTAAAAATACGAAATTATCAACAAATAACGATAAAATATAATAGTAACTAATAATAGCAAATACTTTCAAACTAGTTGATATAGTTTAGGCCCCAGACAACGGTGTTTAATGCATTTATGAAATTTTTCAATACATTCAAAACTCCATTGATTCGTTCTTAATATTTCTTATACTTTAAAGATGAACTCGAAAGAAAGTTTTCGTATATCTGTCCTGTATATATTTACTTACCTTTTTCTTTTTTTCCTATATATACCTAAAACTAAATACCCGTGCTTCACAACGGAATACATAACTTCAGTAGTAAAGTGTTTTCATTTCTTTGAGGAGATAACCCTATAATTTAATGACCCAATCCAACATTAAATAAGGGTTTTTAGATTTATATTTATTTCTTAATTTTGGGCGCCTTATGCCCCTTCTGGAGTTTTTAGCTTTCTTAGTACCTAGGGCCTTAGATGAGCCACGATGCAAAATTTCAGCTTCTTAGGTCTTATGGTTCCAGAGATGCAGTGATCAGTCAGTCCGTGTTTTCTTTTGAGGGTTAAGTCCCTTTTCACATCAAATTTTTAAAAATATTTCTTATACACACACACACACACACACACACACACACATATATATATATATATATATATATATATATATATATATATATATATATATATATATATATATATATATATATATATAGCAGATTTAAAATGTAAAAACATAATGCATTGGTACACATTTGAAAAAATAATTAGTTTTCCAAAAAGTGTAGCTCTGTCTGTTTTGGGCCGATTTTAATGAAACTCGGTATGTACATATTTCTTGAGCCTTACTTAATTTTAAAAGTAATCAGGCTTAAATCGAATGGTTTTACTAGAGCATTCCTAGAGCAGAAGGGACTTCCCTACCTTGACATTTTCATTTTCCCTCGCGGAAATCTGCAATCATCTCATTATGAATTGTATGACCCTGAACAGGGCCTTTTTTTCCCCTTTTGCTGAGGGCCACCTTATCCTAAACTTGCTTATTTTTTCATCTTACCTTCTCTAAATTTTTAAGTTAACTCTTTAAACTTAAATTCTTATTCTTAATAATTGCTTAATTTTTTAATCTTAAATTTTCTCTTCCCCTCAACTATTGAAGGTGTTAAACTTAAAATTTTAACTTAAAACACTATATAATGGTTGAAATTGCTTGGCTATTACTTGGCTGAATAGTTTGGTTAAAATTGCTCGAAGGATTCCAGAGTGAGGCTGGAACAAACACAAACACACACACACACATATATATGGTGAAACTCCTCTATGGCGGCCAGTCATGGTTAAAAAAAGGGGCCGTCAAATATATATATTATATATATATACATACACACACAGAGAGAGACAGAGTAAAACTTCTCTAAACGGTCCTGTTTTGTTTACAACAGGTTCAAGAATCCATGGAGCCAATGTTATGAACGAAATCTCCTTTCGGTCACCTCTCTAAACGGCCACTTTTTTGAAGAACCATCGCTGGCCGCCATAGAGAAATTTTATTGTATATCTCTCTCTGTATATATATATATATATACATATATACACACACACACACACACACATATATATATATATATATCTCGATCTATCGTTTTTCAAGCGACCGACAGAACTGAACGATAAATGCGGGAAAACGATAGATACGGGAACATAACAAAGCAATATGATCATCGGGACTGGGTGAAATAAACGACACATACAGGAAAACGATGATTCGGAGAATGATCGATCGAGATTCCACTATATATATATATATATATATATATATATATATATATATATATATATATATATATATATATATATATAGATAGATAGATAGATAGATAGATAGATAGATAGAGAGAGAGAAAGTAAGTAAGTAAAACCTCTCTAAACGGTCCTATTTTGTTTGGAACCGGTTCAAGAATCGTTTGAGCCAATGTTATGAATGTTATGAACGGTATCTCTTTTTGGTCACCCCTCCAAACGGCCACTTTTTTGAGGAACCATCGATGGCCGCCTTAGAGAAGTTTTATTGTATCTTTCTCTATATATATAGTATATATCAACGGTGGCCAAATGGTGGCTTTCGAGCCGCATGCGGCTCTTCAAGAAGTTTATTGCGGCTCAAGTAATATATGAAAAAATTTGTTATATTTTAAATTTCTTGAATCGTAAAACAACATGCAGCCACAGGAAATGATTCGTACAGTCGTTCGGTATTCTTCGGTTCGTCCGGTTAAACCTTCGTAAAAATATAGTTGTTCTAATACTAATACACTTGTTCAGACGTCGTGTAGACCGAATAGGGATCCCAGTCATTAGTATATTTAAATCGGAGCTTCGAACCGGAACTGAACCGAAAACCGGAAAAAAACCGTCATTTTGGTCAGAACGAAAACCGGAGCTGATCCGAAACTCTCAAAACTGAAACTATCAAACACTGTCAAAATAAATACATTATGATTCTGAAATTTTTTCCCACCAAGAACTTTTGGTACGGCTCCCAAGATTTTCTTGGTGATTTAGTGCGGCTCTTGTTGCAAAAACTCTGGCCACCCCTGGTATATATACACACACACACACACACACACACACACACAGAGGACTCCCAGCTAGCAAAAATATAATAAACCCAGTTTGTAATATGAAAACCTAGCTTTTGAAAAAATATTTTTTTTTAAACAAAGCATTTTGCTATTTTATAACTTACCCAGATTTAACGAACCAGAAAAACCCAGATTTCGGGATATTTTTGAAAAAATGAAAATTTTATATATATATATATATATATATATATGTATACAGAAGCTGTTCACACATTTTTTAGACGATGTATATTGTATTCACAAAACTAAATTACATAAAATTCTTGTGTTTTAAATGTTCTATTTGACATCCCTTATTCTGAACTATCTTTCGACACCGCAATTTCCAGGATAATAATGCCTTTTGAAGTGTCAGAAGAGGTATTCTATCCCATTCCTCCTGAACAGCTTTTCAAAGTCCTGTAAGGGTTTTGGGACGACGTTTGGATAATGCAGATTTTAAAAGTCCGAAAGCACAAAAATCCATAGGTGATACATCGGGAGATTTAGTAGGGATATCAGTGAAGGGTATGACCTTGATACCAGTTTTTTGTTCCATTTCTTTTAGGAAATTTACAGTGGATTTTGATGTGTGACTGCTAGCTTTGTCCTGATGGAGTCTCAGAGATTGATGGCCCATGAATCTGTGACTGACACCCATGATTAATCTATTGTGACCATTTTTTCCCAATTTTCTTTGGATAAGTGTTTCTCATATAGAATTCTGCAGCGTGTCCTGCGTTCAGCGATATGATTTGGAAGAAGACGATGCACATTGCGTTTTTTTCGCTTTCTTAAGATTTAAATCAACGTTTATCATTTTGTTTACAGTGGACACCGAGCATTTTAATGATTTTGCAACTATCCTTTGACTAGGGGGATTTTCTTTTAACATTAAACAACGTACCTTTGCAATAGTCGAAGATGTCCGTTTTTTCCTTGGATACTTGTTTGGAATTTTTGTCCCACTTGAGGCTCCAATTTGACGTTTTTTTCCTTTCTTGTTGACGATATTACCTATCGACGCTTTAGATATCACAAAACCATGACTCTCACATCGTTTTTGGATAACGGAGTATGCATATTTCTCTTCGGAAAGAGAATAAATGTAGCCTTCGAACCACTGCTTTGTTAAAAACGCCATTTTGAATAAAAACAAAACCTTCAAACCGCAGACGATAATTTTGACTTTTAAAAACATAGTACAATTGCAATTATTTCTTTTGCAGCAAACGCTTTTTTATTACTGGTTTTCTCTTTCATCTTATTCTTATTTATCTATCTATCTATCTATCTATATATATATATATATATATATATATATATATAAATTGGTCTGGGCAATTAAAATTATTAACATTTTCTATAATTTTACATTCCATAATACATTTCATATGTATTCATAATATTTACATTTATACATATTTACTTTTATAAATATTTACACATACTAAAATAATATATATATGTAAACTATTTACATAACGATAAAAATTAACTCAAATATATATATATTTATATATATATATATATATATATATATATATATATATATATATTTATATATATATATATATATATATATATATATATATATATATATATATATATATATATATATATATATATATATATATAATGTTTACATTCGGAATAGGTATGCGCGTAACATTCGATTAAATTGTGCTTTTAAATTGTTCATTCATATTAAAAATCATTCTCAAATGCAGTGTTCCGTTTCTTTGTTTTACTTTGTCAGTTTAATGATTTCAAGTTTGCAAAATTAAAATTGTGATTTGAAATATTGTTTTGTATATACGGTGATATGTGTCACTTTTTTTTTTTAATCTTTCATAATCTTAGCCTTCCACAGAAACTTGCAGTTTGACTTCTTTTATAATGTTTACATTCGGATTAGGTATGCGCGTAACATTCGATTAAATTGTGTTTTTAAATTGCTCATTCATATTAAAAATCATTCTCAAATGCTATGTTGTGTTTCTTTGTTTTACTTTATCAGTTTAATGATTTGAAGTTTACATTTGCGATCTCCATTTATCCGTTCTTAATTTTACTTATAAGTAAGGATGAACTTGAGAGAATATTTACTTTGGTTATCTGTTAAAAAAAAAAAAAAATTGAGACGGCTGGGATATGAGAACGAGCCCAACATGAGGGGAGTTATTTCTGATATTCATTTAAGAGTTACATAAATTAATCCCAGATCTTTTCTGTTTGTCTCGTGTTCCTGTTTTCCAAAGTTCGGGGTTTTTAGAATCCCTGACGATAATTTCCCCTTCACTCGCGTGTGGCAAGTCGGGAGCGCTACCCCTTGCTGTGATGGGCGGTCCCGTCAAAGTTATCAATCATCCCCCCCCAAACAGACGAAATTCTCAGCAAATTTTTTAAAAAAATCTTTTTTTGTCAACTATTTACAGCTACATAAATGTTGATAATCAAATAAAATTGGTATTGTCAGATAGCCTGATCTTTTCTGCAGTACTCTACCGGATTCATTTTATAAATTTCGTCCACCGAAGGAATTTATGAGCGTTTAAAACACACTATACCAGATTTTTCCCCGAATAATTTAAATTTAAAAATATTAATTGCATTTTTAATAAAAAACGAAACCGGTACACAGGTGTAAAATTTCTTTCTCTATGACGGAGTACAATTTAAAAAAAAAAATCTTTGAATCGAAGTCGGCAATCCGTGGACAAATTTAATCCATAGGTTAACATTGAGGTGAGGGAATCCAGTGGGGTTTGTACATAGCAGCCTTAACAATCAATTACTTATGAATAGAATATGTAAAAAAGTTAAAAAAGTCTTTAGTGATAACGTTAAAACAAATAATCTGCTGAATTACATGCAAAATACAGAATATTATTTTTAGATTTATAATAGTACGAAAAGAGTATATAAGCATTGGATATTGATATTTATTAAATTCTAAAAATAACCAATAATTAATTTGTTAGAACAAATAATTTTTGTTTTCTCATTAATCCTATTTTCTTGCGGCCCACAACAGCTTTCCATAAAGTTATATGGCCCTCATCAAATTTCCAGTTGCGCAGGCATGCTCTAAACAGTAATATTATAAAGATATATTTCCCACTAGCCATGTTACCCGTGTTTCACTACGTGTTACCCGTGTTTTGCCCCTTACCTGTGTTTCGCTACGGAGTACATTCAAATTAAATACAACAGTCAATGTATACAATTAATGCCGAAAAAATATATATATTTATAATAAATGCAATGGTCTATCTATGCAATTAATACCAAAAAAATATATATATATTTATAAAAAAATCGTAATGGATATTTTTATAGACAAAACAATGTAAAGGAAAATATTCAAATTAAGTACAACGGTCAATGTATGCAATTATTTGCAATATATATGAATAATTTCAAAGGGAAAATATCACAGTGTTTAAGTAAAAAGTAACAAACTCCATTACTTGTTAAAATCTACTAGCCAAAAAAGTCCACTGATCAGACACTGCTTTTTAATTTTACAGCAGCACTGAGCAAGTACTCATTTAGCTTAATACACTAATATTTTAGACAGCTTTAGTCAGTAAATTAATCATTCACTGAATATTCATATAAAACACATTATTTTAACCTAGTGATTAAACAGTAAACAATAACTACATATACTAATTTAAAATTATATTTTGAGAAAGAGCTTTCATAAAAACATGTCACACTTGTGAATATATTTTTCCTGTTTGACACACATTATAATGAAAAATCTACTAATTAAACCATGTAAAGCGGTAAATAGAAATACATATACTTACATAATATAGATGGAAAATAGCTTCATAACAGGCAGCAGCAAAAGTAACGTTTATTTTATTTCACAGTGAACTACTAAGGACAAAAGTTGAAACACATAGCTAATAATTATTATTCTCAAGATGCTATAGAACTTTATTTTTTTAATTCAACATTATTAATGAATACATTCACAGCAATTAAACTGAACATATAATGGGGGAGAAAAACGGTTTCAATGACAAAACAATCACTTTCAGCAATGATCAGATGCCTTAAAAAAGAAAAATAAATACATTATTTTTAATTAAGTTTAGTTAGATGATTACAAAATCCCTGTCATTTCCATCTTAGGTACACGTGAATTACTTCTAACAACGAAAAAAGTTATTCTTATGAATCAATACATATATATATATATATATATATATAAATTAGAAGTATAACATACATTTATAGCAGGACTTCCAGTACTAGAACTTGAAAGAAAATTATACCATCAATCAGTTCCTTCTTTTTCAACCACCCTGATAAAATAGAAACATTAACATTTATCATTAAAATAATTTCTATAAAATTATACATAAAGCTGTTAATAGATATAGCACATTCAAATGACACATAACAATCTTTAGCTCCTTTCAGACAATACTCATTGGATAAAGATCTGAAAGGGTAAAAACTCATAAATACTATTAATTGTAAAAATTACATCTGTTACATCACACAGAAGTCAATAGCTTGAATGCATGCCCACTGCATAATCAATACTTCCTTTCAGCCGATACGACTGCATGAATATCTGAAAGGGAATAAACTTATTAATACTGTTAGTTCTAAAAATTACATCTGTTAGACAATTGATGGATACAAATTAACCAATAAAGTTGTAAGGCTAAAATTATATGAATTAGTGCCGTGAGTGCTGTCAACACATATTTTCCCCCCTCCAGATTTTTAACATTTTCAGTTGAAATTTAGTCATTATGACCAAAGAGAAATCTTCATTTTTCAAAATTCCATGGTTGACTCCCTGCTCTTTATATAACACAACTGGTGAATCATCTTCCAAATCACTCATATCCTTGACCCACATCTTTACACTCACAGCAGCATTTGAGTTAAATTTCAGGCTATTACACAAATGAATGTAGTGAGATAAATTATATAAGTCCATGCAATTTAGAAGATGGATTCTCTGGAGTCCGTTTTGGCCAATAGAATCTCTAACGTCATCTAGTATTCTTTGAAACGAAACATACAATTATTTTGAGTTAAGGGAACAGTGGACATTAAAATTTTTTACTCTTTATCACAGAGCTATGAAATTTTTGATGTATATACATTTCACCATAAGTATATAGAATACCTTAAAAGAAATTTCTAATCTTATTAAAATATTAAGAGTTTTAAAAATTTTTAATTTATAATTCTTCTTCCAACTTAATTTTTGAGATACTTCCTCGATTTTACATTTGAATAACTTAAAACTGTATTAAAAACAAATCTGGGAATCAATTATTTAATCCCTTGAATAGTTAATTTTTGAGAGATTACATTCAACATTCAATCATACAAACTATGTAAAGATAATCAAAAATTTTTTTAATAGTCACTATTACTTTACTTATCAATAAAAAATTTATAATAATTACTCTAAAACTAAACTGTTTCCAACACATTCATTAAAGCCCCATAATAATAAATAGTCTCATTGCACCTAGAAATATTTATAAAGCTCATCAGCAATTTCTGATTTTTCTTTCCTTGAAAGAAACAAATGTCCAATTTCATTTGCATGGCCAAAATGGGTCTTCTAAAATTTTACTTTTACGCCTGATTCACTGACTTTTACATTCATTGATGATGGACAACAAGTATTGATTTTCTTTGAGCCTACTCCTTTAAGGTTCTTCATTCCTTTAGACTGAGATGAAAAATTTCCAGATCTATAAATAAAATGAATTATTATCTATCCTAAAATAAACATTTAAAAAAGAAACAAATAAGAAAAAAAAAAACACTTTACCTATGACATGTGAAGTATAAAAATTTCTCTGTGGCTGTAAGGTTCTTACACCCTGTTAATTGTATGTAAGAATATTGCCACTTTTCTCCACTCCTTCTTTCAAATCCCAGAAATCTGGAAAAAATTATTAGTAGTAATAATCCATTATTAAAATTTTCCTCTGGACAAAGAGAGAATTTCCGCTCAATGATTGGTGGATATTTTTCTACCCTTTTTTCCTTCAATGACCTGCAGAGAAGCGTTATACCATGAGCATGCAAGGTGCTTTGTACAACTAATTCTGTTTTTGCACGAACTTTTCTTTTACACGAATTCAAAATAAATTTTCATTCTCTTCTTACATGAGCCATTTTGATTTAACACGAGCGGTCCAATCCAATCCCACAAAAATTTTTTTTTTGCATAAATTCTAAGAAATTTTTTTTAAAATTTGTGGCGTATTATTTTTAGCGATAGTGTATCCAGTTCTGTTTTGATTCAAGAATTCAGTTAGCAAAACCATTTTCTTCTTTTATTCTATCACACATGAAGCTACCATAAGAACAATGAAGAAAAATGAAGCTGCAATTAGGAAGTTCGTATGTTCTAGAACCAAACCCCAACATCATTACAATGACACACACAATTGGTGGAGAAGGATTCGTTAATCTATCGTTTGAAGTTATTGATGAATTATTAGTCGATAAAGCCTTAAGCGAAGAGGAAATATTAGGGGTTGTCCTTAAGACTCCGAATCCCACAGAACGTAATGATAATGAAGAAAATGATCCTGTTCTAAATGTAGATTTATTAAAAGAAGGTCTGAGACTGGCCAAAAAATTGTGTAATCATTTTGTCAAACATGACCCTAATGAGGAACGCGTTGGGAAGTTTCAACGGGAACTGAAGTTGTTGACAGCCTCTTAGAGAATTATATAACGGCCTAACCAAAACACAAACACAACGGTTAATAACTGAATTCGTTCGTAAAATTGGTGAATCATCAGCACCAGAGGAGACTTGTGCTGATTTTGCTCACGAGATCACAGAAAGACTTTTATTAATAGAGGAAGAAGACGATGTCCACACCATTTCTAGTGATAGCAGTGATATTCAAGTTGTACACAAACTTATGCGACGTTTAGGCCACCCGTCCACCAGACAAATGGCTTTGAATTGATTCAGTGGGAGGGAGAATTTTCATAAGAGTATTAACACCCACCACTACCTTGTATGATATCAGCATACCTGCATTACAAAAAGATAAATTTTCATGTGCCAGTCTGGAATTGAATTCTAACGGAGCAGCATTAACCTCTTGAGACTCGAGCAAAATTAAATTTAAATATTTTTTATAATTATAGTTTATTAAAACAAATGGGCATTAAAAAGCTTGTTTTTCAAGAAATTAATGAATTTAAATTTTTTAATATTTCAGGGGAGCACATCAATTTTATTGAATGTTATACACATGAATAAAAAGAAAACCCAATATAAAAAATATAAATTTATAATTCAAGTCCTCAGAATTCAACTAGATTTACCCTTTCATCATTGGAGCAAAAAAACCTGAAAAGTAAAACATAAAATATATGCATTTATAATAAACCACTAAAAGCTGAAAAGTAACAATCTCAATTTTACTAACAAAAATCAATTTTAAAAAAATATTAAAGCAATACAAATAATCAAATATAGATAAATATTAAAAATAGAACCAAAAGAATAGAATGCAACTAATTCAGTTACCAATAACACAAAAAAATATTTTAAATCATATTAAGCAATGAAAAACATTATACACACTTCAATAATAGCAAAACAAAATATGATCGTAAAATAATCTTGTCAGTGATTAATTTTTTAGTGAGAATCATGCTGTGTTTAAGTTTTGTTCAGTGGAGTATGCATTTAGAATTGAAATATCTCTAAAACTATTAAATTAGCAGAATAAGTGTACACAGAAAATATTATCATCTTTTAAAGCTCTTTCCAAATATGTAACATTTATCTACTGTCATGAGAAAAAAAAACATTGATATTGACAATTTCAAATATGGCCGAATTTCATAATGGAAGCCCAGTTCACCCGGAATTGTGACACGACAGACACAGCATTTGCTTTATTTATATAGATAACATTAAAAGTATTATACAGTTGATTGATGAGCAATGTCTACATGTTTGGTAAAAAGTGTTGAGAATGTGAAGAATAGGAAATTCTTCAAGCAGTCAGTCGTGTGAATATTTGAAGGAGCCATTAGTTTAAGGAAGCGAGGATTTCAGATTGCCTGACTGCGACCCGACTGCGCATGCGTTCCAACTTATAAATTTGAGGAAGTGGGGATGTCTGAAGTACAGCAACCTGGTTTTGGCGTCCTGGCACAATTTTCACATTACGGAAAACCTTTTGGCAGTATCTTGCTTCTGTGCCAATTTGAGGGCCGTTTTTCACCAAATTGCGAAGCTTGGCGTTGTTAATTGAAAAATTGCTGGCTGCTGATGTCTATTGACGACGTAAATTTGTACAGGTATTGTTGAACATTGAATTTGAAATGCTGATCACGACGACACATAAGCATACTTTTTTGTATCTGCTGTGTTGGAGGTACATATTTATATTTATTTACCTTTTTGGCTCATTCCCAATACACGGTGCCGCAGCTTGGCGATAAGTTTTTTAGATTTTTTAGATTTTTGCCAATTTGGCGATGAACGCCAAATGTGGTTTGTGTTTGTTAAATGCTTTTAAGGTAACCATTTATTGCTCTCGATTTCAATAAGATGGCGATATTTTTTTGGCGATGTTTTTTAGATTTTTGCCAAGTTGACGATAAAATGCCAAATGTGGTTTGTGTTGTTAAATACTTTTAAGTTAAAGCTTCCGATAGTATAGTTCCGTTTCGTATAGCTTCCGATTTGAATAATTAGCAGCCAATCAGAGCTTGTGATTTACTTGTAAACGAGGGTTATCTGGATTTTATATAACGCGGCTGTTTCAAAAAATTAAACCGTTCTTTTCGAGATTGCAGTTCCAGCGTTCGGATGTACATTTATTTGCGAGGTATGGCTTCTTTTACGAATGGGAGGGTTGATTTGGATTTTTTTCGAGATTTACAAAATGCGGGTAAGAGAACTATTATAGATTATTGTATTTATGTTGAGTTAATAGCTAATATTTATTATTGTCTTAATTGTAATTTGCAAATGAGTATAACTGAGAGGAAAGATCTGAACATTGCGTTAAAAGATCCATTAGATGTGGTTCCCGGTTCGAAGCGAGTAAATTAGATTTAATTATGGTTTTAAAATTAACTTATTTATGGGTAAAAAAAACACCGTGTTCTTGGATTACAGACGAATTGGGTGTATCGAAAAACACCGAAAAATCAACAAAACGTAAAAGAAGCTATACCGAAAGTAAATAACCGGTAAGTGGTTTTTTTTTTAATTTTAACATGAAATAATATAAATGACAATAAGCAGAACTTTCATTTTTTTACTTGCTGATATATTTAACCAAGATGTATTTTATATTTGTTTAAATGAATTATTTGCAATATACTGACTTTTTTAGCGGGGGGTTGGGGGGGCGGCAGCCCCCCACACATAACAAATTTCTCATCATTTTTTGTATTTGTGTATTTTTGTGCTTTTTCTGCGGTTGTATAGTTTTAAAAATGCGTAATTTTGGGACATTTCGGACTTTCCCGTTCCAAAAACACGCGTTCTGCTTGGGCGACAAAAATTTAAAAGAATAAAATCGATTATTTAATTGAATTATTTGTAATATACCGACTTTTTTTTTAGCGGGGGGTTGGGGGGGGGCGGCAGCCCCCCCACACACAATAAATTTCTCATTATTTATCAGCTTTCATTTTTTGTATTTGTGTGTTTTTGTGCTTTATTGTGGTCGTACAGTTTAAAAAATGTATATTTTTGGGACTTTTCGGACTTTCCCGTTCCAAAAATACGCGTTCGGCTTGGGCGACAAAAAATTTTAAAAAATAAAATCGACTGCCCTTATTTAACTGCATTTTTTCATTTTCTGTATAAATTTTCAATGAAAGTTCTGCATGTTGTCATTTATATTATTTCACTGCATTGGAACCGCCATCTTGGTTCCGTCTCCCATCGCCAAATTGGCGACGGGAGACGGAACCAAGATGGCGGTTCCAATGCAGTGAAATACAAGGGGCACCGTATATTGGGAATTAACCACATTTTTCCTCAAGATTGAAGTATTTAAGTACGTTTATGTAAAACTTCAATCGCTATAGTCTTGTTTTGGTTTATATATTGTATATTAAGGCGCCATTAATTGCTCAGCCTTTAACAATTTTTATTATATTTATATTTAATTATCGAATTATATTTTTGTAAGAAAAAATTGGTTTATTTTGATCTTAAATAGATTAGCACTGTTTGCTTTGTACGCTTCTAACTTATGATATTCATATGGGAGTGATTATCACAATCAATTATTATTTGCAGTTAGTGTAGTTTATAATTCCTGTAATTACTTGTATTTAAACGTTTAGTGAACAAATAATAAATTTGTCAGGTCTTTGTACAGGAAATTAGCAAATCAGATGTTGCTTTTCAAGACTAAATATAAATTTCACCCTTTAACCAGAATATGTAGAATAACATTACATTTTCGAAGTTATGGAGACTCAAATACTGCTTGCTGACTTAAATCTTTTGCAAATTTAACAATTTTATGAACTGTTATCATCTATATCATCATATTTATTACCTATTTTGCATTAAATGCTTTAAAAACATTGATGGCATTAAATAGTAATTTAAACATTCTGAGTACATCTTTTTCAGACAATTTTGTGTGTCATTTAGGAAGCAGCTTATTATAATCATGTCTTATAAAATATGGTTTGGAGAAAATATTAAAAATCATGTATAGGCGAGTATGTTGTCAGGATTTGGATTACTTTATAACTATGTCATGATATTTAAATATTCAACAAATGGCTGAAACAGTAAACATAATTTTTTCGTTTTGGATTTGGATAGCCATGTACTACAATATAACATACTACAGTGGAACCTCGCATAATGAGCATAATTCATTCTAGAATTGTACTCGTAATGCGAAACACTCGTTAAGCAAAACAATTTTTCCTCATATAAATTAATGGAAAATACGATAATGCATTCCATGCCAAAAAAATACTCAAAATTTTTTACATGTGGCGTTTATTATTTAAAGAAAATTACTTATGCATAAATTGTTAAGGAGCAAAATCATCCATGTGTAGTTTATTATTTATGAATCATTCTAGTTCCTATCTTTTTATTTTTTGGTATACATTCATACATTAGCATATAAAATATGACTCCACTAATAGGTGCTCTCTTTTTGTTTGATTTTTATTTAATTTATAGTCAATCATTAAGGGCTCATCTGTTGGTATTCAAATCAAAAATCAATAATTATATGTCAAAACCATTTATGATCTTATCATATCTGTAAACATTTCACTATGTGTAGTCAATAAAGAATTTTTAAATTAATCATTACAGATCACCACAAGAAAACAATGGCAATTACATTTTTGATATTGGCAAGCTGAAATTTAATATAAATTCTCTTTGCTTATTAAAATTTTTAAATATTCTTTGTCAATGTTATTTTTATGAAATTATTCTTAGTTTCTATTTTAAACTGTCTATTACCGTAAGATAGCTCTAATTCAACAGTGAGGTTTGTAAATTTATTTCATACATAATATCAAAAGATTGGAATTCCAGTTATTTCTGTTTATGTTTAATCATGTGTGTTCTTAACCAATTACTCTAAATTAGCACATAAGAAAAAAAGTACTGTTTTTCTACTTCAGAAGCTGTAACACAAGTTGTTTACACAAGTATCGCTCATTTTAACTTATTGCTAAACAAATGACTTATTGTTGTAATTCCATTGAGAAAACATGTTGCTAATTAATGATCAATGAACATTTGCTAAAAAGTTTTGTAGAGGAAATACTTTAAGCATTAAATTATTTAGCTTAGAGCCATTACCATAGATCCTAGTTTGAAATGTGTAGCAGGAAATTTGTGAAAACGCGTGCTTTTATTACAGTGTTACTTATTTTCTAAAAAATCCAACAATCAAATTTATTTTTATTAACAGAATACAGAAACTGTTAATTACGACCCCACGTGATCTACAACAGCGCCACCTGTTCTGGTATTTCTTTGTTTAACAGTGATAGAGATTGACGAAGAGAGATTTGCATCATATGAAGGTAAGATGCTAATTCTATATATTTTGAAATAATTTTTTGTTTATAAATTCATTTGCAAATAATCTTATAAAATAATACTGTCTGCTGGCCGAATGCTAACTTTTTAGTATAAATTAATTCATCTCTCCTTAAGGTGCACTTTCGTGTATGTTTTCTTAAATAAAATTGACTGTAAGTAAAAAAAGCATGTCTATTCATAGTATTGTTATTATAATTATTAATCAAATTTTAAAGAGGGGAAAACTCTTTCTCTATTTTTCTTACCTAAATATTTGATTCAATTGTTAAATGTTATGTAATAATCATAGTTTATGGAGATCGACTCCTATCGGGAACAAAATGGCCGACCTCTTTTCATTACCATCTCGCGCTTCAGAGAAAATTCTCTTACAAATTGTTATGGGGCTTTTAACTTAGAAAAATATTAAAATAAATTTTTTTTATCTTTAAAGGAAATAAAGTTAATACCTTGGGAATTTTAAGTCACTGTTTGCAGAGACCTTTTTTTACGAACTTAGTAACTGTAGGAAAAATTATAGTTATCAAAAGTTCTAATTTAAAATTTGAAATTCTACAGTTTTTCCCAAATTAAATATAAATTTCTACACACGGCTTTAATTATTATTGGTAAAACTTAATGGCAGAAAGAGAAAAATCTTCTGCTGCATTATTTACCTTCTAACAATTGCATTGTTGAAACTGATTTTATATACTAAAATAATGTCAAAATCTGTGTTTGTAAAAGTAAACATAAACTGTTATAATTATTCTGTAAAATTAAAGGATAAAGTTCCCTCATCATTACTTATTACTATTGCCATAAATGATTTTATTCCGCTGGAGAATAGTTACTATTAGAATCCTGTTAGCAGATACTGAGAAAAATAACTGGAATATTTCAATCTAGTTTCCATTAATTATGTGTCTATTTGATATACTTGAATAATATTAAGTCATAACTTATTTGAATGAAACTAGCAGTAATTAAAACTTAATTGTTTTCATTTAAAATTATATTTATTTCCCATTGGATTCTGAAATTATTTTGCAATCCGTTATGCATATTGATGGAGTTGTTAGCAATAAATTATATTGAAATTTGTGTATCTTCTTTTAAATGTGAATGAATGATAATATATGACTAATACTCCTATAGCTAACTCAAAGCTAAGTAGTTATCTGTGTTTGGAGAATATTTCCCTTGGAGGGTCCAGTTTTTCTTTTCATTTTTAAAATTACGATTTACCTACAGTTTATTTTTGAACAAGTTTTAATTTAACCCAGTGGTTCTTAACATCTTTCTGCTTGCGAACTCCCTGTGAACTACAGTTTTAACTTGCTACCCCCTGTGTACAATAACTCGTCCCTCCTTAATGTATACGGTAAGCTCGCTGACAACTAGTCGTGCAACACCAGTCCCACTCAGAATAGTATGAACCACAGAATCCAAGAAAATTTTTAGACTTAGTAACAAAAAGCAATTTTCCTAACGCTTATTAGCGACAGCCACCACACTGCATTTTACATCAGTTTTCCTTTTTGCTCTCAGTACTTTATTAACTTAACTGTTTTACATTCACTTGATAGTTATATGTTACATTCGGTTTACAATAATGGTTGTACTTAGCAACAAAGTATATACATGATACTGCAACAATATACAATATATAAACATGATTCTCAACACTTTTTACCAAACATGTAGACATTGCTCATCAATCAACTGTATAATACTTTTAATGTTATCTATATAAATAAAGCAAATGCTGTGTCTGTCGTGTCACAATTCCGGGTGAACTGGGCTTCCATTATGAAATTCGGCCATATTTGAAATTGTCAATATCAATGTTTTTTTTTCTCATGAAAGTAGATAAATGTTACATATTTGGAAAGAGCTTTAAAAGATGATAATATTTTCTGTGTACACTTATTCTGCTAATTTAATAGTTTTAGAGATATTTCAATTCTAAATGCGTACTCCACTGAACAAAACTTAAACACAGCATGATTCTCACTAAAAAATTAATCACTGACAAGATTATTTTACGATCATATTTTGTTTTGCTATTATTGAAGTGTGTATAATGTTTTTCATTGCTTAATAATTTTAAAATATTTTTTTGTGTTATTGGTAACTGAATTAGTTGCATTGTATTCTTTTGCTTCTATTTTTAATATTTATCTATATTTGATTATTTGTATTGCTTTAATATTTTTTTAAAATTGATTTTTGTTAGTAAAATTGAGATTGTTACTTTTCAGCTTTTAGTGGTTTATTATAAATGCATATATTTTATGTTTTACTTTTCAGGTTTTTTTGCTCCAATGATGAAAGGGTAAATCTAGTTGAATTCTGAGGACTTGAATTATAAATTTATATTTTTTATATTGGGTTTTCTTTTTATTCATGTGTATAACATTCAATAAAATTGATGTGCTCCCCTGAAATATTAAAAAATTTAAATTCATTAATTTCTTGAAAAACAAGCTTTTTAATGCCCATTTGTTTTAATAAACTATAATTATAAAAAATATTTAAATTTTATTTTGCTCGAGTCTCAAGAGGTTAATGCTGCTCCAATTCCAGACTGGCACATGAAAATTTATCTTTTTGTAATGCAGGTATGCTGATATCATACAAGGTAGTGGTGGGTGTTAATACTCTTATGAAAATTCTCCCTCCCACTGAATCAATTCAAAGCCATTTGTCTGGTGGACGGGTGGCCTAAATGACGCATAAGTTTGTGTACAACTTGAATATCACTGCTATCACTAGAAATGGTGGACATTGTCTTCTTCCTCTATTAATAAAAGTCTTTCTGTGATCTCGTGAGCAAAATCAGCACAAGTCTCCTCTGGTGCTGATGATTCACCAATTTTACGAACGAATTCAGTTATTAACTGTTGTGTTTGTGTTTTGGTTAGGCCGTTATATAATTCTCTAAGAGGCTGTCAACAACTTCAGTTCCCGTTGAAACTTCCCAACGCGTTCCTCATTAGGGTCATGTTTGACAAAATGATTACCCAATTTTTTGGCCAGTCTCAGACATTCTTTTAATAAATCTACATTTAGAACAGGATCATTTTCTTCATTATCATTACGTTCTGTGGGATTCGGAGTCTTAAGAACAACCCCTAATATTTCCTCTTCGCTTAAGGCTTTATCGACTAATAATTCATCAATAACTTCAAACGATAGATTATCGAATCCTTCTCCACCAATTGTGTGTGTCATTGTAATGATGTTGGGGTTTGGTTCTAGAACATACGAACTTCCTAATTGCAGCTTCATTTTTCTTCATTGTTCTTATGGTAGCTTCATGTGTGATAGAATAAAAGAAGAAAATGGTTTTGCGGACTGAATTCTTGAATCAAAACAGAACTGGATACACTATCGCTAAAAATAATACGCCACAAATTTTAAAAAAAATTTCTTAGAATTTATGCAAAAAAAAAAATAAATTATGGGATTGGATTGGACTGCTCGTGTTAAATCAAAATGGCTCATGTAAAAAGAGAATGAAAATTTATTTTGAATTCGTGTAAAAGAAAAGTTCGTGCAAAAACAGAATTAGTTGTACAAAGCACCTTGCATGCTCATGGTATAACGCTTCTCTGCAGGTCATTGAAGGAAAAAAGGGTAGAAAAATATCCACCAATCATTGAGCGGAAATTCTCTCTTTGTCGAGAGGAAAATTTTAATAATGGATTATTACTAATAATAATTTTTTCCAGATTTCTGGGATTTGAAAGAAGGAGTGGAGAAAAGTGACAATATTCTTACTTACAATTAACAGGGTGTAAGAACCTTACAGCCACAGAAAAATTTTTATACTTCACATGTCATAGGTAAAGTGTTTTTTTTTTTTCTTATTTGTTTCTTTTTTAAATGTTTATTTTAGGATAGATAATAATTCATTTTATTTATAGATCTGGAAATTTTTCATCTCAGTCTAAAGGAATGAGGAACCTTAAAGGAGTAGGCTCAAAGAAAATCAACACTTGTTGTCCATCATCAATGAATGTAAAGGTCAGTGAATCAGGCGTAAAAGTAAAATTTTAGAAGACCCATTTTGGCCATGCAAATGAAATTGGACTTTTGTTTCTTTCAAGGAAAGAAAAATCAGAAATTGCTGATGAGCTTTATAAATATTTCTAGGTGCAATGAGACTATTTATTATTATGGGGCTTTAATGAATGTGTTGGAAACAGTTTAGTTTTAGAGTAATTATTATAAATTTTTTATTGATAAGTAAAGTAATAGTGACTATTAAAAAAATTTTTGATTATCTTTACATAGTTTGTATGATTGAATGTTGAATGTAATCTCTCAAAAATTAACAATTCAAGGGATTTAATAATTGATTCCCAGATTTGTTTTTAATACAGTTTTCAGTTATTCAAATGTAAAATCGAGGAAGTATCTCAAAAATTAAGTTGGAAGAAGAATTATAAATTAAAAATTTTTAAAACTCTTAATATTTTAATAAGATTAGAAATTTCTTTTAAGGTATTCTATATACTTATGGTGAAATGTATATACATCAAAAATTTCATATCTCTGTGATAAAGAGTAAAAAATTTTAATGTCCACTGTTCCCTTAACTCAAAATAATTGTATGTTTCATTTCAAAGAATACTAGATGACGTAAGAGATTCTATTGGACAAAATGGACTCCAGAGAATCCATCTTCTAAATTGCATGGACTTATATAATTTATCTCACCACATTCATTTGTGTAATAGCCTGAAATTTAACTCGAATGATGCTGTGAGTGTAAAGATGTGGGTCCAGGATATGAGTGATTTGGAAGATGATTCACCAGTTGTGTTATAAAGAGCAGGGAGTCAACCATGGAATTTTGAAAAGTGAAGATTTCTCTTTGGTCATAATGACTAAATTTCAACTGAAAATGTTAAAAATCTGGAGGGGGGAAAATATGTGTTGACAGCACTCACGGCACTAATTCATATAATTTTAGCCTTACAACTTTATTGGTTAATTTGTATCCATCAATTGTCTAACAGATGTAATTTTTAGAACTAACAGTATTAATAAGTTTATTCCCTTTCAGATATTCATGCAGTCATATCGGCTGAAAGGAAGTATTGATTATGCAGTGGGCATGCATTCAAGCTATTGACTTCTGTGTGATGTAACAGATGTAATTTTTACAATTAATAGTATTTATGAGTTTTTACCCTTTCAGATCTTTATCCAACGAGTATTGTCTGAAAGGAGCTAAAGATTGTTATGTGTCATTTGAATGTGCTATATCTATTAACAGCTTTATGTATAATTTTATAGAAATTATTTTAATGATAAATGTTAATGTTTCTATTTTATCAGGGTGGTTGAAAAAGAAGGAACTGATTGATGGTATAATTTTCTTTCAAGTTCTAGTACTGGAAGTCCTGCTATAAATGTATGTTATACTTCTAATTTATATATATATATATATATATATATATATATGTATTGATTCATAAGAATAACTTTTTTCGTTGTTAGAAGTAATTCACGTGTACCTAAGATGGAAATGACAGGGATTTTGTAATCATCTAACTAAACTTAATTAAAAATAATGTATTTATTTTTCTTTTTTAAGGCATCTGATCATTGCTGAAAGTGATTGTTTTGTCATTGAAACCGTTTTTCTTCCCCATTATATGTTCAGTTTAATTGCTGTGAATGTATTCATTAATAATGTTGAATTAAAAAAATAAAGTTCTATAGCATCTTGAGAATAATAATTATTAGCTATGTGTTTCAACTTTTGTCCTTAGCAGTTCACTGTGAAATAAAATAAACGTTACTTTTGCTGCTGCCTGTTATGAAGCTATTTTCCATCTATATTATGTAAGTATATGTATTTCTATTTACCGCTTTACATGGTTTAATTAGTAGATTTTTCATTATAATGTGTGTCAAACAGGAAAAATATATTCACAACTGTGACATGTTTTTATGAAAGCTCTTTCTCAAAATATAATTTTAAATTAGTATATGTAGTTATTGTTTACTGTTTAATCACTAGGTTAAAATAATGTGTTTTATATGAATATTCAGTGAATGATTAATTTACTGACTAAAGCTGTCTAAAATATTAGTGTATTAAGCTAAATGAGTACTTGCTCAGTGCTGCTGTAAAATTAAAAAGCAGTGTCTGATCAGTGGACTTTTTTGGCTAGTAGATTTTAACAAGTAATGGAGTTTGTTACTTTTTACTTAAACACTGTGATATTTTCCCTTTGAAATTATTCATATATATTGCAAATAATTGCATACATTGACCGTTGTACTTAATTTGAATATTTTCCTTTACATTGTTTTGTCTATAAAAATATCCATTACGATTTTTTTATAAATATATATATATTTTTTTGGCATTAATTGCATAGATAGACCATTGCATTTATTATAAATATATATTTTTTTTTGGCATTAATTGTATACATTGACTGTTGTATTTAATTTGAATGTACTCCGTAGCGAAACACAGGTAAGGGGCAAAACACGGGTAACACGTAGCAAAACACGGGTAACATGGCTAGTGGGAAATATATCTTTATAATATTTCTGTTTAGAGCATGCCTGCACAACTGGAAATTTGATGAGGGCCATATAACTTTATGGAAAGCTGTTGTGGGCCGCAAGAAAATAGGATTAATGAGAAAACAAAAATTATTTGTTCTAACAAATTAATTATTGGTTATTTTTAGAATTTAATAAATATCAATATCCAATGCTTATATACTCTTTTCGTACTATTATAAATCTAAAAATAATATTCTGTATTTTGCATGTAATTCAGCAGATTATTTGTTTTAACGTTGTCACTTAAGACTTTAACTTTTTTACATATTCTATTCATAAGTAATTGATTGTTAAGTATATTACTTATGAATAGAATTGTTGCTTAGTATATGTTAAATTTTAAATCATAGTTCATTATAAAAAAATTATTTTTCAATCCTGTATACTGTACAAAGGACAGAAAAGAATTTGCAATTTTCAATTCATATTCTACTTATAAAAAGGTTCATTAAAATTAATGTATTAATATTCGATGTAACAAGCATTCAAGAAAGGAACGAATGATATGAGTGAATGTTTGAAAGTATGTAAAAAGTGTTTTTAAAAATGTTAATGCAAACATTCTTTAAGCTTCTCTCATGGGGGAAAATTATAACAGTATAAGTATCAATATTGCTAAATAATGAAAATCTAATATACAAGGTATGTGGAGAAAATTAAATTTATAAAATATTAGATGTTAAAAGTATTATATAGATATTGGAAACACAAGAAAATATTAAATAAATATGAAAAAAAGAGATGTATAGCTCATATAAAACATATAAATAAACCCTATCTGGTTATTTTCTCCTTCTAAGTAAATGTTCAGTGTCATAATAAGATTGTTTATAATCTAGTATTTCAATTATTACAACTGAAAGGCAAATTAAAAATTATAATTAAAATTATTTTATAGAACAACTTCAATTATTTACTTGACTTTAAAATGTCATTTCAACTTTCGAAATATTAACCGTTTTATGTATGTGCAAGGATGAATGAATCTCCCAACACTAAATAAAAAATCAGTAAAATTTATTTAGAAAAGAAGATAAGTCGCCAAATATGGCTTTCCTTTGGTTCTAAGAAGTAATTTTTGGTGAAACCGAAAATAGCGATAAGTTGCCAGCTATTGCAAACCGTCTCCAAATGCAAACTTAACGCGAGAAATGCCAAGTTGACACGCATGCGCAGTCAGGTAATCTGAAATGTCACGCATGCGCAGTCAGGCAATCTGAAATCCTCGCTTCCTTAAACTAATGGCTCCTATATTTGATGTGTCTTTGTCACCCCTGTCCTTGGCAACAGAGGGGGGCACGAACTGGGTGGAACCCTGGTGTCAAGCTAACTGACTGATGGTCATCGCCGGACTGAGGGCGGTATTTCCTCTGCTTGTCCACTGCCAAGAGGGTGTCAGCTGGCAACAAAGGCCACACACGGAGAGTCCGACATTCTTCATGCACAAAAGGGCGGTTCGTTACGCTAAGCCCTCGGCGTGAGAAATTCTCGAATGTTGGAAATAGCTGATGTCACTGATTTCAGCAAATCAACGTCGAAACACAAAAACCAACGCATGATAGGACGAAATATGTTCCAGGGAGGTGCTTAGAGTTTTCTTGGAGAACCTCGGACCGAAAAAGAGGCAGAGAGACTTGAGATCTACTCTCAGAAGGTGACTGATACCTGCGGCCTTGGGCCAGATTACATTTTTGGGAACTTTGAATCCCGGGCTTAGTGCCGTTTCATATAGTCAGTGAACTCTGGCTGTTTGGGGAAGAAGTTTAACTCCCCGGTGCCTTAGGGCGGTTATGACCGTAAATTTTTGGTGTAACTGAAGTGTACATATTGTATATAATTAAATACATAATTTTAAAACCTAAACTCCGTATCTTGAATTAATCTATGCCCAGCTACCTGGGAGAAGTGTTCATATCGTCACAAGAATCATGTTTATATATTGTATATTGTTGCAGTATCATGTATATACTTTGTTGCTAAGTACAACCATTATTGTAAACCGAATGTAACATATAACTATCAAGTGAATGTAAAACAGTTAAGTTAATAAAGTACTGAGAGCAAAAAGGAAAACGGATGTAAAATGCAGTGTGGTGGCTGTCGCTAATAAGCGTTAGGAAAATTGCTTTTTGTTACTAAGTCTAAAAATTTTCTTGGATTCTGTGGTTCATACTATTCTGAGTGGGACTGGTGTTGCACGACTAGTTGTCAGCGAGCTTACCGTATACATTAAGGAGGGACGAGTTATTGTACACAGGGGGTAGCAAGTTAAAACTGTAGTTCACAGGGAGTTCGCAAGCAGAAAAATGTTAAGAACCACTGGGTTAAATTAAAACTTGTTCAAAAATAAACTGTAGGTAAATCGTAATTTTAAAAATGAAAAGAAAAACTGGACCCTCCAAGGGAAATATTCTCCAAACACAGATAACTACTTAGCTTTGAGTTAGCTATAGGAGGATTAGTCATATATTATCATTCATTCACATTTAAAAGAAGATACACAAATTTCAATATAATTTATTGCTAACAACTCCATCAATATGCATAACGGATTGCAAAATAATTTCAGAATCCAATGGGAAATAAATGTAATTTTAAATGAAAACAATTAAGTTTTAATTACTGCTAGTTTCATTCAAATAAGTTATGACTTAATATTATTTAAGTATATCAAATAGACACATAATTAATGGAAACTAGATATGATGCAAATCTCTCTTCGTCAATCTCTATCACTGTTAAACAAAGAAATACCAGAACAGGTGGCGCTGTTGTAGATCACGTGGGGTCGTAATTAACAGTTTCTGTATTCTGTTAATAAAAATAAATTTGATTTTTGGATTTTTTAGAAAATAAGTAACACTGTAATAAAAGCACGCGTTTTCACAAATTTCCTGCTACACATTTCAAACTAGGATCTATGGTAATGGCTCTAAGCTAAATAATTTAATGCTTAAAGTATTTCCTCTACAAAACTTTTTAGCAAATGTTCATTGATCATTAATTAGCAACATGTTTTCTAAATGGAATTACAACAAAAAGTCATTTGTTTAGCAATAACTTAAAATGAGCGATACTTGTGTAAACAACTTGTGTTACAGCTTCTGAAGTAGAAAAACAGTACTTTTTTTCTTATGTGCTAATTTAAAGTAATTGGTTAAGAACACACATGATTAAACATAAACAGAAATAACTGGAATTCCAATCTTTTGGTATTATGTATGAAATAAATTTACAAACCTCACTGTTGAATTAGAGCTATCTTACGGTAATAGACAGTTTAAAATAGAAACTAAGAATAATTTCATAAAAATAACATTGACAAAGAATATTTAAAAATTTTAATAAGCAAAGAGAATTTATATTAAATTTCAGCTTGCCAATATCAAAAATGTAATTGCCATTGTTTTCTTGTGGTGATCTGTAATGATTAATTTAAAAATTCTTTATTGACTACACATAGTGAAATGTTTACAGATATGATAAGATCATAAATGGTTTTGACATATAATTATTGATTTTTGATTTGAATACCAACAGATGAGGCCTTAATGATTGACTATAAATTAAATAAAAATCAAACAAAAAGAGAGCACCTATTAGTGGAGTCATATTTTATATGCTAATGTATGAATGTATACCAAAAAATAAAAAGATAGGAACTAGAATGATTCATAAATAATAAACTACACATGGATGATTTTGCTCCTTAACAATTTATGCATAAGTAATTTTCTTTAAATAATAAATGCCACATGTAAAAAATTTTGAGTATTTTTTTGGCATGGAATGCATTATCGTATTTTCCATTAATTTATATGGGAAAAATTGTTTTGCTTAACGAGTGTTTCGCATTACGAGTACAATTCTAGAATGAATTATGCTCATTATGCGAGGTTCCACTGTAGTATGTTATATTGTAGTACATGGCTATCCAAATCCAAAACGAAAAAATTATGTTTACTGTTTCAGCCATTTGTTGAATATTTAAATATCATGACATAGTTATAAAGTAATCCAAATCCTGACAACATACTCGCCTATACATGATTTTTAATATTTTCTCCAAACCATATTTTATAAGACATGAAAAACCTCAGGTAATGTCTTAAAAGTCAGTGCAAACTGTTTAAAGAAATGTTGTAGCAAAAATATATAACTCATGATTATAATAAGCTGCTTCCTAAATGACACACAAAATTGTCTGAAAAAGATGTACTCAGAATGTTTAAATTACTATTTAATGCCATCAATGTTTTTAAAGCATTTAATGCAAAATAGGTAATAAATATGATGATATAGATGATAACAGTTCATAAAATTGTTAAATTTGCAAAAGATTTAAGTCAGCAAGCAGTATTTGAGTCTCCATAACTTCGAAAATGTAATGTTATTCTACATATTCTGGTTAAAGGGTGAAATTTATATTTAGTCTTGAAAAGCAACATCTGATTTGCTAATTTCCTGTACAAAGACCTGACAAATTTATTATTTGTTCACTAAACGTTTAAATACAAGTAATTACAGGAATTATAAACTACACTAACTGCAAATAATAATTGATTGTGATAATCACTCCCATATGAATATCATAAGTTAGAAGCGTACAAAGCAAACAGTGCTAATCTATTTAAGATCAAAATAAACCAATTTTTTCTTACAAAAATATAATTCGATAATTAAATATAAATATAATAAAAATTGTTAAAGGCTGAGCAATTAATGGCGCCTTAATATACAATATATAAACCAAAACAAGACTATAGCGATTGAAGTTTTACATAAACGTACTTAAATACTTCAATCTTGAGGAAAAATGTAAATAAATATAAATATGTACCTCCAACACAGCAGATACAAAAAAGTATGCTTATGTGTCGTCGTGATCAGCATTTCAAATACAATGTTCAACAATACCTGTACAAATTTACGTCGTCAGTAGACATCAGCAGCCAGCAATTTTTCAATTAACAACGCCAAGCTTGGCAATTTGGTGAAAAACGGCCCTCAAATTGGCACAGAAGCAAGATACTGCCAAAAGGTTTTCCGTAATGTGAAAATTGTGCCAGGACGCCAAAACCAGGTTGCTGTACTTCAGGCATCCCCACTCCCTCAAATTTCGAGGATAAAGTTGGAACGCATGCGCATTCGGGGAGCAGTCAGGCAATCTGAAATCCTCGCTTCCTTAAACTAATGGCTCCTGGAAAAAATGGGGGAGCGATTAGTTTAAGGAAGCGAGGATTTCAGATTGCCTGACTGCTCCCCGAATGCGCATGCGTTCCAACTTTATCCTCGAAATTTGAGGGAGTGGGGATGTCTGAAGTACAGCAACCTGGCTTTGGCGTCCTGGCACCATTTTCACATTACGGAAACCCTTTTGGCAGTACCTTGCTTCTGTGCCAATTTGAGGGCCGTTTTTCACCAAATTGCCGAGCTTGGCGTTGTTAATTGAAAAATTGCTGGCTGCTGGTGTCTATTGACGACGTAAATTTGTGCAGGTATTGTTGAACATCGTATTTGAAATGCTGATCACGACGACGCATAAGCATACTTTTTGTATCTGCTGTGTTGGAGGTACATTTTATATTTATTTACATTTTTCCTCAAGATTGAAGTATTTAAGTACGTTTATGTACCACTTCGGCTAATATGAAGAACATGATACGGTCGCCAAGCTGCAGCGATAAAGGCGCCAAGCTGTTATTGCTGCAAATTACCGACGCGTTTGTCATGTGACTATTTCGTGACGCATATATCACGCGGTGTTGTCAGGTGATTTATCCTGACAAATTAGAAGAAACTTGCGATATGGAACAATTTTAAATGCGGCGCTTAAAGTTAAATTTTGTGTTCGTGTGTTCTAGAGAGTTGCTTGTTGCAAAATGAGTGACGTAATTGATTTGAGTGTTTTGTTTCGAATGGATTTTATGGAAACCAGGTATGTGATTGATTTTTGTATGGAAAATGGTTTAATATCGAGTGCTTTGGAATGCGAGAGGTGTAATTTATAAAAGGGAATTATGTGAACGAAAGGATATTTCCGATGGGTTTGAATGGCGGTGTCGTGTGTGGAGAAAATGCACCTTTTATTCGTAGGTCGGTAAGGATAGGGTCTTGGTTCAGTGAAAGCAAGGTCTCGATGAATGCTATTTTGAAAATGACGTACATGTGGGTTTATAAGTATAGAAGTGAAAATATCGAAAGAGAGCTGAAAGTGAGTAATCGTTCTGTGTGTGATAAGCCATGTATAGCCAGCGTAAGCTTTGTTTTACTGACCGCTACAGCCAGCGGAAGTTTGTGGTACTGTACTACAGCCAGCGGTGCTTAGCGAAGCCAGCGGCAGAGGATTTTCTGTAATGTTTTTGGACGGATGCGTAACGTAGCGTAGCGAAGTGGAGCAAGGGTATCTGAGCGAAGCGAAGATCCCGAATGCGCTTACGAGTTTCTTAAAGCCAGCGAGAAGTTTGTTTTCCAACTTATTTGTTCTTTCTTGGTTGCCACAGCCAGCGGAAGCTTTGTGGTACTGTACTACAGCCAGCGGTAGAGGATTTTCTGTAATGTTTTTGGACGGATGCGTAACGTAGCGTAGCGAAGTGGAGCAAGGGTATCTGAGCGAAGCGAAGATCCCGTGTGCGCTTACGAGTTTCTTAAAGCCAGCGGGAAGTTTGTTTTCCAACTTATTTGTTCTTTCTTGGTTGCCACAGCCAGCGGAAGCTTTGTGGTACTGTACTACAGCCAGCGGTGCGTAGCGAAGCCAGCGGTAGAGGATTTTCTGTAATGTTTTTGGACGGATGCGTAACGTAGCGTAGCGAAGTGGAGCAAGGGTATCTGAGCGAAGCGAAGATCCCGTGTGCGCTTACGAGTTTCTTAAAGCCAGCGGGAAGTTTGTTTTCCAACTTATTTGTTCTTTCTTGGTTGCCACAGCCAGCGGAAGCTTTGTGGTACTGTACTACAGCCAGCGGTGCGTAGCGAAGCCAGCGGTAGAGGATTTTCTGAAATGTTTTTGGACGGATGCGTAACGTAGTGTAGCGAAGTGGAGCAAGGGTATCTGAGCGAAGGGAAGATCCCGTGTGCGCTTACGAGTTTCTTAAAGCCAGCGAGAAGTTTGTTTTCCAACTTATTTGTTCTTTCTTGGTTGCCACAGCCAGCGGAAGCTTTGTGGTACTGTACTACAGCCAGCGGTGCGTAGCGAAGCCAGCGGTAGAGGATTTTCTGAAATGTTTTTGGACGGATGCGTAACGTAGCGTAGCGAAGTGGAGCAAGGGTATCTGAGCGAAGCGAAGATCCCGTGTGCGCTTACGAGTTTCTTAAAGCCAGCGGGAAGTTTGTTTTCCAACTTATTTGTTCTTTCTTGGTTGCCACAGCCAGCGGAAGCTTTGTGGTACTGTACTACAGCCAGCGGTGCGTAGCGAAGCCAGCGGTAGAGGATTTTCTGTAATGTTTTTGGACGGATGCGTAACGTAGTGTAGCGAAGTGGAGCAAGGGTATCTGAGCGAAGCGAAGATCCCGTGTGCGCTTACGAGTTTCTTAAAGCCAGCGGGAAGTTTGTTTTCCAACTTATTTGTTCTTTCTTGGTTGCCACAGCCAGCGGAAGCTTTGTGGTACTGTACTACAGCCAGCGGTGCGTAGCGAAGCCAGCGGTAGAGGATTTTCTGAAATGTTTTTGGACGGATGCGTAACGTAGCGTAGCGAAGTGGAGCAAGGGTATCTGAGCGAAGCGAAGATCCCGTGTGCGCTTACGAGTTTCTTAAAGCCAGCGGGAAGTTTGTTTTCCAACTTATTTGTTCTTTCTTGGTTGCCACAGCCAGCGGAAGCTTTGTGGTACTGTACTACAGCCAGTGGTGCGTAGCGAAGCCAGCGGTAGAGGATTTTCTGTAATGTTTTTGGACGGATGCGTAACGTAGCGTAGCGAAGTGGAGCAAGGGTATCTGAGCGAAGCGAAGATCCCGTGTGCGCTTACGAGTTTCTTAAAGCCAGCGGGAAGTTTGTTTTCCAACTTATTTGTTCTTTCTTGGTTGCCACAGCCAGCGGAAGCTTTGTGGTACTGTACTACAGCCAGCGGTGCGTAGCGAAGCCAGCGGTAGAGGATTTTCTGTAATGTTTTTGGACGGATGCGTAACGTAGCGTAGCGAAGTGGAGCAAGGGTATCTGAGCGAAGCGAAGATCCCGTGTGCGCTTACGAGTTTCATAAAGCCAGCGGGAAGCAAAAGTTTTTACAAAATACAGCTTACGCTAAAATACAATATGTACTATTTGTACATATATAATACCATACTCCATATCATAACAACTATATACCGACTATAGCGGCACACATAATATGCAATTAACATTATATACAATATGTACAATAATTTTATATACAGCTTATGCCTTTATATTAAGTCTTTATACTTACAAGAGATTCGTTTCATAATACACCCTACGCTTTCTTGTACTTTATACAACATCTTACAATGTGTACTTAAAATTCGGTACAATTACTTTTACTACCGTGCGTTTCATTTATTTACAATACGCAGCCTATTGTATCAACGATACTTTCTTGTATTCATAAATAGTTTATAATATTTTTACGCATGGGTCCTCTAAGAAAACCTTCATTTACTGTGTCACCGTTATTTTTGTTTACACAGTCACGGTGTATCACGCGTTTGCAGTCAATCTTACATTATTTAACCATATATTATTATTCATCGTATAGACTTCAGTACAGCTTTTGCATAGTGCTATACTTACATTTTAATAAACGCTAACATAATATTTATAAATACATTGTACACTGTACTTCATCCTTACACATTATATTTTATATATACACTGCACATTGTATATTATATATACTCACTGTTTAAATTTATATAATTATACATATTATGGAACTCAGTACAGTTGTTTACACAATACTGCACTTTATATTTTAATTAGCTTTTTGCATATTACACTGTATATATACTTAAAACATTTCCCCCCTTAAAACTTAATCGGATATGTTACTAATTTTAGCAACTTCTATCAATGTTATATATTTTCGTACAATGCGCTTGTGACAGGGTACGCTTAGCATATCATGAAATACCACGGCATTTACCTACAACATATAGCCTGTGACTACCGCATAAACACTTATTTTCTCTATTTAGCAGTTAACATCCCTTTAAAATTTAGATCGTAGTAGCTGTATTGTCCATAAAATGCAAATCAGATGCTAGAAAGTAAATAATCCCATAATAATCACATACTACGCTTTATTTTCTATTAATTAAAAACTGTCCAGTACCTATAAAATAAAAACCCAACAAGGGGGGGGGGGGGGGGGATTGGGGCCTCAGTGTTTGTGGAGACAGAAAATATAAAGTACCAAGCAAACCCACCGGGTTGCAGACTTTTAAATCTGGATCACAAAATGAGAGTAGCATTATCATGTTTAAGCCCAAATATAGATGAAGTTATCAAAAAAAAAAAAGCTCAGATTTCGCACTAAAAGCAATTTGTAGTTAAACATTTTGTTTACTTTGAAATGCAATTTCATTTTATATTTCAATGAAAATTATTTCGTTGCTATTTTAACAAATTATATTATAAGTACATCAATCATCTAGTAAAATTCTTAGGAAATTATCTTATTGTTAGTGTGCCACCAAATTTTAAAATTATTAAAAGTGTACCATAACAAAAAAAAGGTTGAGAATCACTGGCGTATCCAATTGCGCCTACGATTTTTATACAGGCTGCGATAGATTTTTTTTACGAACAAGTTGCGATGATTACGTTTTGAATTAATTCTTCATTGCAGAAACACCGCGTTTGCATTCATCTTGCGAGACACGCTTGCGATACCTCAATTTTTCACAAGGTGAAAAGAAAAACCATGATGGGAAAGAAGAACCGTGCAGGGAAAAACAGCAAACCCAAAAACGAGCCAAACGCCAAGCCGTTGGCGAAAACAAAAGGCTTGGCGAGAAACCGTATCATGTTCTTCATATTTACCAAAACTTCAATCGCTATAGTCTTGTTTTGGTTTATATATTGTATTTTAAGGCGCCATAAAGTGCTCAGCTTTAACAATTTTTATTATATTATATTTAATTAACGAATTATATTTTTGTAAGAAAAACTTGGTTTATTTTGTTCTTAAATAGATTAGTATTGTTTGCTTTGTACGCTTCTAACTTATGATATTCATATGGGAGTGATGGGACGAGTCTAGGAAATGGGGCCAGGTCGGCCATCTTGGATTTTTTTGCGCCAATGTTTACGATTTTACTGTGTTTGGCAAAAGTGGAAAATTTTTCTCGCCAACGTGTTTTATGTGGCAAACTTTACAAAGTTAGCTTTTGTTTACGTTTCGGTAATCGCTTGTTAGCTGGTTATTTCTTCAGTTTTAATATTATTTTCATCGATTTTACGAGTGTATTATTTTATGTATAAACTTAATACATTTTTAATGCCTAAATATCAATCGAAACGCACAAATAAGAGTGTGAAATTCAGTTTTACAAAGTTATTTACTTTTGTTTACGTTTCGGTCATCGCTTGTTTGCTGGTTATTTCTTCATTTTTATATTATTTTTACGAGTGTATTATTTTATGTATAAACATAATACATTTTTTAAAGCCTAATATCAATCGAAACGCACAAATAAGAGTGTGAAATTCACCTTTACAAAGTTATGTACTTTTGTTTACGTTTCGGTCATCGCTTTGCTGGTTATTTTCTTCATTTTTTATATTATTTTCACGATTTTTACGAGTGTATCATTGTTATTTCTAATGATTTATGTGATAACTCAAAATGCTGAACAATTAAGTCGTAACAGAAATATTCATATTGATTGTCTAAGAAATATATTTCTTTTAGTAGATTAGTAGATTTACTACATTAGTTTTTAGTAGATTTGTATTTTGTTTGTTTTCACACTTTACTCTGTGCTGTCAAAAATGCGATAACATTGGTGTGCTACTTAAAATGTGTTTAGTGTTGTGACTGTGAAAATCAAATATTAAAACTTGAACTTGGAAACCAGTTAGGGTTTTCATACAGTTTGAAATTGACATGTAGTACTGTGAAGAAAACAAAACAGTGATGAATTCCTCTTTGAAGACTGGAATTGCCAGTCATGATGTGAATTTGAGAATTACCCGAGCCTTTCACATGCTGGGAAAGGTTATACAGGCATTGAAAATTTTTTGTATGGTGATAAATATTCACCCTTTTCATGAACAGCATATGGTAAGTGTTACCATACGTTAATACGATTTAAAATATTTTTTTGCGTAATTAGTAACTGAATTAGTTGCATTTTATTCTTTTGGTTCTATTTTAATATTTATCTATATTTGATTATTTATATTGCTTTAATATTTTTTTAAAATTGATTTTTGATAGTAAAATTGAGATTGTACTTTTCATCTTTTAGTGGTTTATTATAAATGTATATATTTTATGTTTTACTTTTCAAGGTTTTTTTGCTCCAATGATGAAAGGGTAAATCTAGTTGAATTTTGAGGACTTTAATTATAAATTTATATTTTTATATTGGGTTTTTCTTTTTATTCATGTGTATAACATTCAATAAATTGATATGCTCCCCTGAAATATTAAAAAATTTAAATTCATTAATTTCTTGAAAAACAAGCTTTTAATGCCCATTTGTTTTAATAACTATAATTAAAAAAATATTTAAATTTTATTTTGCTCGAAGAGGTTAATGCTGTTCCATTAGAATTCAATTCCAGACTGGCACATGAAAATTTATCTTTTGTAATGCAGGTATGCTAATATCATACAGGTAGTGGTGGGTGTTAATACTCTTATGAAAAATTCTCCCTCCCACTGAATCAATTCAAAGCCGTTTGTCTGGTGGACGGATGGCCTAAACGACACATAAGTTTGTATACAACTTGAATATCACTGCTATCCTAAGAAAGGGGTGTGGACATAGTCTTCTTCCTCTATTAATACAAGTCTTCTGTGGTCTCGTGAGCAAAATCAGCACAAGTCTCCTCTGGTGCTGATGATTCACCGAATTTACGAGCGAATTCAGTTATTAACCGTTATGTTTGTGTTTGGTTAGGCCGTTATATAATTCTCTAAGAGGCTGTCAACAACTTCAGTTCCCGTTGAAACTTCCCAGTGCGTTCCTCATTAGGGTCATGTTTGACAAAATGATTACCCAATTTTTTGGCCAGTCTCAGACCTTCTTTAATAAATCTGCATGTAGAATAGGATCATTTTTTTCATTATCATTAAGTTCTGTGGGATTCGGAGTCTTAAGGACAATCTCTACTATTTCCTCTTCGCTTAAGGCTTTATCGACTAATAATTCATCAATATCTTCAAACGATAGATCATTGAATCCTTCTCCACCAATTGTGTGTGTCATTGTAATGATGTTGGGGTATGGTTCCAGAACATATGAACTTCCTAATTGCAGCTTCATTTTTCTTAATTGTTCTTATGGTAGCTTCATGTGTGATAGAATAAAGAACAAAATGTTTTTGCAGATTGAATTCTTGAATAGAAACAGAACTGGATACACTATCGCTAAAAATAGTACGCCACAAATTTAAAGAAAAAAAATTTTTAGAATTATGCCCCCAAAAAAAAATCATGAAATTGGATTGGACCGCTCGTGTTAAATCAAAATGGCTCGTGTAAAAAGAGAATCAAAAATTTATTTTGAATTCGTGTAAAAGAAAAGTTCGTGCAAAAACAGAATTAGTTGTACAAAGCACCTTGCATGCTCATGGTATAACACTTCTCTGCAGATCATTGAAGGAAAAAAGGTAGAAAAGTATCCACCAATCATTGAGCGGAAATTCTCTCTCTGTCAGAGGAAAATTTTAATAATGGATTATTACTAATAATTTTTTCCAGATTTCCGGGATTGGAAAGAAGGAGTGGAGAAAAGTGGCAATATTCTTACATACAATTAACAGGGTGTAAGAACCTTACAGCCACAGAAAAATTTTTATACTCACATGTCATAGGTAAAGAGTTTTTTTTTTATTCTTGTTTCTTTTTTAAATGTTTATTTAGGATAGATAATTCATTTTATTTATAGATCTGGAAATTTTTCATCTCAGTCTAAAGGAATGAGGACCTAAAGGAGTAGGCTCAAAGAAAAGCAACGCTTGTTGTCCATCATCAATGAATGTAAAAGTCAAGTTGAATCAGGCGTAAAAGTAAAATTTTGGAAGAACCATTTTGGACATGGCAATGAAATTGGACATTTGTTTCTTTCAAGGAAGAAAAATCAGAAATTGCTGGTGAGCTTTATAAATATTTCTAGGTGCAATGAGACTATTTATATTATGGGGCTTTAATGAATGTGTTGGAAACAGTTTAGTTTTAGAGTATTATTATAAATTTTTTATTGATAAGTAAAGTAGTAGTGACTATTAAAAAAATTTGATTATCTTTACATAGTTTGTATGATTGAATGTTGAAGTGTAATCTCTCAAAAATTAACTATTCAAGGGATTAAATAATTGATTCCCAGATTTGTTTTTAATACAGTTTTAAGTTATTCAAATGTAAATCGAGGAAATATCTAAAAAATTAAGTTGCAAGAAGAATGTATAAATTTAAAAACTTCTAAACTCTTAATATTTAATAAGAGTAGAAATTTCTTTTAAGGTATTCTATATACTTATGGTGAAATGTATATACGAGGGCTGTCCGTAAAGTATCTGAACTGAATGTATAAAACAGAATACAGACACTGCTCTGCGTGCGCACGCTAATTAGCATGTTAAACATATGTAAACTTGTTATGTTGGTAATTATCCAAGCACTGCGAAGCGCGGTTATCTGGTAGCAATAAACGAAAAGTGAACGCAGTGGAAGTCTCGTGTCGGGTTGGATCATGACGGAATCTACTGAGCAACATGTTTGCATCAAATTTTGTAGTAAAATTGGAAAAACTGTAACTGAAACGTTGATTTGCTTAAGAAAGTATACGGTTGATGATGTTATTGGCCGAACTCAAGTGTTTCAATGGTTTAAATGTTTTAAAGATGGAAGGGAATTCTGTGGAAAGTGATGCACGATCAGGGCTTCCATCAACATCGAGAAATGATGTCTAAGTGGAACAGGTTCGTACTGTGCTGCGATCAGATTGACGAATGACATTTTGAGGGATTGCGGGAGATGGACAAACCATTAATAAGAGTTCTACCGTGATGTGCTCAGGCGACTTCGTGATTCCATAAGGATGAAACGACCAGCAAAGTGGAAAATCTGGGAAATGGATGCTTCACCATCACTCCTCACATGTAGTTCAAATTTTTAACCAAACATGGCACCGTTCAAGTCCCGCAACCTCCCTACTCACCAGACCTCGCTCCATGCGACTTTTTCGCATTTCCAAAGCTAAAGAAAATGCTAAAGGACGACGGTTGAGGATGGGACGACCATCAAACAAAAAGCGATCAAACAGCTGTTGACCATTCCAAAGAACGACTTCCAATCCTGCTTCTAAGAGTGGCAACACCGTTGGGCTAAGTGTGTTGCTTCTCAAGGACAATACTTTGAAGGGGATTAAACTGAAGTATGTATATCCATTATATTCTTTTAGTTATAAATTAAATTCGGATACTTTACGGACAGGCCCCCGTACATCCAAAATTTCATATCTCTATGATAAAAGTAAAAAATTTTAATGTCCACTGTTCCCTTAACTCAAAATCATGGTATGTTTCAAATCCTCTTACAGATAAATTGAAACAAGGTGGTTTCGTTTCCAAAAAATACTGGATGACGTAAGAGATTCTGTTGGCCAAAACGGACTCTAGAGAATCCATCTTCTAAATTGCATGGACTTATATAATTTATCTCGCCGCAATCATTTGAGTAATTGCAATCATTGAGTAATAGCCTGAAATTTAACTCGAATGATGCTGTGAGTATAAAGATGTGGGTCCAGGCCATGAGTGATTTGGAAGATGATTCACCAGTTGTGTTATATAAAGAGCAGGGAGTCAACCATGGAATTTTGAAAAATGAAGATTTCTCTTTGGTCATAATGACTAAATTTCAACTGAAAATGTTAAAAATTTGGAGGGGGAAAAATATGTGTTGACAGCACTCACGACACTTATTCATATAATTTTAGCCTTACAACTTTATTGGTTAATTTGTATCCATAAATTGTCTAACAGATGTAATTTTTAGAACTAACAGTATTAATATGTTTATTCCCTTTCAGATATTCATGCAGTCCTATCGGCTGAAAGGAAGTATTGATTATGCTGTGGGCATGCATTCAAGCTACTGACTTCTGTGTGATGTAACAGATGTAATTTTTACAATTAATAGTATTTATGAGTTTTTACCCTTTCAGATCTTTATCCAATGAGTATTGTCTGAAAGGAGCTAAAGATTGTTATGTGTCATTTGAATGTGCTATATCTATTAACAGCTTTATGTATAATTTTATAGAAATTATTTTAATGATAAATTTTAATGTTTCTATTTTACCAGGGTGGTTGAAAAAGAAGGAACTGATTGATGGTATAATTTTTTTTCAAGTTCTAGTACTGGAAGTCCTGCTATAAATGTATGTTATACTTCTAATTTATATATATATACAGTGGACGCTCGTTAATTCGAACTCGAAGGTTCTGAGAAAAAAGTTCGAATTATCCGATGTTAAGAGAAATATATAACTTTAAATGTGTATCACTGAAGAAGAAACTCTCCTGGTATGTATAACCCCAGAAAATATTTTATACTATGTTATCTAAAGTTAAACATATTAAAAAGCAATACAGACTTACCTTAATCATAAAATGAAGCAGAAGATATGCAGTATAAAGTAAACTTTTACTAAAAATATGAATTACAGTTTGGGGAAAAACTGTAAAATGGATGTTTGGTTCTAGTTTATGAACGCTACATTGTTCAACCAGCTTCTCGATTGAAGTAAACATTTCAATTCATTTTCAGAGGAAGGTTCCATCTGAATAAATGCTATCAGAGTTTTAATAGAGTCCATTATGGCTTTGTCCATTATGGCCGCATTAAAAATATCTTTTGGCAGGTAAGTAGAGAAAAGCCGTGGCAGTTTCCTACCGAATTTGTGGCTAACGTCTTCGTTTACATCAGAGCTTTGGCCACATACAGTTTGATAAGAAATATTGTTCCTTGACTTAAATTGAGAAGCCAGCCATACACTGCATTTAAATTCTTCAATACCCTTTGACTTGCCAATTCATCAGCCTTCGTCAGCACTAGGAGTCCATTTATCGGAAAATTTTGAGAGCTAACATCCTGGAACCATAGCAGTAGAGAGTTTTCTAGAACTTTCTTGGACTTATTTCCCATGCGTTTCTTCCTGTAGCAAATTTTGATTTTTTCCCATGAATCTAAAATTCACTCCTTGTTTTTCAAATTAGTTGACAAGGCATGTTTTTTAGAATTCCATAGTCAGCTGCTACTTTGTTTTACATTCGCCATTCTCTACTTTCTTTAAATTTTCTATCTTTGTCTCCAAAGTTAGGGGTTTTGTACTTTCCCTGTGTAGACATCCTGAATTTTTAACACGTTCACACCACACAATGAGGAAGAAAAACTAGACCACATTACTTGCCTTCACTGCAGGTCTAACTGACGCAGCTCTTAGAATCGTAGTAAAGATAGTTTTCTGAAAATTCTAAGAAAATCGATCAAATAAAGGAAAATTGCTTTTTCCTTTTAGCACTAATAAGAAGGACATAGCTACTAACGTTTAGCGGAACATCCAATAGTCTAGGAATGCAGGCATGTAACTCTTTACACAGAAAAGAAATTTTGACACACAAAATAATAAATACAGTGTGTCTTTTCTCCATTAAACAAGGAAAAAGAATTTTTTTTGTCAAATTTTTAGTTCGAATTAACCGAAGTGATAAAAATTTAGTTCGAATTAATGAGATTTTTTTAACATTAACTCCAATACAAGTTTTTGGGGGCCTTTGGATTAGTTCGAATTAACCGAGTTCGAATTAACGAGCGTCCACTGTATATATATATATATATATATAATGATTCATAAGAATAACTTTTTTCATTGTTAGAAGTAATTCACGTGTACCTAAGATGGAAGTGAAAGGGATTTTGTAATCATCTAACTAAGCTTAATTAAAAATAATTTATTTATTTTTCTTTTTAAGGCATCTGATCATTGCTGAAAGTGATTGTTTTGTCATTGAAATCTTTTTTCTCCCCCATTATATGTTCAGTTTAATTTCTGTGAACGTATTCATTAATAATGTTGAATTAAAAAAATAAAGTTCCATAGCATCTTGAGAATAATTATTAGCTATCTGTTTCAACTTTTGTCCTTAGTAGTTCACTGTGAAATAAAATAAAAGTTACTTTTGCTGCTGCCTGTTATGAAGCTTAAATATTTTCCATCTATATTAATATGTAAGTATATGTATTTCTATTTACTGCTTTAAATGGTTTAATTGACAGATTGTTCATTATAATGTGTGTCAAACAAGAAAAATATATTCACAAGTGTGACATGTTTTTTGAAAGCTCTTTCTCAAATATAATTTTAAATTAGTATTTGTAGTTGTTGTTTACTGTCTAATCACTAGGTTAAATTAATGTGTTTTACATGAATATTCAGTGAATGATTAATTTTCTGACTAAGTTGCCAAAATTATTAGTGTATTAAGCTAAATGAGTACTTGCTCAGTGCTGCTGTAAAATTAAAAAGCAGTGTCTGATCAGTGGACTTTTTTGGCTAGCAGATTTTAACAAATAAACTTGAAAACCTATTGGAGTATGTTACTTTTTACTTAATCACTGTCATATTTTCCCTTTGAAATTATTCATATATCTTGCAAATAATTGCATACATTGACCGTTGTATTTAATTTGAATATTTTCCTTTACATTATTTTGTCTATAAAAATATATGTTACGATTTTTTTATAAAAATATATATATATTTTGGCATTAATTGTATACATTGACTGTTGTATTTAATTTGAATGTACTCCATAGCAAAACACGGGTACTCAGCTAGTGGGAAATATATCTTTATAATATTACTGTTTAGAGCAGGCCTGCAGAACTGGAAATTTGATGAGGGCCATATAACTTTATGGAAAGCTGCTGTGGGCTGCAAGAAAATAGGATTAATGAGAAAACAAAAATTATTTGTTCTAACAAATAAATTATTGGTTATTTTTAGAATTTAATAAATATTAATATCCATTGTTTATATACTCTTTTTGTACTATCATAAATCTAAAAATAATCTGTATTTTGCATGTGATTCAGCAGATTATTCGTTTTAACGTTATCACTAGAGCCTTTTTAAACTTTTTACATATTCTATTCATAAGTAATTGATTGTTGCTTAGTATATGTTAAATTTTAAATCACAGTTCATTCTAAAAAATTTATTTTTCAATCCTGTATACTGCATAAAGGACAGAAAAGAATTTGCGATTTTTAATTCATATTCTACTTATAAAATGTTCTCATCAGTCAAATAAAGAACGCATCAACTAAAGAAATTTCATAATGGAACCTGAACAAGTAAAAGGTTCATTAAAATTAATGTATTAATATTCTATGTAATAAGCATTCAAGAAAGTAACGAATGATAAGAGGGAATGATTGAAAGTATGTAAAAAACGTTTTTAAAAATGTTAATCCAAACATTCTTTAAGCTTCTCTCATGGGGGGAAAATTATAACAGTATAAGTATCAATATTGCTAAATCATGAAAATGTAATATACAAGGTATGTAGAGAAAATTAAATTTATAAAACATTAGATGTTAAAAGTATTATATAGATATTTGAAACACAGGAAAATATTAAATAAATATGAAAAAAAGAGATGTATAGCTCATATAAAACATAATAAAGCCTATCTGGTTATTTTCTCCTTATAAAGTAAATGTTTAGTGTCATAATTTGAGTGCTTATAATCTAGTATTTCAATTATTAGAACTGAAAGGCAAATTAAAAACTATAAATAAAAATATTTTATAGAACATCTTCAATTGTTTACTTGACTTTAAAATATCATTTCAACTTTCGAAGAATTAACCATTTTATGTTTGTACAAGGATGAATAAATCGCCCAACACTAAATATAAAATCAGTAAAATTTAGAAAAGAAGATAAGTTGCTAATATGGCTTTCCTTGGTTCTGAGAAATATTTTTTAGTGAAACTGAAAATAGCGATAAGTTGCCAGCTATTGCAAACCTTCTCCACAAGCAAACTTAACGCAAGAAATGCTAAGTTGACACGCATGCGCAATCAGGTAATCTTAAATGTCGCGCATGCGCAGTCAGGCAATCTGAAATCTTCGCTTCCTTAAACTAATCGCTCCTGAAAAAATGTCCACCCGCATAGCTTCGGGTTACCGTAGTTTTTATCGCCAATTAGCGAAGGAAACAGTTCTTTATCGCTCGGCTGGTGTAGTTATCCGCTGCATGTTTAAAACTCTATAAAAAAAGCATTTCCTACAGAGTTTTAATACGTCTAATAAACATTATCCTTCAAAACTATGAGTGCTTCTCCACCTATTCTAACATTTTTTTTGTTATGTTTATTTTAGACTATCATCTTCATTGAAAAGATATAACAGAAAGTGTCTTGCTTAGGTAAAAAATAGTTACAATAGTTTTGTACAAAATGCGAAACGAGAAGCTCCTCAGAATTAAATATATTATGCTAATTTATATTCAAGCTCCAGACATTATGAGCAAAATTCTACCCTTTAAGAAGTTAGCAGGTCTTAGTTCATTTTATCAAAGTTTACAGAACATGTTAGGGTAAGGTAAATTTTTAAGGATACTCTATGGAAACATTAAAATGTGCAACTGGTTTGAGATTTACATTTCCTTCACTGGGATTATAACGTCATATCGTGCAGATATATTAGACGCTGAGCGAGCTGTAGAGGAACGCATGCGCACATTATGGTGTATGAAGGAAAAGCTTCTAAGCTAACTGAAATTGTGTTTAGTAGCTATCATTCAGCTGCTAGTTACTCGTTACAATGTGTTAATGGCTTTTTTTTGCCATTTGTGACTATCGAAAATAGCAAATTTTATAATGAGGATCATCAAAAATCTGTTTTTGCAAGTGTGGAGAAATCGGTAATTTAGAACTTGTATATATAGCTGTTGACTTTTGATGTTGTCAAACGTTACAACATATGGCGGCATTTTAAATATCTTCAAGAAATACGCTTAAATTCTGTTAAATGTTAAATGCTGGTATATCTCACGTTCTTTAATGTCTGAAAATGAAAGGCCTTTCGCCTAGAAATGAGCTTTAAGTAGGTAAATGTTGCGATTGTTTGTAAATAGCTATTACACAAAGTCGATCTCGTTAATATTTACACTCTTTGACAGTTCTGTTTATGCTTGTAGGATGCCATTCGAAACCATATTTTTTCAAATGGATTCAAATCAGCGATGTTTGTGACTTATTTAATTTCATTATTTTACTTAGAAGTACAAGATAAATGTATTAAAACATTTTAGTTTGGTCGGAGGACATTAATCACACAAGTCGCAGGTCCCGAGCAGAAGTACATTTTTTTTTTTCAGCATCCTACCTCTAAATAAAAGTGTTCATGAGCAGGAAATATGGAAAGTTTTCATACTTGTTTTATAATTAAATTTTGTTGACTTGCTGAATTGTATTTTTTTGTCCTTGTAGGATTGAGAGGTAATATGAGAACTACACTCCCCAGCTATATAAATCGCTTGCTTCAGGTACGTTATGTACTAAATATCTTCATCACTTACGCATTAAGGAGATCAAAATAAGCCTCCATATTATATATATATAATATATACAGTGGAATCTCGATCGATCGTTTTCGGATCCATCGTTTTTCCGCATGTGTCGTTCATTTTATCCAGTCCGAAAGATCATATTGCTTTGTTATGTTTCCACATCTATCGTTTTCACGCATTTATCGTTCATTTCAATCAGTCCCTTGAAAAACGATAGATCGAGATTCCACTGTATATATATTTATATTAATACACATATACATTGTTTTTTGCATGGTATGTGTGCATTGTAGAATTATTATTGCTTTGTGTTTTCTAATAATTATAGTTCTCTTTTGCTTCTCTCCTTGTTTTTGTTTACCTATAATTATTTTACATTCTGAGTTAACATTTCTATCTTCCCTTGTTTGTATTTTCTTCTCATTCCAATCAATATATCATGTGTTAACAGAAAAAAAAATATTGCATTTTTGTTGTACTATGTACATTAAGTATATTTATTAGGAGCTAAATTATGTGATTTGTACAATTAAAATAAATAGAAGGAAAAACATTCTTTTCTATGATTTCTTGTATCTATAGATTTTCATATATAAATTTTAAATCTTAAATTTTGTAATTTTCAAACTAGCTCACTTTTTGTTCCTTTTTGCCAGTCTTTTTTTGTAGCTTATAATGAATTGGTTTTTGAAATTACTGAGTATCCCTCTTTCAGTGCTATATAAATTTAAATTTAATAAAACAGTATATAGAATGAATAGAACTAATATATTAATAACTTAATTTAGTTTTTTTATCGGGTAAAGAGTTTTGAAGTCTTATAATCATCGAGGAAATGTTATAAGTTAACATTGGAAAATCTGATCTTTTTAAAATTTACAGTCTCTGAAAACCTCATTTTGTACAGTGTGTGTTAAATAAATTTTATTTTTTCCTATAAATTAGTTTGGTGTTTATTATATCTGAACATACACATATATACATCATTAAAACAATAAGGAATTTAGGTTGTCCAGTCATGTATACATATTTACATCCCTTAAATTTATTATGCATGATTTGCATGTTAATGTGAATTTTTATCAGTAGAATTTAATTTTTTAATTATAAAAGTAGTGATTATCTGTAGAAGTTCAGTTTAATTAGATCTCTGTGAGATTTTTATTTTAATTATCATTTAATTAGTGAAGACGTTGCTTTTAATTATAAATTTTGAAAACTGTATTATAACATTCTGTATTTAATTTCAAATTGGGGTGTTTTAATATTGAGAATTTTAAAATTATGTACTTTTGTTTGTGCTCATAGTGTACTGCAAGTATTTATTGAAACTAAATTTCCTGCATATAGCTGATGTTTGTTCACATCACAATATTCAATTTTTAAAATCTTAAACACGTGTGAAGTCTGATATTGTAGGTATCTTTATAAAAAGGTTACATTTCAGCAAATATATGAGTCGTGTAGGAATCAAAACTAGCAAATCTCCATCAGACTTTTTTATATTCGTTGAAGGCAAAACATTATACATTATTCATTTTTGAAGATATAAATTTAAAATTACCTTTTGAAAAATTCCCATTTTTTTTTCATAAGCAAGCCATTTTCTAATAATTTTCATTTTTAACTGATTGAAATACTATAAAAAAGTATCCTTAGCTCTATTTAAAAAAACAAACAAAACAACAACTGAGATTTCAAGGTTTGATCCTACATCACTCATTAGTGAAAATTTTGCCTTTATCATCTTTCTCTGTGGTTTCAAACTAATAGTAACTGATATCAATGAATAATTTTTTGTTACAGTTACATATGTTTGAAAAGGAAAGTGTTGTTAAATGAATATTTAAATGCAAGTTAGGTAAGAAGCATAGATTATTGATATAACTTTTATTCATCAACTAGTGAGAAGTCATTTTTTTTTTTTTTTTAAATTTAACATTTTTTCTCTTTCATGTATATAGTGATATCACTATCTATTAAATACATGTTATATTTGTTTCAGTCAATATAACATGTATTTAATAGATAGTGAGAACAGTGATGTAGATTGTGAGATAGTGAATTTATTTTAAAACTTAATTGTACATAAATTTATTATTCACTTTCTCAGTATTCCAAATTTTTATTTTGACATTTGTATTTGGTTGTACCATATTAATTATATGAGCTATATGCTACACCCCTATTTCCATATGTTTACTAGTATTATTTCCGATTTTGGGCACAGTTTAAAAGTACACTATATAGAGAAAATTTATATAAACATGAAGTTTGAATAGTATATACTTTTAATTATTAAGTATTTGTCACACACATTTTTTCAAATATTTTTTTAGTCTTATAATTTATTGGTGATTTTATTAGTACATCTCTAAAACATATGGTATTTAAACAAGTTTGTGTACAATCTCAAGTTATAAATTATAACTTGTTTGGATTTAATATTACTCATAAAACATATTTTTTACATAAAATCTGGTGTTTTAATTTATGAGATTATTTAAAAATAAAGTTGTAAATTAAAAAATAATAATAATGGATGTATTATATACGTTTCAGATCTAAACTCACAGATTATTAAAATAGATCTTTATAAATTGTGTTAAAAACTTTATTTTAAATAAAATTAAGTTTTTCTCTTTAATACATTGAGGACTATGTTGTTTGTATAAAGAAACATTTTATTTGTGTCTTTTATGCTAAGAAATATATTTTAATTGAGTGCTATTAAGATAAGGTATGTAAAAATTCCAACTATCAAAATTCATTTAAAAACCTCACTACTGAATATCATTTCATCTGTAACCTTACAAATTCTTTTTTGTTGTTGTAATATAAATTGTGGTTATACTTTTCTTTTCGCAGTGTGGCAAAAATTTAATGCAGGAAAAAAGTTGACTAAAGAATAAAATTTAAGAATGGGCATTTGCTATTTAAATACTAATTAAATAGTCCTATTTACTCCTTAGTTACATATTCAGTATACCTTTGATTTAAGGCCCCCCCCCTTCAAATAGTATTTTAAGAGCAAATTTTTTTTGTTAATATCTTTAAATGAACACTTTATTTAAAATTTTTTGTTGCTATTTAAAAATAATCTTTCTTAAAAAGACTATTTTTTTTCTGTCTGAGAAATGTATTAGAATTTTTTAATGCTTACCAGAATTTTGTTTATAATCTTGTACATGATTATAATAGGGTTTGATTTTCTTAAAAAGGCTATATATGATTACAAATAGCTCTGAATCAGTGTTCTATAACCCATGAAAGCCTATATATATACTACTATTATCTGCAATTATACTGGAAGCTGTAGTTTTTGTACTTGAATAGCAGGGATGAAATTTTCTTGTGTTCCCCAGAATCTCTGGGTTTTATGTTTTTTATTATCTCATCTTAAATGTCTCCTACCCTTTTTTTTTTGGTTACACATTTAAACATACTTTCTTAACATTATACTGCTAGTTACTGTCATTTTTTATATAAATTATCATACACTGTAGATTTAAAGTTTTAATTTGATATCTTGGTTGTACAGGCCTAAAAAATATTGATGAAAGGTCATGTGCTCATAAAAACTATGGTAAAAGAGTTCTGAAATAAATCAAAATTTTAAATTCTGAGACATATTGGCAAATAAATTATTTATGCATATCAGTATACTGCGAAAAAGTGGCTAGGTTACTTGGTGAGATGTATAGAAATACTGCATTTATTAAAGGTGCTATTACTTGCCAAGGAATATTGGCATATTTAACATTACTTTCATAGAATGTTTTGAAAAATTTTAGTTTTTTATGTTGCAATACTGTGTACAGCTATACTTACAAAACTATTATTACAGGAAATTGAGAAATAGAGATAATTTATCTTTAACAGGAAGTCTAGGGCATATGAGTTTAATAGTAACAAACAGCGTTAGTTATAAGGCTCTTATAATTGAGGAAATATGTATATTGGTAGGAAATGTAAAGGTTTCCAAATCATACATTGGTATTATTCATAGTTTTTACTATTGTGCATTATCCTTGTCAGATTTTTATCATTACTGTCAATTTCACCATGTAACTCCAATGCTGTAATAACTGTATTGGATGTATATTTTGTAAGATTTACTAATTTAGTAGTTTAATCCATCAAAATTTACGAATCTTAGTGATATTATGCACTATTAGCTCCATCATTACTCTCAGCATAAACGT